>OV816030.1:116742488-117238504 GCA_929113105.1 Agrypnus murinus | reverse complement strand
TCTTCATTGCAATCAGCCAGCTCAGGGTTGCTCGGTAAAGCATAAGTTATTTGAATTATGAGACTCTTATTAACTCTTATGCCTGGAAAAGAAGAAAAACTTAAATTGCAAGCACTAGGGCTACTGCAAACTGGAGAACGACTGCTAAACTCTAAATTCAAAAAGAAAGAAAACTGAATGCTTGTATATGCATCAATTAAACACATAAGTAAATTCAAAAACACATAAACTTTATTTAATAAACAAAATAAAAATTCAAATGAAAAGTAAATGGAAAGAAATGTTCAAATTAATACAATTAACAATTGAGAAATAAATTCCCAGGCCTGCTCAAATGTGATTAAAAGTTGTAATAGCCTGACATAGGGCCATTACGGTCATTCACCTGAACAAACCAACACAAATCAAAAATTGTTTATAAATAAAAATGTTTATCTTAATAAAAAAAATAAATTGAAATAAAATAAATTGAATTGTTTTATTTAATTGAAAGCAAATAAGTTCGCAAAAGAACCTTAAAAACTAAACAAAATAAATTTGAATTATTAAGAATAAACTTTATAAATTTAATATTGTCAATGAAATTAAAGAACCCTTTTATTATGACCAACTTGGTATATATTATTAAAAAAAAATTTCTTTAAATAAATCCTCAATTGGTATCACTGTGACAAAACCTGTCAGCTGATTTCCTGTTTTAAAAACATCAATACGTAGATCGACGAAGAAAAATACATTCTCCTGAATTTATTTAAAAAATCACGTTCACTTTAAATAAATGTGGAACAACAATGAAATCTTCTTTAAACTTATAAAAATATTCAGGTAGCACTTTAACTTTATTCAAATTCCATTTATATATGACGTTTACGTCAATCACATGGTTAAAATATCTAACCTTACTTTATATTACACATTTTTATCCGGCGTCGGGCATAGGTTTTGCCGTGAACGTTTTGTCGACTGCCTTTGTTAATTTTGGCTCCAACTTATATAAATTTTGTTGAAACAAAAGCCTGCACTGATATTTTTCCAAAACAAAAACAAATCACGTAAGGTTGATGACGTCACTAACCCGAACAGCTGTTCATAATTATCACGAATCTTAATTCTATGATTACAGGATTGTAGCCCTTAAAACAAGGATTAAAACAATGTAACACACTTGTATCCCAAAATGCACCGTAACGAAGATATGTACAAATCTCGTTGTAGCTTAATTACATACAAAATTGGAATAGAACAGGTTTATCCTTTACAAAATAGATACATAATTACACAATACAGCTAATACATATAAATTCTCCACAAGAACATCTTTACAATTTACAACAAACATAATTTTACAGTGCGATACTACATTGAATTAACCAATTAATGCATTTGCAAGTTCCAGCTTAAATATTAATTCAAATAAAATCAATTTATGATCAAAATGTCCAGCATACAGTTCTCCAAGTGTTTACATAAAAACAATGGTGGGAAAAAATAGGATAAGTGTCAATAATCGTCACAATGAAGCAAAACAAGATCAAAACCTTCAATAATAAAAATGGTCAAAATTTTTATAACAAAGTTTAAAAACTAATTGTACTATATAAGTCATAACAAGATTGACCTAAATTATCTGTTTTCAGTTAACTAACAGCGCGAAACTGAGTTGCTCTTTTGGAAAGTAGAAAAATCTACCCTACGTTAAAGATCGTAGCCTCTAAATTTAAATAAGAAGATTACTTCTTCTTTACAAGTGGAAAACCCATCCCAATGTGTAACTTGGGTTGTATAAACATGTATTATGATAAAACAATCTAACTGATTGATATCCTTTTTAAAAATATTAAACCTTTTATTATGCATATGAAACTTAGGTTATGTTTGCATGAAATTTTTATTCTTGATTTCTATTTTAAATATTGATGAGCCTAACTATGTCCCCATATGTAGCCTTTATATTAATTATGCCTATCACTTGGCATGTCCCTCTTTTAATTTAAATCTGATATGTGAAATATTTGTTTTGACGTTTCCAATCTATCGTTAATAAAATTTTCAATGAGGTGATTTGATATCACCGCAATATATTGAAAAAATCTTAGGAAATCGGTCGTCAGTCGAAGTTCTTCAAATCCAGTTAAAAAAAACTTGTTTAAACTTAAAGAATACCTGAAAGGAATGTCACAATTTTGAAAAATTTGAGATGTGTGCGGCATCTGTTAGGAACTAAAGTGGCTATTTAGTTTTTTACGACGTTATATTTACTATCTTCAAAACAATCGCCTCAGAATAGATTTAAAATCTCCAGCGCATCTTAACGGTACGGTAGATTTCAAGGGGATCCTTAGTCGATTTGAATTGTTTAAACTAAGCAAATACGTTTCGAACTAATTTTCTCCACTCCAACGACCAACTTCCACAGTATTAACCAACTTATCACCTTCAATGTGGTGCAACCGGAGCGTTTCAAATTTACAATTCAATTCTAACATTACAATTTTTACGCTTCCTTTAAGTCCGAAGAGTTAGGAAATACTAAACACCAACCTAAATAATGTTCCTATCATCAATAGCGCAACATAAAGCGCTTTTCAACTATGCATTACTAAAGTTTGCCAAAACATTTTCAGACAGTAGTCTAAAAGACACTAGATCGAAATTTATCGATATTCTTGACAGTTTACACAGATGTCTGTTATATTCATTAGTTTGGGTGAATACCACACATCAATATCTCCATGTATCGAAATCTTTCTCTGCTTTTGTACAGTTCGTTTGGGCAGATGGAATCGATTACAACTTAAGTAAAAAATATGTTTTATGTCAACAAGAAGAAAAAATTCTAGACGTTCTGTCCCATACGGTAAGTATGAGAGGGTCAATCGGGGTAAATAGAATATGCGGTTATAGTAACAAATTTCTATAATTCCACCAATTTAAGTATAAATTTGAAGCTGTGTGCCTTGTCTTCCTTTGTATGACCATTCTCTTCACTAACAGGTATAATATTAACTTTCTAGCTGGTGTCGTCTAAACTTGTTGTGTGAGACGTTCTTCCAATGTTGGACTTCCAGCTGAATGTAATTTTTGTCTGTGACAAGTGTTCAGGGTCCTGGAAATTTTACAGCTGAAAAACAGTGGAGGTGCACCATCAATAAACGTTTGTATATTGTGTTATTCATTTGCTGTATTTTTTTTTAACTTTGACGGTCTGTAGCGTATAGACAATCTACTAGAACCTCAAGGTAGTGGTACCATTACATAGCACTTATAGTAGTGTGCCCACTAATAGGTATAGTCATTTATTCTGATTTCCATATTTTTGTTTTTTTTTAACAAAAATTACACAAAATTAAGCTCTACCACGCATTTGAAGCTAAAAGGTTGGAACAAAATTTTTTGTCACGATAAGTACAAAGACACAAATAAGTTAAATAAAATGAATAATAATATTAAGGTACAAATATTTTTTTTGCAATTTTGGTGAAAATGAAATGAAAAATTTTGGTGTATTTTGGTATAAATTCCTTTTTCAAAATAAACCTTTTTTTATATTAATAATAAAATCAACTAATATTCTTTTCATTGCAATAGTTATTTTTGAGCCGCCAAGTGTCATGTCATGAAAAGATTTTCTTACTCACCTAAAATTTAAGAAAAATCAGCCTACTTGATAAAAATCGTGCGAAAATGCGAAAATTTCTACTGGAATAGTACCTGTGCTGTAAAACACTCTTCCAACTTTTTATTTCCCTGTTTACCCTATACGACTATACAGAAAAACGCAAGCATTCAGTGGCTTGCCCGCTCGTCACATTTTTGCACTGAGGCATTAAGATTAGCTAGAGAAGAAGTGACAACGGTACTAAGTATCGATCCTGGAGACCTTTCCCACTAATCTAAATTTGACCTTTATCCCCATTTGAAGTTATGGAAAAATCAAAAGACCTGTTTTGTTTGTTTTGTCAATCTACCTTTCTTCAGGCGATTAGTGTGGGTCAGGGAATAATACAAAACGCTTACCTTTCTTCAGGCGACTAGTGTGGGTCAGGCAATAACACCAAATGCCTACCTTTGCTTCCTTACATTTTCAACGAACTTTAAAAAAGCTCTTTGTTGAAGACAGCAAGCGCGCGTGTCCGTGCATTTTTTTTAATTCCATATGTTGATCTCAGATTCGAATAGAGCACCAAAAATTTATATAACAAACACTTTTAAAATGGCAGTCAAAGTGAAAAAATGAAATAAAGTATTCAGCTATCGAGAAAGAATGTTTAGCTATTAAGTTCGTTCTGGCAACGCATTTTGCGCATACGCATTCTCAACTGATGTAATTGCCCTTATTACAATTGTTTTCTTAAAAATCCAAACTAATTTCTTTCGAAAATCGATTTTTCGGCCAGGAATAAATAGTATTGACCAAACATTTGTGAACAACTATAGTAAAACTTAGGAATATTGGCCGCATTATTGTGCGGATTTGTCGAAAAATTAACACTTTTGTAGGTCGTATGGGTGTATATAAAAATTAGAAAAAGATAGAGGTGGTTGGGTGGCTGTTTGTCAAGTAACATACTGTTTGTTACAATAACGATTAGATATAGAATTGAAACTGAAAACTCCGATAGTATCATTACGAAAACAAAAAAGAATAATTACTGTTATTTAATTCTTTTGTACAATTAGGCAAATGTGGTATGAGGGAACTGATTATTATCTAGATTACTCGTATCTTATATCATCTTCTGCATACCATTATAGTCGATATGCTAGGAGTGTTCTGGGACAATCCTTATGGAAATTAACATGGGGAAATCGCTAAAGTCCAACGTAGTAATTTTTGGTCAATTTCAAGGTCATCCGCGACCAGACTCAACGCGCGCCATCGCAACGTATACGCATTAACTCTGCATATTCCACAGTGATTGGTGCAGTCGTCCGAGATCATAGGGATTTTTATAACGAAGACATCACGGCATTCTAGGGCTTCACCCCCAGTAACAGGGCCCCATTGCAAGCGAAAATGATTATACTTCTACGCACACATCTAACTAACCACGTGATCAAGATCATGTTTAAGCATTTCTAGCCAACGAGATCATGAAATTTAAAGAAACCGACAGTCCTTGATACAACTGCGAGGTTTGCAAGCTCGACTAACAGATATATCTATGTCAGTAGCTACCCTTCATGAAGGGCTTTCGGATCTCAAGCTTAAGAAAAATATTATTATTGTAATATTATATAATTACTACCTTAATAAATACTAATCATGTGCTGACGGCATCAACTACACGACAGAGCTGGCTATCTATTCTCACTCGGCATGTAATACTTATATGGCTCTATATATATATATTATTTAATAAAGAGCTGTAAATAAAACACACAAATATGGTTTATACACTTTTACTTTATTTAGGTATTGTACATTTCAAGCTAAATATATACTCAACTAACCATAATTAAAATGTTATAGCAGAAGATCATCATTTGTTTAAACTAATCTACCTATTAACAAATACTAATTATCAAGCCTGAGTAAGGACTTTTAGTAATATCTTACAGGAAAATAATATTATAGACATTCAGTATCGTAGAAACATCAAACTAAACAAATATGTTTAGTAAATATAGTAAATATACAATAGTAAGTAAATATACTTAATTATAATTAAAATACTGGATGATATGATTAACATTATCTTATGCTAAACTACTTATTAGGAAACAATAATTAAGGAGCACAATGCTTTTATAATATCTTACATGAAAAGAAGATTTCATTCAATCTATTAGCTCAAATTGAAACATATAACATTAACATAGAAGTCAGATATCATAATAAATATATTACATATTAAAACATACATACAATATACAACAAACATACACAGATTACATTAATATCTAACCTTACAGAATTTTATATGACATATAAGATTTTTGGTGAGGACATGCATCAGTCTACATTCATTTGTTCTAATATCGAATAATGACCCAAAGGCAGGGTATCATAGGAGCCAGGTATGAGGTAACGTTTATCATCATACGGACTAAGAGCCATCTTTTGCTGGGTTATTGAATGAACATTATGCTTATCGGATCGGATTATATTTTGATGTACACGTTTTTCTATATAGTTTTCGAGACATTCTACGTAGTCTTCGAAGGTAATTTTTGTGTGAACAACAGATTTTTTAACTCCTTTAGCCCTTTTGGTTAAATTTAATTAGATATAATATCGGAGATTTCATCATCATCATATTCTTCTTCATGTAAACGATTTCTTAACGCTTCTACATCATCTTTTAAAACGGTGGTTTTTATAGTGTATAATTTTGATCGGAGCCCTACGTAATGAGTCATTGGTACCCCATTACACTCATCCTTCATCATGCCCAATACTTTTTTATTACATGTGGAATGCCGTACACATTATTCGCAGGGTAATCGCTCGTATCAAAATACTGAAGACAATCACGCTTCATATCTTCATATGGATCCTGATTACGAATCTCATATATGAGAGAATCAGTATCCGAATATAGCACAGAACACCTATCTCCAAATGTTCTCTTCATATAGCCATAATGGAAGTCGTAGATGGTAGTTTTAGCGAGATCCAGAATGCTCATACCAACATAAATCGGTTTGTTCAGGTAGATTTCAGATTTTCTTAACACGATTGCTATTAGCTTCTCATTAAATATACTACAACTCTTAAATACAGTCTTGGAGATGTAAGACTCCGCTCCATATCTACCCGCCCATTTATTTAAAAGACGTATATTAACACGCTTACGCAAATTTTCCATCGTCTTACCAAAGACTGCGTTATTCATGAGCTTAAATAAGTTTTTCTCAAACTCGTTTCTTGAGTTCTGGCGTAGCTTAGTGTTTAAGTCGATATATGACTTTAGCCACGCTGATTGTTTAAATTTAAGTACTTTATGAATTCGATTAATCTTCAATCCATGCTGCAACACCTGTTTTAGAGCTCTATTAATGGATAATATACTTTTCTTTGTGATGGAGAGTAGCCATCAACTTAGCTACCTGAGAAGAAGATGCGCAGGGTTTTTCAGTCTTCGGATTAACATGCTGTGGGCAGAAAGGCAGATTTTTATGAGCATCATGTAGTTCCCTAGGGTATTCCAGATCAATCTCAAACATATAACCCTCAGGAGCATTATCAGGGATGGATAGTACATCAATACTATCAGATTTGACCCATTCAAAACCTCCATCTGGAAGGTACTGCGACATCGCCCATCCATACTGATTATTGACATCATAGTAGATTAAATAACTTTCAGGACTAGTCGGATCATAGGTTGGAATGTATTTATTGTTAGCTGTAGATCTCCTTTTAAAGCAAACTTGACTAAGACCACCTCGAATTCCACGTTCAACAAAGAGAAATTGATCGATATCGGTTAGGAGCTCTAACTCTTGCTTTGAATGCTTTAACATACAATCCCAGGTGAAACCAGGAAGTGTAAAGTAATGAGCAGGGTCTAACTCATAGATTTCCAAACAACTATTTCTAAATTGTTCAAAACGTCTGCTAGTAACAGTATATCCGTTTTCATATATAGATCAATGTACTCGCCCAAGCTGCTACAATTAAATTTAGACCATAGCTCTTTAGCTCTTCTATACAATTTTCTTGAACACTTTTTATTTTACAACTTATTATAAAAAGCTTCAATAGGTGGTAAGCAAGTTTCACTAAATTTATCAATGCAATCGATATAATCGTACGGCATTATCCCCTTTTTTGTTAACATACTGAAGAGATCCTGATATATATATGAAAATTGAGATTCCAAATTCGGAAAACTATGTAGGTATGAAGCTAACTTTTCTAAGGAGGACGTCATAAATCGGAATGAATCGATAAACCGAAACTGAATCAGAGAATCGTTTACATGTTTAGTAAAGGAGATATACTTTTCTTTAGTAATTGGTAGTAAATCAACAGCACCCTGCATCCTAGACGCTATATCGGCAATTATAAAATGAGCATCATAACCGCTTAGATTATGAAAGAAAACAGGAATAACCCTTGCATCTTTGTAGTTAATATTGCATTCTCCATGGGCAGGCCTCCTGTAATTATTTTCTGAAATCAGATGCGTATGATCACGTACTTTTTTATCACCCAGTCCAAAAGGTTTTTCACAAATATGACAATGAGTAGATTTTTTAAATTCTGCTTCCTGTTTAGGAGTTATAGCAATATCGTAAGGACAAAGAAATACTGTTTCCAAATCCTCGGCCAACTGCTGTAGCTCATCGGCAAGCCATTCCATACAATCCAAACTTCGATGGGAACGGTAAAAGATAATGAGTCATCATATGAGCATTTTACTTAACCTACAGCAGCTGGGATGTGTTCTTGATATTGGTTTTTGATATTACAGGGTTTCAGGATACTCTCCAAATCGGCGTATACAACGAAAGGAGCCTTCTCTTTGTTTTTAAAATTCTTAAACTGTAACAGGTTCTAACCTAATTTAGGCATTTTGATCGCGCAATCATTGACCTGCTGACAGTCTTCTATATGCGCGCACAATTTCGTCTGTGTACGGAAATAGTGAAGACATCGATCGCAGAAATATTTTCTACCTTTACGTCTGCTAAGTTGAGATGATAAAGGTCTACTTAAATCTTTTATCCAAACGAAGTCATCACGAATAGGCATAGTGCAGTTTTAATTTTCATCTTTTTCATCACAGTACTTGTCCTGAATAAGTAGTAAATTCACATGTCGCTCTACTTTGTTTTTAGTAAGAAATGTTGGTAATGTTACATAATCATCATTTTTCTTTTGTAGAACATAAACATTAACCGATATGTCATTCTGTTTTTCGAAATTAGGTATCTGCCTGATTGTCATTGGAAATTGAATACCCTTAAGTTTTAAAACCTTAGAGTAGTGAGGATAGCTGCTAACCCTGCTAGAATTTAGTTCTTGTGCTGCTGGATATAATGCAGATGTCACGGCCCATACAAAACAAGCTGCATCTTGGTTCTGTACATTGACGCAGGCTTTCTTCATTTTTATTTGCTCAGGCAGATCGATGTAAGATGACCCAAGCTGAGGTGTATATTTATTAATATTAACTTGAAGGTTAATAATCGATTTAAGTGTCCAACCACTCTCTCGCTCTTGGAATTCTTCCAGTTCAGTTAATATCGGCTTTACTACATTATCATCAAACCAAGAATCTAAATTGTTGTCTCTATATATCGGAAAGTTCGAGGTCGTAAAATGTTTGTTCTCTTTTAGAAGCAGGTCTCCCCTCTTACAGGCAAATTCTCCTACGAAAATGACATTAACTTTTACAGCTTCATACTCTCTCAGGATATTAGGAATTCTTCGTTTAAAAAGAGTCTTACAATCCGTGAAGAACTCTTGAGGATCCTTATGTTTAAGATTACTGATTACACCAATTCGAATTCTATTATCAAAAGCTGATATGGAATCATCGCACGCAAGCAGGCAACTTCCGAGAGCACTCCAGACTTCCTGCAGAGGAAAAGCGACCTGGCCAACCGGTTGAATATCGATGCCACCCAACACATTCCGTTATTTGTGGACATGATGCTGCCGCACATCCGCATCCACCTACGAGAACCGCCTTCCCGCTCCATGCTGCAGCTACTAATGCAAGCCAAGTTAGTGGATAACGACGTCAAGGAAGCCACCAAGGCGAAACCGGAGCCCGTCCCCAAATTAAGGGAACTTAGCGCACCACCGGCCCGACAACCCCCGAAGTGCCATTTCTGCCCCGAGTACCACTACCATCGGTACTGCCCCGTCGGAACCGCAACTCCGGGAAACGGACCACGGGTCGGACACGCCAACATTGCCCGGCCCAATCCCCTAACCGCCACGGTAAGCTCAATGCACATCAGAGCCAACGAAGACCTTCCCAGGGTGGACATCACAATCAAAGGGAAGAACTACAAGGCTCTCTTGGACACGGGATCCACCCATAACTTCATCCGGGCCGACCTTGCCACCAGCATCCGACCTTTTCCCACCGCTACCAGCGCTAACCTAGCCAGTCCTAGTCAAAAGCTGGCCATCTTGGGGGAAACAGACGTTTATTACCACATCGAGGACAGCGAAGAGCATGTGACCGCTATCGTAGCCCGCGATCTACTGACCCCTATAATCCTGGGGCAACCCTGGCTCCGGGACAACAAGGCCGTAATGGACTACGGTCGAGGATGCGTCCATCTTGGAAAGGACGTCCGAAACACCTGCCACTGGGCCCGACCTTCGCCTTTAGAGGTCGCCAGCACCCTCAAACCGGAGGACGTACATCACCAGTTCCCACCCGCCTCCGCCGAGAGATTCAAGGCCGAATTCCAGGCCACTATCGCCGCCACCGGAAGACCGACCACTACGACCACCACTCGACACACCATCAGGCTGCATCAAGACGCGCCATTCCGACTTCCTCCATACCGTTACTCTCCCTCCAAGAAACAGACCATCGCCGGCGACCTTCCGCCCGCAGACAACCAAGGGCCAGCTCGAGACCAGCGCATCGCCAGAGTTCACATGAACCAACACCGGTATCGCCCCGCAGTTTGGGAATCAACTAAGGGAGTAGGCAGATTGAGACCCTTAATTTCGCCGCGTGTTCGTATCCGGAGATGATGATGGCGAGTTCCGCTTCCCCGCTGCAGGACATCTTCTGGCTACCGCTAGCCAGTGGGAGTTTGGTGGCGATCTTCCGGGCACCCGGGGCGAACTCGCGTTGATGACATTGATGGAGGCGCCGGTGTCCACTAGCGCTCTGAAACAAATGCCATTATTCGTACTCACCTGAATCCTGGGTACTTGTATGCCGGGCATAGCCGTTGAGGAGGGTTTATGCCGGCCTAATCCCCCCTGGCGTCGTTTCCCGAATTCCTAACGGGGCAGTCGCGATGGAAGTGTCTGTTCGGACAGAAGCGGCATTTCGGAAGTTGATCCGCGCTGATGAAGGGGTTGGTCGGCTTCTTGGCGGACTGGAGGGTATCCGCGGTGGCGATGGCCGCGTCCGCTAGGTCTTGCAGCTTGTTGTAGTTACTAAATACTCGTATCACATCATAAAACCTCACAGGAATGGTTACTTACCGCTCATGGATGGGTAATCCAGCGGTCCACGACAGCTTTCTCTTCGGTGACGGGTTAAGGCATCCCGTCGGGTGAAGGACGCGCCGCAGCTACACACATGCATATTCTTCGTAGTATTCATGATGAATGAAGACAGATTGACGCTCCGCTGCGTCGGCCTCCGGTTTTGTTGAACCACCCCCACTCCCTAACCTTGAACCCCCACTTTCATCCAAATCCCTCACCTTGAACCCCTCCATCAGCCCCACAACTTTACCTTGCATTCATGCACATACTTACATTTCCTCAAGGTCACTAATTTAACATTTTTCTATTGTCCGTTTAAAATTACACTTGAAAAATATATTTACGCTGAAATATTCAAAATCAGTGAATACATTATTAAGAAATTAAGTGTTTAGCTTTATTTCTTGAAAAACAAACTATTTTTGCTTTCTTAGGACACCACTCTCATTAGATTTAAAACCAAGTACCAACGCTTAGTGGATGTATTACGAATTTATTAACTCCATTTTTATTTGTCAATGGTAGGGTCAATATGCCAGTAATCGATCACTTAAAGAAATATAAATTTATAACTTTGTAAATCTTATCAGTTTTCTAGTAGTTAACCACAAACTACCCAGTGTTTAATCAAATTTTCCCAGTAATTGGCCAGTGTTATAATATAACGAATAAAATATCAGTTTTATTATATATTTTATAGAGCCACATAGTATGTATTACATAAAGAAAAACGAACCTTTTTAAAATATCAAAATATATGTATATTTGTCTTTGTTCATACCAAAAGCATGATTAAAACAATACAACTACAATATATGTAGTAATAATTAGTATGTAGTAAAGATCTTAAGGGGTTAGGGAAAGGTCGTGAATGTCGCTTTATTCGATTTATAAATCATTTGAAAAGTTTTTGAAATCTAACGTTGCACAAGTGATTGTATATCAACAAATATTATAATAAAATAGCGAACACCCTTTCAGATATTATATCATTTTCCGTGGCTTAATTTTATAAATATGATTCTTCTGAAAAAGCTATTTGCTAAGAGACGTAGATGTGTTTATTATGCTATTAAATGTTACCGTAAAATGGGGTGAATCGCAACTAGTGTCTGAATAGCAACAAAGTTGCAGAAGGTTTTTGTTTTATTGCTCAAGATTGTAATATTTATTTTAGCAATTTGATTTTTTTGTAAATTCCCAACACTTTCGTGAATTAAAATATTAAGTCAGCAGCAAAACTGATTTTATTGTTAAGATTCTAAAATATGTCTCGCTTTAGTTTTAATGCTTTTGGAACATGGAAATAACTTTACTTGCAGAACCTATTTAAAACTTTAAAAACAAATTTTAGGGATTGCCAGAAGACACCCACAACATTATTGTAAACTACTTTTGTGTTTGCAAAACTAAAATTTAAATTTGGTTCAATGAAAATTTTTTAGTTTTAAGTCGTAATAATTTGTATTTAACAGTGGCGTGCGGTGAGAATTTAGGTTAGGGAAGCAACTACGATTTTAATTATAATACACCTAGGTACAGGCGCCGATTAACGGGGAGAGAAAAATTCCGCCCTCCCCAATTTAGAAATAAGTATACATAGAGTAGAAACACAGAATGCTTGTTTAATTATTATTTATTAAAATAAATATTTTCCAAAAATTTTCCACTCAAAATACTTCTCTGGATCCGTCCCTGCTAGGTACAATAAAACAGTGTTATAATTATTAAACTTAAGTTTTCAAAGAACAACTTTTACACTTATACTTATGGAATTTGTCGACTATTATTTTTTATTTTAAAACTACTACTATGTAAGCATTAAATAATTTTTCCTATATTTGACTAATACAAAAATATTTCATAATCTGCAGTATTAATCTACAAGATTACATCAGACTTTCGGTTATTTTAGTTAATACAGCAAAAATTCGGTTTTCGAATTAAAAAGGCCGAACGGTTAGAAAGTGTTGTTATTCACCCCATTTCACGTGGTAATCGCGTTCGAGTACGCGAAGGTCAACGTGTGTTTTTGTAATATAAAAATATATCAATTGTTTCTATTTTGTGATAATTAAATTAGATTACTTGATGAAAATGAATTTCAACAGTTAATGAATGCTCTTTCTAAAGATATTTTAAGATTATATATTTCTAAATTAGAAATAGATACATAGCTCTAAACTGTAATCACACAGAATGACTATTGTTGTTTCTGGTCAGTTTTGTATTTTTAAATTGAAACAAATATTTTGTTGGGGCATTTTTGAAAGTAAAGAATTTTGATGTTACCTGCAATTTTTTATTTAAAAGCAAAAATTTTTCTGTGTATAAAAATGAAGTACCACTTAAATCGTTTCCACAGTCTTAATATTAAATTACCTTTATTTTAAAAATACAAATAGATTTATAAACAAAAGTTGTTTAGGTCGAAAACTTAAGCCCGATTACAAATGAAATTGTTGAAATAAAAAAACGCCGGGACTTAACGAGATATTAAAGCTTGTATACTTCACTTTTACGTGTAACGGTAATCGCGTTCGAGTACGCGAAGGTCAACGTGTGTTTTTATAATATAAAAATATATCAATTGTTTCTATTTTGTGATAATTAAATTAGATTACTCGATGAAAATGAATTTCAACAGTTAGTGAATACTCTTTCTAAAGATATTTTAAGATTAGATTCCTAGATTCCTAGAAGATAAGATTTCTAAATTAGGAATACATACATAGCTCTAAACTGTAATCACACACGAGAACAGTACACAGAATGACTGTTCTTCCAAAAGCAAACCCGTTCTGACAACTTTCAATCTGGTTTTTTGGTGGTTGGTTGCTTCTGGTCAGTTTTGTATTTTTAAATTGAAACAACTTTTAAATTGAAACAAATATTTTGTTGGGGAATTTTTGAAAGTAAAGAATTTTGATGTTACCTGCAATTTTTTTATTTAAAAGCAAAATTTTTCTGTGTATAAAAAATGAAGTACTTAAATCGTTTTCACAGTCTTAATATTAAATTACCTTTATTTTAAAAATACAAATAGATTTATAAACAAAAGTTGTTTAGGTAGAAAACTTAAGCCCGATTACAAATGAAATTGTTGAAATAAAAAAACGCTGGGACTTAACGAGATATTCCTTAAATAAAAGATAAATGCAAGAAAGGATGTTTTGTGGATATTAAAGCTTTATACTTCACTTTTACGTGTAATGGTAATCGCATAATATATATTAACCCATATGTTCGTATGTATACATGGTTGCCGTAGAAGGGGTAGATAGCCGGTTCTGGCACCTCACCTCCACACCTCGGGTAGGCAACCATATATACATATGCGTTAATATATAGTTACTGTCTTCGAGGGAATGCGATTATTTAATGCATAACGTTATATTAATTATATAATTAAATTAATTAAATTATGTGTTCTAATTAAAAACGCCTAACGTTATTATCGAAATTAAAATAACAAAATCAGAGAATTATATACATATATACATATGGGTTAATATACAGCTATCATGGAAAATATGAAAGAGGGTTGAATTAAACGCTATAAATCAGGTCAGGGGCAAATATCTCTTAATACTCACCCTGCTTCTACGTTTATGAATCATTTTGATTTTTATTTTATTAACATTGTTGACCTCGATAATACGTTGTTGTCATATTGTTGATTATTGTTGCCACGTTTAGAGAGATAGATTCAAGGTCACCAGAGAGAGATAGGTTCAAGGTCAAGACCTTGAGAATGCGTTGTTGTCATATTGACGACCTTGAGAATGCGTTATTGCCATATTGTTGACCTTGAGAATGCGTTGTTGCCACGTTTATAGAGATAGATTCAAGGTCACCAGAGAGAGATAGGTTCAAGGTCAAGACCTTGAGAATGCGTTGTTGCCATATTGTTGACCTTGAGAATGCGTTGTTGCCACGTTTATAGAGATAGATTCAAGGTCACCAGAGAGAGATAGGTTCAAGGCCACCAACATTGTTGCCATATTGTTGACCTTGAGAATGCGTTGTTGCTACGTTTAGAGAGATAGGTTCAAGGTCACCATGTGTTAGAGAGAGATAGATTCAAGATCAGTGGTGGTGTGGTGGTGGTGTTTCAGAACGCCCTACTATTGTTTATAACAATAAAATCTGGAATATCCCCAGAAAGTTCTTAAAAATCTACTTGATAACCTGGTTTTCACAAGAACCTGTACTGTCTTCTCACAATCAAATGACTTACTTTAAGTAATCTAACACTATACTTTCAGGGTTTTTACTGTTTAAAGAAAGGCGTTATAGATTTTACAAAATTTCCTCCTCATGTGCCTAGTGGTCAATATTTGATAAATATAAAATTATTTGAGGATGATGTTTTTGTAATGGAAATACTTTCAGAATTTGTTGTTGAATATTTTATAAAGAAATGGGAGTACTAATATTACAGTTTACTGTCTCTGTGGAACTCCATAATCATGAAATAAAATATAAATACAAAGATTAATTAAAGTTTCACAAGTTTTATTTGATTCTTCACCTGTCAATATTGTTTCGGTTAACATTTAATGTCGAAACAATATTGTCGGGTTAAGAATCCAATAAAATTGTGAAACTTTAATTAATCTTTGTATCTATATTGTATTTCATACTAATATTAACTTTACTATATTGTATTATTATCAATTTTTTATCTACGATCATACAAAGAGTAACCACTTTTTACACTGATTTTCGTGTAAAAAGTTAACGTTTAGTGAACTAGTGTTATAAAATTTTTATTGCACGCTAATATCTACAAGAGATGTATGAAAAGTAATGATTTATAATAAATATTTTACTAACTGATTGCTAAACAACTAAGCACGCTAATATAAGTACACATAACGTAAGTCACAAATTAAAAAAAAAAATCAAATACAATTAATACTTTAGTAAAGCGTCATGATCGTAGATAAAACGTTGTAAGATATACGTGTAAAAAGTGTCTTCATTGCACTCACATCCTTTAAGACACTCGCTCGTACCTCGTTCGTGTGTTAAACCGTTCGCGCAATAAAGAATGGCTTTTTACACTTATATCTTAAATATCTATTAAAACTACTGTGCTTGTATTGTGTGTGTATTGTTTGTTAAATAAAAAATATTGTATATAAATTTGTGTTTTATAAAGTTGCACAAATGATGTGTGTGTGTTGAAGGAGGGTTTGGCCTACACTGAGTCTATTAGCTACAAAGTTAAGTTATAAAAAGAGGAATAAACAACTATTAAAACTAAATCGAAATCTTGGATGTTTATAAATTTAATAATAGCGTCATAAATGCTTTTGTCCAAGGTACTCAACAGGAAAGCAATACTAGTAGGCAGGGAAACATTCATTTGAATCAATTCATCTACAAAATTGTTAGAGTAAGTTTTATATTTCTTACAGTGAAATAACATATAATTCAAATCGGCAATGGACGTGTCATCGCAAGTACAAAGAGGACTTTCACAAATCCCAATTTTAAAGAGATGTGCTCTAAAGCAACCATGGTTGAGTTTGATTCTGGTAATAAGAGAAGAATATGATCTACTAACATGAAAAGACGAAATATGTGGGATTTTTTGAGGGAGTTCTGGATGAATAACAAAACAATGATTATTGGATTGTAAGGCGTAAATGGCCCAGCCATCACGCCATTCCGCCCGAATTTGATGTTCGAAGAAATTGACAATATCATTAAATGGCTGTACGTTTTTAATTACTTGTAGATTACATGCGTCTTTTGCGGCTTTGTCGACAATTTCATTGCCAAGGATTCCGGAGTGGCCCTTCGTCCATATGAAATTAATTTTGGTTTGTTTTTTCTTTAAATTACATAATATAGTTTTAATATTGATGATAATATGATTATTATATTGTTTATAAGCGGACCCTTCAATTGCTTGAAGAACAGATTGGGAGTCTGAAAGTATAGTTACATTTGGCTAATTATTGGCATAGCACCATTCTAAAGCAGATTCTATGGCTACTGTCTCCGCAGTAAATACAGAACAAAAATCTGGAAGTCGATATTGATGAACATCTGAAAAGTTAGCAACATAAAAAGCACTACCTGTGTGGTTTCCAATCTTGGAACCATCAGTATAAATGCAAATTCCACTACTGTTATCATGCAATAAGGATTTAAGGAGAGTGAATATACCGAAGTCTTAATAAAGCGAATATTTAACTGTAAATTTGGAAGTTATGATATGAAATGATTCTGTAAATAAAAGATATTTATCGAAAGCTATTAAATATGTATTAAACTTACTGGTATCAGTAAATGCAGCTGCCAATAGTGGGGATTTTTTTAACCGCCAATATGGATTGAGTAAGTTATGCGTACTTAGCGCAGAGATAGCCGAACATAGGAGTGTATTAAAAGTTTTATATTTTATTATCATTTTGTTTGCTAAATATTTTCTTCGTATTTATAAAGGAGGCTCTTGTGCTTCTGCCAGAATTGCATAGCATGGAGATGACTTCATGGCACCTATACACGTGCGAATGGCTTTATATTGTATTCTGTCAACGGCTTTCAAATTAGTATTTGATGCCGATCCATACAGTACGCATCCATAGTCTATTATGGATCGTATGTATGATTTATAAAAAAGGAGTGCTAATTTTGGATCAGATCCCCATCGAATTTTTGTAATGTATCGAAGCATATTTATACCTTTTTCACACTTATTCTTTAGGTAGTTAATATGTTGTGTCCATAAGAGCTTTTTGTCTAAAATTATGCCAAGGTATTTGTAGTTTTCAACTACTGGAAACTTTAGACCTCTTATATTAAGTGTGTTATTTATGTTCAGTTTATGCCTCGAAAAATACATTATTGCTGATTTTTCTGAAGACAGGGCGAATCCCACTGTCAATATCCATTGTTGGAGGCAATGAACAACATGGTTTAGCTTGTGTATACATTTTTGATACGTTGTTTGTGTCGTGTATAAGCAAATGTCGTCTGCATATTGAACAATTTTAACATCATCGTCTAGCATGCTATGCAAATCCGCAGTGTATATATTAAAAAGAATAGGCGATAGCACCGAACCTTGTGGTAAACCATTATGAACAACACGAGGACCGTGTAACACATTCCTATGATCTCTAATAAAGATTTTTCTTTGTCTGAATATAGCTAATATGTTGACAGCTATATTTACATCAATACCGAGTGCGACTAATTTATTGTGTAGTATGTCCAAATTAACAGCATCGTAAGCCCCTTTAATATCTAAAAATAAGCACACTACGTACGTGTTTTTTGAAAAAGCATTTTGTATATCAGTTACAAGATGCGAAATAGCATCCATAGTACCAAAACCTCTCCTAAATCCATACTGTGTTTTAGGAAGTATACCATTGTGTTCCAAAAACCACTTAAGACGTGCTTTAATCATTCTTTCCAAAATTTTTGTAAGATACGGCATGAGAGAAATTGGTCGATAAGAAGCAGCTAAACCTGGATCTTTAAGGGGCTTAAGAAGAACAGTAATTACAATTTCTCTCATGTGTTCGACAAAATCGTGTCTTAACCACCAATTATTGTACACCTCAAGAAGAAATATCTTATCTGGACTGGGAATCGATCTAATCATTACATATGTAAAACTGTCAAGACCAGGTGCAGTGCTGTGTAAGGTTTCTAAAGCGACTTCTAATTCTTCAAGGGCAAATGACTTATTTAAAACGTTAGAAGCCTCATTATTAGCCGATTGTACTATTTGCATTTTTTGACTTTCAACATAAGATCTAATAATTCAGCTAACATTGAGTCTGAAAGAACTGTTCTTTTGAATTCAATTGTACTATTTTTAATTGCTTTTAAATATCTCCAGATTTCAAAAACTGGTGTATTTTTATTGAGCTTACCTAAAAATTCTTTCCAACTATTACGTTTTTTTTAATTGAATATCTGTTTAGCTTTAGCATCAACATTTTTGTAAGCTAAGTAGTTATCTAAGTTAGATAAGGTTTTAGGGTTAAAGGTTAGGAAAGGAAGTGCTTGACATCTCGTGGCGTGGCATCTAGGAATCTCTTGAAAAGTATAACTAACTGGAGAGTTACGTCGGACATCGTTACTTCTGACCATCGTATGATCAGACTAGAGATGAAGTCCGACAAACCTCCAGAAATCTTCCTCCGGAATCCCAAGGCAACGGACTGGGAATGTTATATTTCCGGTTTGACCCGCCAAGGAAGTCAACCAGAGGTAGAAATACTAACTAAAGAGCAGCTCAATAAAGGAGTAGAAACATTGACAAAGATTATTGTCTCATCCTATGAGGAGGCATGCCCACTCAGGGCGGTGAGAGCTCGTAGGGTTCCATGGTGGAACGGCACTTTAGCCGAGCTACACAGGGAATCCAGACGAGCATTTAACAAAGCCGCAAGAGACGAGACGCAGGCATCCTGGGATCTTTTCGCAAGGGCCAGAAAGAACTTTAAAAAGGAACTACGGCGCAGTAAGAGATCCAGCTGGCAGAAATACTGCAGGGAGCTAAGCTCCGTATCGGATTCGGCCAGACTGATGAAAATCTTAAGCCGGGAGACAAACCAAACAATAGGGGTATTGAAAAGAGATGATGGAACATGGACCAAGACCAGAGAGGAGTCTCTGCGACTCCTCTTGGGGGTCCACTTTCCCGGCAACGGCGACCAACAATTGGCACCCACGGCAGAACAAACACCAGTTCCAGCAGAGAACTGGCAGTTTGCCGAGGGCGTCGTAACGAAGGGCGCAGTCGCATGGGCCGTGAACGAGTTCGAATCATTTAAGTCGCCAGGGCCGGATGGGATATTCCCAGCGTTGCTACAAAAGGGCCTGGATGTCCTACTCCCAAGCGTTGTAATGGTATGCATCCCAGAACTGTGGAAGGCAGCCAGAGTGGTTTTCATCCCCAAAGCGGGGAAGAAAGACTACACAAATGCCAAATCCTTTAGACCCATTAGTCTCACGTCCTTTCTTCTAAAAACTTTGGAAAGGATTATCGACAGGTATTTAATGGAGAGGGTAATAACGGTATACCCATTCCATAAAAACCAGCACGCATACAGACGTTGAAGATCCACTGAAACTGCACTCAACGCAGTCGTGCATAAGGTGGAAAAAGCACTTCATTACAAAGAAGTGACCCTTGCGGTCCTCTTTGACATTGAAGGAGCTTTTGACAAGGCAAGAACGGTCACGATCGGTCAAGGCTTGCAGGCCAGGGAGACTCCTCCTGTGATGGTCAGCTGGGTGAGATCGGTATTGACGGAAAGAACGTGATAGCGAACCTAGCAGATTGCTCAGTTGAGGCCGGGGTAACTGGAGGCTGCCCCCAGAGCAGCTGCCTTTCGCCCCACTTGTGGTGCCTTATAATGGACGACCTCTTAGAATGTCTAACGGCAGAGGGATTTTATACCCAGGCCTACGCAGACGACGGGCTGGTTTTAGTAACCGAGAAATTCTTAGACGTCGTCTGCAATAGAATGCAAATGGCATGTAGGATAATAGAAGGATGGTGTGAAGAGAAGGGTTTGTCTGTAAATCCACTCAAAACTGAAATGATTCTCTTCACCAAAAGAAGGAAACTCGAGGATTTTCGAGCACCCATAATGTACGGAAGACCACTTGCACTAGTGCAAGAGGTTAAGTACCTAGGGGTTACCCTCGATAGCAAATTAAGTTGGATAGCAAAGAACTGGGGAATTAATCCCCAGATCCTGTATTGGCTTTACACATCGGTAATAAGACCAAGGATCCAGTATGGCTCATTGGTCTGGTGGCCTAGTGTCGAAAGACCAACCATTTCCAGGAAACTGGCAAAAGCTCAACGGCTAGCCTGACTGGGAATTACAGGAGCAATGAGAACAACCCCAACGGCTGCAATCGAGATTATATTGGGTCTGCCGGGCCTTGACTCCCGGATAAAGAGAGAGGCTATGGCAACCCAAGTTAGAATGCGAGACGCGGGGCTTTGGAGTAATCAAGGTATATGCATCGGTCATGCAAAGATTTCCCAGGTGGCGGCAAAGGAGATCCCTTTGTCAACATACAGGGTAACCGAAGCAGAAGACCGACTAAGACTAGAAAAGGAGTACTCCCTTACTATTCCGACTAGAGAACAGTGGGAGCAAAATCAAATCGAGTTTCACCCAGATGCCCTGGTATGCTACACGGACGGTTCCCGGATAGCAGAAAGGCAATCCTCTGGAGCAGGAATATACATAGAGAACCGAGGGGTACAAGAGAGCTTTGCTCTGGGGAAGTCCACCGCGGTTTTCCAAGCCGAGGTTTACGCCATTTTAACGGTGGCAACCAAAGTCGAGATTAGAGCAGCACCAGAGAGGAAAATCTACATCTGCTCTGACAGTCAAGCGGCACTAAAAGCAATCTACTCCTCCAGGGAGAGAACAGCTCTCGTCCAGGAATGTGCGGATGCTTTAGCAGAGCTGGCAAGCGAGAAAGAGGTAGAACTAGTTTGGGTCCCAGGCCACACCGGAATCCAAGGCAATGAGAAGGCTGATGAACTGGCCAAACTCGGAGCCGAGGGTATCTGCCTGGGACCGGAACCCTACTTGGGTATTACAAGGCATCAAATCTCAACGACCCTGGTAGAGTGGGCCTATGAGAAAAGCAGGGAGAAGTGGGAAAGTTGCAGAGGCTGTCGTCAGGCGAAAGACCATATAGAGGGATTCGACTCAAAGAACTCGGCCTGGCTAATGGGGAAAAGGCGAAGATCCGTAAATCTTTTGACGGGGATCCTGACAGGTCATTACAAATTAAAAAGACACCTATCCTTGATGCTGTAGAGGAAGACCCCATATGCCCGAGATGTGGGGGTGATGAGGAAACATCTTACCACTACCTCAGAGAATGCGCGGCTTACCAGCGGTTGAGATTCAAAACCTTTGGTGTAGCTACACTTCGAAGAGAAGAGCTACGCTCCCTATCGTGGACCAACATCCTAACCTACATTGTGAAATCGGGTAGGTTTGCACAGGGAGAAGAGGTAATCGAAGCAGGTGATAGTGGAGGTGGTTAGGGGGATGACAAGGGGTTGGCAAAAAGGGCCTATGAAGGCCTACTTGCTAGACTTCGGTCTCCCCACAATACTACTACTACTAGATACGGTTTTATACTTATGTAAAGCATTTTTACGCAAAGACACTATTGCAGTGCATTCATCATCCCTCCAAATTGGTTGGGTAACGGATGGTGTAAATGGCCTTTTTTTGGGCATTGCTGCGTTAGCACCCTTGCATATGGCATTAGACAAAGCCAAAATTTTTCTGTATTGTTTTTATAATTAAGATGCGTGATGTAATTGATCTCATTTGAAATTGTACTATGAAAAAGTGACCAGTCTGCTTTTTTATCATTCCATTTGGTTGTGGGATTAATAAAAAATGTGTTTGAGGAGTTTGTAATAGATATACTGATTGGGAAGTGATCTGAACCCAAGGTATCAGTTGTCACTTCCCAGGCTACTTTATCCACAATATCAGGAGACACCAGTGTTAAACCAACAGCGGAATTGGAACCACACGGAGATCCTATTCTAGTAGGACTACCATCATTCACCACTACTAATTCAGAATTGTCTAGAGCTTCAACAAATGTAACGCCTGGAGCATCGTTAATGTGAGATCCCCAAAGTGCATGGTGGCAATTAAAATCACCACAAAAGATTGAAGTTTGATTACTGAATTGATTAAATAAGAGTTCCCAATCGTTAAGATAAACTTTTTTGTCGGGTGGTTTGTACACTGCAACTATAGTCATTTTTAAATGCGTTAATCTAATTGCACATGTTTCAATATGTGTACTGAAATTCTGATTAATAGATATTTCACTGAAAGAAATTGATTGATTAAAAAATATAGCAACACCACCATACCCATCGTTTCGACACTTTTTAACTAAATTAAAACCTTTTATTTTAAAAATGTTATTACTGTGTAACCAGATTTCGGATACCACAATAATGTCGTGAGGATTGTCTTTTAAAAAGTTAACAAGAATTGCTTTTTTAGGACGAATAGAGCAAGCATTCCATTGTAGGATATTTAATGTATTCTTACTAGAAGAAAACGTCGCCATCACTAACAGTATCTGTATTACTTTCCATTTTATTATTCTCTAGGAGAATAGAAGAGATAAGTGCTTCAACATTTGCTGCATTAAAACTTTGAGGGTCTGGAATAAGAGTACGAATATAATTTGTTATCTCAAAAATTAACTTTTCGTTATATTCCATAAATTCATCTATATACGAATTAGGTATGATTGGTTTAGAAATAGTGGGGTGATTAGTAAAATTAGCGAGAGGCGTTTGAGGGGGTGAACTTGCTTTCCGTTTATTACTTGCATTGGTCGAGATTTGGGATTTATAATTGTAAGGAATTTTTTGGTTTTTTAATAAAGCTAGTACCTTGAGAATTATTTCCAACTGGGAGTTCTGGGAAATTATTTAAGTTATCAAGTAGGGAGAATCTATTTTGAGTAACAACTTTAGCATAAGGGTTATTTACTGTTATTTCCGCTTCCTTAAAAGACATGTTATTGGTTGCCATAACTTTCTTAATATCCAATTGTTTTTTATAACCAGGGCATTGTTTCGAAACTGTTGAATGATCTTTGCTATGGCAATTAGCACAAGAACATCTTTTATACAATTTCCATTCGTTTTTTCGTGTTCTTCTGCACATGTTTGGCATCTAAACTTACCACGACATTGTGAATTTGTGTGACCATACCGTAGACAGTTATAACACTGAACCACGGGATGTATGTAAGGTTCAACTATAAAATTGCACATATTAATTTTTATATTCTGAGGAAGTTTATTACCGAGAAAAGTCACGATTATAATTTGTCGGTCAACGTATTCAGTTGTATTATCGCTTTTAATTTTCTTTCGTTTCATACGCTTAACATCAACGACAGGTACGTATCAATGAGTTTAACGACACCTTTCTTTTGAGTATAATATTTAGGTATGTATGCTATTAGATTATTTTTTAAAATGCATTCATGGTTTATTAAATTATTAGCCATGTTAAAGGATTTAAATATAACTTTGACTCTATTTTTTCTAATTGTGTTTATGTCTATAATATCTTTTCGACATTCAGGGACATCCTGAATGTAATGACCTACCCTGATAGGGAATAATCTTCCTATATTTTTCTCTTTGTGTTCCAGATATACAGAAAAGGGCCCGGAATCAGTATAAATATATTTATTATTTAAATCATACCTGATTACATCATTACAATCTTGGCTACCATTGCCTGTTAAGGGCGGCTCATGGCCGCCCTGTCCTTCATTCATGATCCAACCAAAAGGATGAGATTACTCACTTTTATATTATTTATTTTCTCAGTTCGAATAAATTTTGTATACAAAAATAAGATTTGTAAAGTAAATAATACTTTATTTATAATTTATCTGCACGCACGTGAAAAGCCGTATGCCGGTATGCATTCAACGAGTGAAAACTCAAGACTCTGCACAAATGATGTTATTTCCGGATTTATATAAATAACACGTATGAAAAAATAAGTGCACGGTTCTCAGCATCGAATGATCAAATGAGAACTAAATGTTCATGATAACTATTGATTTTGAATTTTTACTCAAGCAATTTAAGAATTACCGCTAATAAATTTGCCAAACTGCCAAGAAAGTGTTGAATAATAACTAGTTTCATCAAATATATTCTAATACAGAACTCGAGAACTTTTTTCAAAGTTTCGAAATTCCCGGGGATCGCGGATAGTAATTTTACTTAACACAAAAACCCAAATGTTCCCTCTAACTAATCGTCTAGGTAAATTACCTTAAAAGCTCCAATTAGAAAATAACTATATTTAATGAAAAGCACAGCAGCACCTAAATAAATTATTTTATAAAATTCTTTTCTTGTTCATGTCTCGTTTATGGCAAACCCTTTCCTGCTTAGTGTTGTATTGTTTACCAGAGAATTTTAAGACATTCATAGCATTTACAAAAATTTCTTCATTCGTACAAGCTAATATAATTTCAAAAATCAATTTAAATATAAAGCTAAACAAATTCTTAAATCTTTGTAAACCACTTTCCTATTTCCTGTATTGCAAAAAATACCTGTATTGCACCAACAACTTTTTTCATTATTTCTGATTCATTAAGTGACCCTAAATATATTTCTAAGTCAAAATGAAGGAATGTAGTAAATTACACTATAAACAGTTATAAAAGCACGATATTGTTTTTACAAAAACTATTAAGACTGGGAACCTTTTAGCTCTTGAAAACGACTGCTTGTTAACGTGACCAAGAGCATACTTCCATATAGTAATCAATTTAAGTAAAAAATCTCTTTTAGTCTTCAGGAACAATACTGTTCAAAAATAATAGTATCTGTATATAAATAACATACGAAACCCTTATTTATGAATATAATTGAACTAGTTTACTTTATGAATGGCCTGGTCAGGTATCTTATGTAACGGCATTTTCTTGCTGCTGAAACTAATTCCTTTCCCTTTATTGATTGTTTGCAGACAGGTTGTAAATTGGATAAGTAAACGACCCGTGTAACACTCTTATTCAAAACTGCATTTTTTGACTAATAACAGGCCAACAAAAAATTTGTGATTTGGATTTGTTAATTTTTTTGAAGTTTTGGTGGCTAATCTAATAAAGAATCAACATTTCTTTGTTTCCTTCACGCACAATCTTTTAATAAATTTACTAGGTGTCATACTTATGGTTTTTTAAATATTTGCGAATAAAAATTAAATGACATTCTAAAAATTGCTACGCCACTGAGATTAAATTGTGTACAAATCAATAGAATAGTATAGGGGAATTCCCGAAAGTAAAATTTAATTGCTGGGATTCCCTGATTTGCAGTCAGACCGTCGGCGAATGAGATATAAATAGACGTCTTTGTGTAACAAGCGCATTCATTAGTCTGTTTGCGTTCGGTCTAGGCAGTCGTTGTTTAGTGAGTTTAGTGAGCTTTTTGCAGTTAAATTCGTGTTTAAAATGCCAAGACTTTGTCAAAATAATCCAGATAGTTTTTGCTATGTGTGTGGTTGTTTTGTGGTCAAGAAATTTAGACGTAAAATTACATCACCGTTAACACCAATATTACGAGTATTTTAAAGTAAAGATTGGTGATCAAGAGAAACATTGGGCACCACATGTTGTATGTAAGATATATGAAGAGCGTTTAAGGCATTAGAGTAATGGAACAAGGAAATCTCTACCCTTTGGAATACCAATGATTTGGCGAGAGCCAACAAATCACCATGATGACTGTTATTTCTGTATGTGCAATGTACGTGGATATAACACAAAAATTAGAAACATATCATTTATCTGAACCTCAAGTCTGCAATTAGGCCAGTGCCACATGATCCAGACGTGCCAATACCTGAGAAACCAACAAATTTAGAAGATGTTACAAGCAGTTCTGAACCTGAAGTTGATGAAAACAACTTTACCGATGCCAGTGAAATATCGAGCGTTTCTAAACAACCGCAGTTATTTTCCAAGACCGAACTTAACGACTTAGTTAGAGCTTAGGTCTTCCAAAGGATCTTTCCGAAATTTTAGCATCCAGACTTCAAAGTAAAAATTTACTGGCAGAAGACGTTAATATCTCGTATTTTAGGAAACGCAAGTCGGAGTATTCAGGCTATTTTGAAAAAAGTGGTTGTCTAGTTTATTGCACCGACATTTCCAGTCTGATAAACGAACTTGGGGGCACATACAATCCCGATGATTGGAGGCTTTTTATTGATTCTTCCAAAAGAAGCCTTAAAGCTGTTCTCGTGCACAATGGGAACGTTTTTCATCGGTATCAGCTGCCCATTCTGTGCAAATGACGGAAAACTACGAAAATCTTAAAGTAATGCTCGAAAAAATCAAATACAATGATCATAGTTGGAAAATTTGTGGGGATTTGAAAACTGTGGGACTTTTACTAGGACAGCAGTCAGGGTATACAAAGTACCCATGCTTTTTGTGTGAGTGGGACAGTCGAAGTAGACATCAACATTGGAAGAAAAAGGACTGGATAAGAAGAGATAATTTAACTCCCGGATCAAAAAATGTTCTGCACGAAAGTCTTGTTGATCCACAAAAAAATCTTCTTACCTCCACTGCATATTAAACTAGGATTAATGAAACAATACGTTAAAGATTTAAATATAGATGGAGACTGTTTCAAATACCTTTGTAGAAAATTTCCCGCTATCTCAGATGCAAAATTAAAGGAAGGAATTTTTGTCGGTCCTCAAATAAGGAGATTAACGAAAGATCAAGAATTTGTTAATACCATGACCGAAACTGAGAAAGATGCATGGATTTCATTTGCTAATATTATTGAAGTTTTTTTGGGAAACAACAAGGATCCTAACTACAAGGAAATTCTGAAAAACATGCTACAGAAATTTATGGAATTGGGATGTAATATGAGCATAAAAGTTCACTTTTTACACTCGCATCTTGATCACTTCCCCGAAAATCTTGGTGATGTGAGTGGGGAGCAAGGTGAGAGGTTCCACCAAGACCTGAAAGAAATGGAACGCAGGTATCAAGGTCGGTGGAATGTTTCAATGATGGCTGATTAGTGATTACTAGGTATAAGATTTCTATGCATTTGCATGTTCTTTCTGCTTATAGCAAACATATGCAAAGTTATATTTCTACATGTTTAAGCCACATATGTCAATTAGAAAGTGCATATAAATGCATGCATATTTTAGCATTTTTGAACGAGTGTGCATATTTTACCACTTTTTGAGCGTTTTACATGCTTTAATTATGAAATTTCTAATATTTTTTAAATAATTTTAGCATTTTAGACAACCAACCAAGGGCGGCTTAGTTGAGTCTATGGAAAACCCATAATTTAAGATTATTGTTAAATACTAGGCTTTAAAATATTTTACTGCCTTAACCATCTGTGTACTTGTTAATATTGTCTGCGGTATTGTGATAAATAGGTATTAGGAAATTCCAAAGACCCTTTGACAACTTCCTGTTCATAGAAAAATTTGCCTGCACTTTTGTTTACTAATCTTGTAATCTTTCAATTAAGACAGTTCAGAAATTGCAAACTGCATTTCAGTTTGAAATTTTAGAGTGTAAAGATGGGTAAAGAAAAACGGTCTGTATCTGTTACACTTCGAAGTTGCGATAAAGTGACTGCAACGAAACGCTTTCAAGTTACACAACATCTGAACACGGTTCGACATCAAAAGTGTGTTGCCCTGAAATCAAAAAAACAAACATTGTTACCGGGGTACCATAATAATTCGCGCGGTGAGTCCAGCAAATCGATCGAATTTAATAAAAAACTATGTAGTGCATTAGTGGCTGCAGATATCCCGTTAAGTAAAATTAATCACTCAGCATTTCGTAATTTTCTGGAAGAAATTCCAAAAATGCCAATACCCGACGAGTCTACACTCAAGAAAAATTACTTATCTCGTTTATACGAAGAGACCATAAAATCAATTAGAAAACATGTAGCGAATAACTACATATGGGTTTCCATTGACGAATCTACAGACACTACTGGAAGGTACGTAGAAACTTCATTTCTTTCGTTTTGTTAGTAAAATTTAACTAATTAAAGACAATAGAGCAATTTACGGATGTTTTATTTTCTATTTTGTTAGTTACATATTTAATCACAACAATATTTTTGCTTGATTAAAATATAATTTTTTTTAAATAACTGTTTTGCGCTAATTGTTTGTAACCGACTAATTATGTAGTTCGATAAAATAAAAATCAAATTTTTGTTTTCAGATACGTGGCTAACGTTATAATTGGCGTTTTAAATTCGGAGAACAATCCCAAATCCTATCTATTAGCACTGGACGTTTTCAAGAGCACCGATCATTGTTCTGTGGCAAAATTGTTTAATGATTCGATGGCTATTTTGTGGCCGGACGGAATACAGTACAACAAAGTACTCCTATTCGTCACCGACGCGGCACCGTACATGATCAAGGTTGGAGCAGGCTTATAAGTTTTGTACGAAAAAATGATCCACCTAACTTGTCTTGCCCATGCAATGCATAGAGTTGCGGAAAAAGTGCGGGAAATATATCCTAACGTAAACTCTATAATTTCAGATGTAAAAAAATTGTTTGTAAAGCTCCATATCGCATACAAATATTTAGGGAAACTGCTCAAGAAGTGCCTCTCCCACCTGAGCCTGTAATAACAAGATGGGGTACTTGGCTTTCTGCAGCAGAATATTATGCAACTTATTTTGATATTATTAAAGCATTTGTAAATAAACTTAATAAACACGATGCACTATGCATACAAAGCACACAGGATGCTTTTAATACTAAGGAGGTGAGGGCAGAATTATTGTTTGTTTTGACAAATTTTGTGCGTTTAGCTAAAGTAATTCAGAAATTAGAAAGTCAGGGAAATTCATTAGATGAATCTCTTGAGCATGTAAAAATGTTGGGTGTTTCTTTGAATAAAGTAAAAGGGCCAAAAGGTTTGACTATAAAACAAAAATTTAAATCCGTTATAGACAAAAATCCTGGTTTTCACTTAATTAAAAGCATAAACGATGCATTATCTGGCAAAGACATTTTAGACGAGCTAAAACATTCGCTTGTAGAATTAAACAATTTTAAGTATGCCCCAATTACGTCTTGCGATATGGAACGGAGTTTCTCAAAATATAAAAAAATATTTTGGGATAATAGGCATATGTTTACTTTTGAAAATTTAAAAATGTACGTCATTGTGAACTGTAACGCTCTATGTTTAGAAAATATAGTTAATTAAATTATTGCATGAGATGTCTAATTAAAATAATTTCTGTAAATAAAATGTAAATAACGCTAAACAGGTGTTTTTTTTAATAATGAAAGTGCATATATTTATTAAAAATTTTTAATAAACGCATATTTCATGATTTTTAAGTGCATATTTCACGTTTTTATAGTGCATACGTGCATGCATATTTCAGCATTTTCAAGTGCATACAAATCTATACCTAGTGATTACTGTTGTTCAATAAAAAGGGTCAATCCAGCCCTGGAATACAGAAGAAAATCCACTAAACGAAGTTTTTCATCCAAGAGGGAAAGACCTTCTGGAAAGAATAGAAATTAAAGATTGTTTAAGACTTTTTCAATTTAGTTTACTATTTGTAATTTGTTTTTGTCTCTGTATCAATAAAAGTAGCGTTTATTTTGACCAAATTTTTTTATTAATTTATTTTCAACATTGATAAAAAACACTCGGATTTGAATTCAGCAGATCAAAATTATACAAAATCAGATGTCAGATCGAATTCAACTTTCAAAAAGTCAAAATTTGTTGGCCTGTGTAATTTGCTCAAACAATTGAAATAATTATGTGATAATATGTAAGAAATTTATTCGACTTGTATGCATTTGACGACTCCTTTAGAATAAACACATAGCTTTTTATTTTACTTTAATTGAAGCTCTTTGAAACTATGTTCTAAGGAAAATAGTCTTTTCATGATTAATTCTAAAGCAAGAAGTTTTATCTATTTCGAGATTAAAAAGATAAAAGCATTCCTAGTTGTTTGAAAATAAATATAAAAATAAATAAAAGCTTTCTATGGGACCTTTTCATGATTTTATTCTGAATGCTTTCCTTGCACTTATAATCTCAAGTGTTATTTATTTTTACCTATGTTGAGGTAGACTCAACACATTTATTGAAGTAATTAGACACAAAAAACCTTTCCAGCAATTTAATTTTACTAGCAAATTAAATAAATTGCTTAAAAGCAAAACGTAAACGAAAACAGTTCAAAAGTTAATGTTTCGTGATGACTAAGCAACACAGTATGTGTTTCATTACACAGCAGTGTCACTACTAAAGCTGAAATAAACAAGAAAATCACCATTTAATTAAATAAACGTTACTTTCAACCAGTTTTAATAATTTTAATTAACATCTCAAAATAGTAAGCTTTTTCTAAGTGGTAATCTATTTTAAATCAATTTCCAATGCATTATTTTATTTTGTAAAACTACGAGTAATGCTTGCATACATGTAGTGCTGAAATTGATTTTCGTAGATGGTTGTCATATAAATAAAGACCAAAGACCGGGAGCCAGCAACGAAATAACTTAAGTGACGAAATATACGTAGGTTGTAGGAATTTTTGTGGTGTGAGCTTGTACGACATGAAAGACCGAAACGTCAGTATGGCGTCTCGTAGGTGCTACGGAGGTGCCCCGTGATTTTTTTAGAAATATTGAAAAAAATATGAGTTCTGAAAATGGTCAACAATCTGATTGTTGTTTTGTTAATAATAATATTGTTAATGAGAGAGTAAAACTATGCGGGACATATTTGTCATACCGATGCGAGTTATACACATAGGTGTTAGATTATTGTATTTTCGAGCGACATCCGTCTCACCTCTAACCTTTAACACATTAGATTATAAAATATTGAAATTGTTTACAGTTTATAATTTCTTTCCAAACTATCGAACGGATTGACAATTTGAAAAAAGCAGCGTAACCCTTGATATTTGAGCTCTAACGCTCATAAAAATGTTTTTTTTCGATTAATTAAAGGGTTCTCAAGTTATGACGAGTTAAAGAATATCACAAATATGGGTTTTCAGGGCGAACGTTTATTCATTAACGCGCTCCATATAAAAGCATTGTGCAAAGTGCTATTAAAATTAAAAAAGAAATACTTCTAATTAAAACTTTGATGCAGTACTACAAGAGATTATTGTCCACATAGCGGGCAAGTTAAAAACGCCAAAAAAATTTTTGTCCTTTGGTGAAAATTCACCCTTTACCAACCTCTGCACGGCCCGATTTTTCCACGACCAGTCGATTTTGCATTCTTAAAAGGTAGGTAACGATTTAAAGTGGGTCTTAAATTTTAGCAACAAAGTGAAAACGGGATGACACGATATACAGCTTTTTACTCTACTATATGTTTTGATCGAAGAAAAAATAGTGCATGCGACTCGCAAATAATGGTTATTAATACACCTGAATGAACTCGTGTACGAATTAATAACAACTTTCAATAGCAAAAAAAATTGGGTAAGTTTTCCACATCGAATTCCAATCGCCTATGGAATTTACTAATTAGTATTAATTAATGATGCTAACCTAAACAAGAAAATCAACAATCTGGGTAACAAAAATTACCAGGGTAAAAGGGCAAAATCTAAAAATGCAATTTAATTACAATAACATTAATTTAGTTAATTTTAAGGAGAGAAGTAAAATGAAAATCAACATCTATTGCCCTTATCCATATTTAGTCATATAGTACGTCGATCACATTTTTAACAGCTTAGATATTATCAGTGTTCCTTGAAATCTGATCTCATTTTATCTGTTTACACAAGTGTTGATCACGCGTTGACCCAGATTCGCCATTTACTTGTTTGTTAGGTTATAATATCCGTGATGCAATGGGAGGATTCCCCGATTTTGCGACTCATCGTTTACAATGACTTGACGAACACCAATATCCTTTTCTTAATTTTCTGCGTTTGCGGAATTATCATTTAAGTCACTGACCTCATAAAATTGTTTTATAAAAAGATCAAGTTGCAGAATCAGCAATGTAAACATAACAAACCATAAAACATCTTGTTTGAAGAAAATAACAAACACTGCTATATGTGCTAAAAACGTTATACCGGTCTTTATTTGCATTTTTCCGAAAACTACGCTTCTGAAAAAAAATGTTATAGGGATTTTGTGTTTGTCTTATCGATGTCTATATACTTGCCGCGTTTGATGTCCTTGTTATGAGTCACGTTGTATACAACATTCCTGTGTAATTACAATCCTTTGATTTTTAGTAAGTGATTATTAAATAACGCAGCCAAACATAACCAGTTGAAAATTCTATATCTAGCACTCTTCTCTCCCAACTTACCCTCCTCTCTTCCGACATATCTTCCTCTTTAGCTTAACCCTCCCCTCCGGTTTATTCTACATACATACATACAGAAATTCTACCTCACAAAATGATAACCATAAAATCAAAAATCGATCTTGTTTAAAAAATTCTTGAAAACGTCTATTATTACATACAGGATGTCTTATAGCCTCTGCACCAGACTTTACCAGCGCATTTCTGATGGCATTTGGAACAAAAAATCTTAATAAAGCTTTTTGATTTGAGAAAGTTCAAATTTTTAATAATTTTGACCGACGTTTTCAGAAAAGTACATATAATTGATGTAGGTCAGGTGTTAACTCGAATCGGATTAAATGCAAGCTCTTTAGAAATTGACACCATGAGTAAAGACGTGACATCTGTTCAATTAGCCCAAGGATGCAGACGGTGCAAATTCTATTTTAGATAGTGTTGAAAGAATTTAAAACGATCTATTAATCCGGGGGATTCCCCTGTATTCTAATAGGAAACAGTAGGTATTGGGGCCATTGAGTCCATCCCCTCCCTTTTTATGCAAATGACCCGTGATCTAATTAATATTCAAATGAGGCGCGATCTAATTAAATGCGCGAATTAAATTCGCGAATTAAATGCGCGAATTAAATTAATTCACGATATCATTTGCATATCTCTCATTTACATATATCATCTCTCACATACATACGCGAATTAAATTAATTCACGGTATCATTTGCATATTTCATCTCCCATTTGCCTAGCTCATTTTTTATATCTCATATGCATGCGCGAATTAAATTAATTCACGGTATCGTTTGCATATCTCATCTCTCATTTACATAACTCATCTCTCATTTGTACATCTCATTTTTATATATCATTTGCATCTGTCATCTCTCTCTCATAAATTTATTTTAAAATAAATCTTATGTTGTCATTCCTAATTGATATTTAAATATAGATCTATACGTCATATGATTAACATACGTGTAATATAATTAACATGTAGAAACATCTAGGATAATAATACGAGAAAAATTTACTTTCAAGTATACAAGGTACATCTAAAGGGTTACTGTCAATTACCTGTCGGATTACCTCTATTGCATTTTGACATGTTTAAATCCAAACGTCATAAACATTTAAAATACAATCTACAAGTAAATCGATAATGGTCATGTAATTATTATCTTAGCATCTTTTCATTTACAATTATCTAGTAAAAAATGTATTGTTTCATACAATTGACAAATATTAACAGATTAGCTTTCTTTTGAAATTTCTTGAAAGGTTTTTAGTTGATTATTTCTCAGGAACGCAAATTCTATTCGAAAGAAAACAATTAGGGTCGTTATGATTTCCTAAAAATTTATTTAAGTAAAACTTTTAAAATACTGTATAGCATTATTTTAAAATTCAAAAACATTTTCTGTAGCTATTTATAATTGTTTAAAAAGTTACTTCAAACTAATTTTATTGCATGAAAATACGTACAAGGTAATTAGTCGCATTGTTTTTCAACATTCCTTAAAACTGTTTTCAACTATAAATAAACAAAACGTTCTTACAGATGACTAATGAATTCAAGTTCAAAGATTTTAACCTGTTAATTGGTTTTACATCTCTTAACATACTCACCCTTGTGTTAATCTGTATAAGTTAGACGTGTAGAAATTTGAATACGGAAATAATTTGAAACAGACATAACATTATAACTTACTATGTGTGATTAGTTGTATTGTTTCAGAGCTCTGAATCATGCAGATTTGATGTACGCTTCATTAACTTTTTAACCGAGAAACATGTTTATTATTATTCTTTACTTAAGATTAATACGAGTTCTTTCTATAATAACTAACAGCTTTCAAGAAAAGTTGTTTTATTTTAAAACTATTGTTCATCATAATTACGCAAACGCCGAAAACTAGTATAAAAACAACGCTTTTTTAAAAATAAACCATTCCGAAAGTGTCCTCGAATCATCAAGATAGTTACATCAAGTGAATATTAAAATCAGGTATGTTTTATTTTTGTTTATATTTTAAAAACTATATGTAAATGATTTACGAATGTTTTAGATCGACTTCCGTTTAGATCGTCTACAGTGCCTAAGAAATATAATTTATCATTAAGAAATATTAATTTTCCTTATTTGAAATTCATCAAGTGCAATTTTTAATTATGTTATGCAAACTGATCATTTGTACTGTTTAGATCGTCTACAATTCCATATCAATAAGAAATATTATATCCTTATTTGAAATTCAACTGGTAAAATATTTGTTTTAACTATATTTCTACCTCTATACCTAGTGCTCAGGGAGTACTTACCTAGCCGAACACTGCTACCAGGTCTAAAATCCGGTGTGTGAGACCGCACACCCAGTGTTCATTCCTGTTTCCCTTCTATACCTAATGTTCTTAAGCCCGTAATGAGACTGCACTTATTATTTTTGAAATTTGTTTCAGATTGACTACAATTCCTATATACATACATCTTATCCAAAATATCTTCTCTCTACGAAGTAATCAACGAAAGCGTGTCCACTATAAAGAAATTCGGTACACAGAAACACAGAGTGGTATTTAAAGTCAACGACGCACCAGACGGCGAAGACCATTTGGACTTTTTTAAATCGGCCGTTAATCAAATTTTATCGAATTTATTAAATCGAGCACAGTCTTCAGATAACATTGGAGCCACGTTTGAATTCGACAACTTCAACCAAAAACTGCCAGGCTACATGAGCATCAATAGAGCCGATGAGATTACGTTTAACGATGTCTGGGACATCCTTGAAAGCATTCTTCAATCCGACCCCGAAGCGCTCAGCTCGGACACGTTTATACTGATAGCCACAATTGTAACACCACCAGCAGGACAAGGACCCAGACGTAACGGTATTTACAGCACCTTCGCTGAAGAGTGTAGCAAACGTAGAGGGATTCAGACTATTAAAAATACTGACAATTTATGTCTACCCAGAGCTCTAGTTGTAGCTAAGGCTCATGTAGATAAACTTCCTAATTACAACGCATTTAGAAGAAACCAAGGTGCGCAAAAGATAAAGGCTGAGGAATTGATACGAGAAGCCGATGTAACTGCCATTCCAGCAGAAGGAGCAGGGGTTAATGAGTTAAGACTCTTTCAGCAGTATCTTACCAACTATAAGATCACTGTGTACAGCTACGGTACAAAGGTTGAAGGTGCAGCTGATACGGAGAAGAAGATCAATCTCCTGTACCATGAAGGCCATTACAACGTAATCACCTCTCTGACCTCAGCCTTTGCCTGTAGCTACTTTTGCGAGCACTGCCACGTCCCTTATAACGCTAGGAATGACCATAGGTGTGTGAAGTCATGTATAGGGCGCGGTAGCTCTCCCAAGACTGCCCAATTGATCAGGTGTCAGGACTGCAGACGTGATTTCCGAAGTCAACAATGTTTTGACAAACACAAACATGCTATGTGTCAGAGCGTTAAAAAGTGTGAAGACTGTTTTAGGATCATAAACCTCAAAACTAGAACAGAAGCTCATGTATGCGGAGAAATTTATTGTAAGATGTGCCAAAGCCATATGCCGGAGAATCATTTTTGCTGCATACGACCATCGGGTAAAACGGCTGGGAAGCAAGACGTTCTATTCGTGTTCTTTGACTTGGAGACCCGTCAAGAAAAGGAAATTGCACCCGACGTGAAACTACACGAAGCAAATTTATGCGTTTTCCAGCAGGTTTGCCCTGAATGCTATGATTCTCCGGGTATGCTGATATGTAAAAGATGCGGTGTGCGGGAACAAATCCTAAAAGAAAAATGCATCGAAGGTTTTATGACGCATCTGCTAGAGGTAAGGAAAAAATTCAAAAAGGTTGTAGCAGTTGCTCATAACGAGCAAGCTTTTGACACCCAATTCATTTTAAACCACGTTATTACAAACACCTCAATCAATCCAGAACTCACCATGCGCGGTACAAAAATTCTACTGCTAGAACTAGATAACCTGAAATTTATCGATTCACTCAACTTTTTCCTTATGGCTCTGGCATAGTTGCCTAAAGCCTTCGATCTACCGGCTCCCAAGGGATACTTCCCGCACCTATTCAACACCGAGGCCAACGCCAACTAGCTCGGCCCGTTACCCGACGTCAAATTCTACAGCCCGGATACTATGAAGCCAAAAGCTCGTGAAGAGTTCCTAAAGTGGTAGGACGCAAATAGGGACACAGAGTTCGATATGCAACGTGACCTAGTCGGATATTGCAGAACCGACGTTGATATTTTAAAGAGAGCCTGTATCCACTTTAGGAATCTCTTTATTAAAGAATGCGATGTTGACCCGTTCACGGAAGTCATCACCATAGCCTCTGCCTGCAACCTCATGTACCGGAGGAAATTCCTTAAAGAAAGTACCATAGGGATCATTCCGAGAGGTGGTTACCGCCGAGCAGACAGTCACTCCGGAATAGCTCTGCAATTGTTGCTATGGGAGGAACAGCAACGCGGTGTACAAATTCAGCATGCAGGCAGGCAGCGAGAAGTTATCGTGGGCGGTCAAAAGGTAGACGGGTTGTATGAAAGACAAATATTCCAATTCCATGGTTGGCTCTATTACGGCTGTCCTACTTGCTACATCACTAGGCGTAATGAATCTCTACATAACGACCCGTCTGATACTATGAATATGCGTTATGAGAAAACTCAGTCTATGACGGGAAAATTCAAGTCCATGGGTTACGATGTTATTGAACAATGGGAGTGCGACTTCAGGAAGAAGTTAACACCTGAGATGAAACAGCTAGAGAAGCATCCAATGCTCTTAAACACACCGCTAAATCCGCGTGATGATTTTTACGGCGGACGTACAGGAGCTGCAAAGCTTAAACATAATGTGAAAAACGGGGAAAAAATCAGGTATGTAGATGTATGTTCCCTTTATCCATGGGTATGTAAATATGGAAAGTTCCCCATTGGACATCCTAAAGTCTACGTCGGTAGGGAAGAGTGTTAACAGTTTATTCAGGATAAAGGGGGTATAGAAAACGTTAATGGTGTAATAAAATGCACTGTTTTACCGCCTCAAGATCTATACCATCCGGTCTTACCCGTAAAGTTACATAAAAAGTTGTTGTTTCCCTTATGTCGCTCCTGTACTGAAGACCTCAACCAAGCAGAATGTCATCATTCCGTTGCCGAACGAGTCATTAGCGGAACATGGGTCGTGGATGAGGTGGTTACAGTGGTACGAAAGGGTTACATCATACAAGATGTACAGGAAATCTGGTCATACGATGTAACCCAGTATGATAGGGAATCGATGGACGGCGGTTTGTTTTCGGGGTTCATAGATAAGTTCCTGAAAATGAAGCACGAAGCTAGCGGTTGGCCTAGCGAATGTGTAAATAACCTTGAAAGCAGAGGTCGTCATATCAACGAATATGTGTTGAACGAAGCAGTCCTCCTGGAATCGTCGAAAATCGTGAAGAACCCCGGATTGAGATCGCTGGCCAAGTTGATGTTAAATTCATTTTGGGGTAAGTAGTACTACTTACCCCATTGTACAATAGTCTTACGTAGTTTTCTTTACTTAATAATAATTGTATTATAGGGAAATTCGGTCAGCGTGAGAATCAATCGAAAACTTCAATTATCAATGAGCCCAAGGAGTTTTTTGACCTCCTAGCTAATCCCAGTGTAGAAGTTAACAACGTGCAGGAGATAAATGACGAGGTGATTGCGGTTAACTGGCAACATAAAGAGGAAGCAGCAGATCTTCTGTCGTCAGTAAACGTCGTCATCGCGGCATTTGTAACAACCCAAGCACGCCTTAAGTTGTACAGCTATCTGGATCAGCTAGGCGAGAGAGTGCTGTACTATGATACAGGAACAATTATTCATTTCTTTCTTGAAATTTGATAACTACTAAGTATGTTCTTTTTGTTACAGATTCTGTAATATACGTGTCCAGGCCCGGGGAAGAAGATCTACCAACCAGTAACTTCCTGGGCGATCTCACCGACGAGCTCGAGGATTAAGGACAAGGGGCATACATTATAGAATTTGTAACAGGAGGTCCCAAGAATTACGCCTACAAGGTGTATTCCCCTACTACCGGTCTGACACATGTGGTCGTAAAGGTGAAAGAGATCACCCTCAATCACGCCGCGGCTCAAAAAATAAACTTTGATTCCATGTTGCGTCTGCTGGACGACATGGACTCAAAGATTATGATTGAGTCCAGTAACATCAGGCGCACGACTGACCACCAACTTGTAACGCGAACGGAATCAAAGGCCTACAGAATAACGTTCGGCAAGCGACGTCGTATAGACGACTTTGATTCCGTTCCGTACGGATTTAAAGCGCCTAGGATCGACTGATGTTACGCGCCTCTTGTAGTAATAATATCTGTATATAGTTTTCAAAATAATTTTTTCTTTATATAGTTTAATAATGTTTGTATATTTTTCACCATGTATTTATATTAATCGTATGTAATAGTTTAAATAATACCTGTATATAGTTTTCAAATTGTTATATCTTTTACACGTTTCACGTGTTATCAATTATTTTGTAATGTTATAACATGTATTATATTATTCGTAAATAATAGATGTAATATGATTTATTTCTTGTCTTTTATTTCTGTAATTTAAGGTAAAAAATAAAAAACAAATATTTTATACAAGAACTTTTATTGAAAGAAGAAAATACATTTCATATTGATATATAATACTAAATTATATCTAAAATAATACATAAGTATACTAATAATAATACTATAAAGGAGCTAGTGAGTGAGTAGATCTTCCTTCTTTATCCAGGACTTTTCATTTAAGCCGAGCCATTTTGCGTAAATGTCACCATTGCTGCGGTGTTTAAGTATTTTTTCAACTAGGTAGACAGCAGGTTGTTTGGTTTTCTGCAGCTCGAACTCGTAGAAAGCACCTCAAACGGGAACTCCGTGTAGATCCTCCAACAAGTAGGTATGTGATAGGTTTTGTAAATTGAACTTTAACTACTTTGAATAATTCTGTTGACCAGTTAGGTGTATATCCTTTGGAAAAGACTCCTTTGAATTTGCTTATACGTACGATGTCATTCAAATCCAACCTACGTTTACTGATAGTTTTTACATTAGTGTTATACACCGACAGATGTGTCGTAGCTTTTAACAGATGCAGGAGGCATCCCTATTGTTCTATGTTTTGTATTATTATAGCTATCAACTACTCGTTGTAATATATCGATCCATTTAGATTTCCCTCTGTAGCTAAACTCCTTATACAGCTTTTGCTTAATTGTACGAATAACTCGTTCGACTATTGAAGCCTTAATCACGGAATACGTAGAGTAATGATTTATGTTGTATTCATTCATTAACTTTTTAAAATGTTTATTATAAAACTCTTTCCCGAGATCAGACTGTAAATTTTTAGGTATGACTGAATCCTTAAAGATACTACGGACCTGCTTTGTCACCTCTTCTCCGGTCTTAGTTTTCAACGGACGTACATACAAGTATTTCGAATAACAGTTTATCATCATCAGTATGTAACGATATCCCTTATTTACTTTAGCGTAGGGAATAAACTCCGCTAAATCTATTTGAAACAAATCATCATAAGCCTTTATTATAGTACTACGTCTTTGAAAATTCTTTCTAGCTGATCTATGTATTTCATCGACAACGGTTTGTTTTGCGTTCATCTCTGTTAATAACTGCAGTTACTCAAATTATAAGCTATGTAAGACTGAACTATTAAATAGAATGTAAAGTAATATATCCTACGACTATTGTAAGGTTCTTTGAGTAATTAACAAATTTTGTAGGTCTACGAGCGGTAATCTATCAAAATTTTTAGATCTAGAATCTGCTTTAGCAAGAAGCCATAAAGTTGCCCTAGACAGTTCTATACTAAGCCAGGTCAAAGTTTTAATACTATCGCGTAGCGCGTCGTGACTGATGTTAGATATCTCGCTATCCATATACCATTTTGTAACTGCATCCTCTGCATCTACGAGGTCCGCTAAATTGATTAAACTTCATTTCTTACAGTCAATAGTTTTATTTTCTAGTATTAAAGCAAGTTTCTTTGTTACCAGATCAGTTACCTTTTGTTTTCTAAATCGAAATTCTGATCTTCTGTTAGCTTAAATCCTACCCCGGGAGGACCTGGAACTGTTACAGCATCTCCAACTATTGAACGTCCGAACAAATCTATAGTAGCATTCGTACGAATGATAATGGTAAGGAACTGACTACTTACAACCGTGGTGAAATCTTTTATTCTATAATACCTTCTTTTAACTCGGAAATAATTGAAATTATTTCGTTTTCATTCAGAGAACTACTGTTACCGGCTTCTTTTACAGCAAATAACAAACGAAGTCGATCGACAAGTTCGTTAGCTTTATTCCAATATACAAATTCGACTTTCGTATCGTTTAACTTTTTGAAATTTACAATCGAAGGAATGCCTGCACCGGTAATTCTATCTAGATTCGGCTTGATTACGTTTTCATATTTCCAATGTTTAACACCTATTAATTTACCGCGAGGTCTATACTCCTTGGTAATCATTGGTAAGACCAATGATTTTTGTATAATTCTCTATATCCTCTTCCGTTGGAATAGAGTCTAATTGTTTAAGTGTTAGTAAATTAAACAAGCCCGGGGTTCCCCTGAAAAGGTTGTTTTTAATTATAATATCATTTCCTTGTAACGTTACCCGAGAACAAGCAAATTTCCATTCGTCTAGATCTTTATTATACCTGAGCGCATACCGTGTTCGATCTATGTTGCTACCACCCCTAGTTAGTAGCATACCGTAATATTTCGGAAGTTCATGATAGTAATTTAGTTCATCATCTTCCTCATCTGTATCTGAAGAGGATGATGTTGCTTGTTTTTTAACTTTCAATGGAGGTGTAGTAGTTGAAACCGTTACCGGTTGAGTTTTAATTTTCAATAGGGGAACGTTAACTGATTCGGCAATAGTTTCCAAAGGAGCTATAACTTGTTTATGAGTATCACGATAAATACGTTCTGCTTCAGATTTATCACGACGAAAGTAAGCAAATCTTCTACGTAGCCTTGCGTGCGTTTTTTATTTTACGTTTTAAACTTAAATCATATGAGCTCGACATGCTGATAACTCTAAGAGAGAACTAAACGATTCGAGTCTAATTATAAACTTATATATGTATCAAAACCTTTCCGATATCTACCGTTGTTTAGGGAACAATCTTTATTAATAACTAGGAAATCATACGGATCCTTCCAACACATACGACAAATGTTTTTGAAGTCCTCATAGCTAACATTTCCTACAACATGATCCCTATACACATGCTTTAAATTTAATTCGTCCTGTTTGAAAAGAATAATCAAGTTTGCGTTATCCCTTATTAAATGTTTCGGTATCTTTGCATATGCCTGACCTAAATAAAACGAGTCAACAGCCTTATGCCTACCCATACTAAAATATTCTCTAATTTTTTCCTGTTTATCACAAATAATATCGTCGAAAATGAATACTGAATTAGGTTTGATGCTGCTAGGACTGATTACGTCATCGTTTTCACTAAACTCTTGATAACCAATGTTTTTAGAATACATACCTTCAATCAAGTTAAGTCGTAACGAACTGACTTGTAGTTAAACCCTATAGAATAAATTCTGGGAACTGAGGTAAAATCAATAACGAGAAATGACATGTTTCTACATGTTAAATTGTTTTCGCAGAATTACATGATGACGTATATATCTATATTTAAATATCATTTAGGAATGGCAACATGAGAGAGAGAGAGAGAGAGAGAGAGAGAGAGAGAGAGAGAGAGAGAGAGAGAGAGAGAGAGAGAGAGAGAGACAGAGACAGAGACAGAGACAGAGACAGAGACAGAGACAGAGACAGAGACAGAGACAGAGACAGAGACAGAGACAGAGACAGAGACAGAGACAGAGACAGAGACAGAGAGAGAGAGAGAGAGAGAGAGAGAGAGAGAGAGAGAGAGAGAGAGAGAGAGAGAGAGAGAGAGAGAGAGAGATTTACTAAAAATCCACAAAAAATTTAAGTAATGACAAATCTCCGAACATGTAAATAAACATAGGTGACCACAAAAGCTGTTATTTAACAGCTTGTACGTGGTGTAATTCTTACATAGATATAATATAAAATATAAAACACGGAATACATTACATAAAAGAAAATTTTGTAATATTTTAAAAGTATGTGTATATATAAAATATAAAATACAGACAGTATAAACGTGCAAAATCTCTGTCATGGCAGGTATTGACTCAATATTAATGTGGGAGTGTTGCAGCCAGGAATGTAGTGTCTAAATCGGTATGTATAATATCTACTCCAAGATAAATTAATTATATAGAATTAATGCATTTTGTGCAAGTTTTTGGGTTTATATCACATTTGTAATAATATCGTGGAATACTTGTCTATCGGTTATGTTATAATATTTTGGTCCCAGGTAGGTGAAACTTCTCTGTTCGATGGTTTTGTCACATTTGGGGATCTTAGCTAAAAACTCTTTGTGTCGGGTAAGATATGAGTGAGAAATAGGTTGCAATGATATTTTATTTGTTTGGATGGCAATAAGAAGTTTTTGACAGAAAAGTTGCCTAGTATCAAATATTTTACTCAGTTGGTATAAATTATCGCTAGGAAAGGTAATATTTTTTTCATATATTATTTTTAAAATCCACTTTTGTAAAATATTGATTTTTTCCAGATAGCAGTCGTACATTCCTCCCCAGCCCAGTATGCCGTAGGACAATTGAGATTGGACTAGGGAATAATAAACTGTTTTTAGATGAAATATATCTAAAATTTGTGTTAAATATCTAAATCTTCCTATTAATCCCCTTAACTTTTTTGCGATACTATTTGTTTGTAAGTCCCATCTTAGGTGTCTATCTATAATGATAGACACCTAAGATATTTAACAGACTCAGCTTCGGGTATTTCAGTGTTTTTATTGATTTTCAAGTTTCCCAATTCGGTAAATTATTAGAATAAGATGTAAATGGTAAGTAATTAGTTTTCTGTATATTTAATGTGAGCTTATTAAATTCAAACCATTTTTTTATAATTTGAAAATCAGATTCTGCTATTTGTTTTAGACTTTCCCAACTATCTGACCTATAAAATATTGTGGTATCATCAGCGAAACTGAGTATTGTTCCCTTTATGTTTAAATCTAGAAGGCTGTTTATATACACTAAACACAGTAGTGGACCAAGAACTGTTCCTTGAGGTACACCAAACGTGACTGTCATTATTTCACTGATGGTGCCATTTATGGAAACCTGCTGCTGACGGTTTGCTAAATAGCTTTTTAGTAATTCATAAGGTCTTCCTCTAATCCCATATCTTTCTATTTTTTGCAAAAGGGTCTTATGGCATACAGTGTCAAAAGCTTTAGAGAGGTCAACAAAGATGATTAAAGCTGGCATAGTTTTATCAATAGCATCACAGATTTACCCTCTCTAAAACCAAACTGACGATCTGAAATTATGCTATGTTTATTCAGGAATTTAAGGATTCGATCTTTTATTATTTTCTCCATTATTTTAGCTAAAGTGGATATTAAGGATATTGGCCGATAATTGCCCAGTTCCAATTTATTTCCAGATTTATATAGTGGCTTGATAAGTCCGATTTTTAAGGATTTGGGAAAATAACCGTTATCAAAGCATTCATTTATTATTTTTGTTAAGGGTATTGAAATAAGATCTGCAACCTCTTCTGCTCTTATTTGATCCAGCCCTGGTGATTTATTTGTTTTCAGGTTCCTGATGACTTTCATTAGTTCCAGTTGATTCGTATGAAATATTACCATAGTCTGATCAATTCGTGGAATATTATCTTGAAAGTTGTCAGGAGTCATAATTTTATTAGCAAAATTTTGTCCCAAACCACTAAAATATCTGTTAAATTCATTGGATATTGTTTGTTTGTCTGTAATTATATCATTGTTTTCTGTTTTAATGCTTGTTATTTTTGTTTCAGGTTGTGTTTTCCCACAAATCTGATTTACACAAGTCCATAAATTTTTAGAAGATATTTTATCTTTATCAATAAATTTTTGGGTATAGTCTTTTTTACTTTTTTGTATTAAACAATTCAATTTATTTTTGTATTTTTTATATTGTTCTAGTGTAACATTGTTTGGATTTTTTTGTAGCTGTTCACATAACTTGTTTTTTGTTGTAATAGAATTTAGTAAAGCTTTAGTGATCCAAGGTTTCTTTATTAATTTCTTTGATGAAAATTTGATAGTATTTGTAGAGTTATTAATGTAATATGCTAATGTTTTTATAAAACAGTTCATTTTTGAATCTATATCGATAGAATATTTTAAAAAATTCCAAGTCTCTAGACTTAGATTATTTCTTAATTTTTTGTAATCAATAAATTTCTTATATGTCGGTATATTTTGTTGTATTTCGATCTTCTATAGTGAGAGCAATTGGATCATGATCTGTGGCATCATATAATATTATAAATGACTTGATTTGTTTGGTATTAGAGCTTTGTTTAACAAAAAAATGATCCAGACAAGTTCCAGTTGCTCTTCTGGTTACCTGATTAATGTAAGACACAAAATCAAATAAATTTAAAATGGTTTTGTACTCTTTAATGTAGTCGTCATCACGTAATAGATTGATGTTTATATCTCCTGTAATTATGTGATTTTTAGGTTTGTAGTGGGAAAGGTAATTGAGTAGATGTGAATTAAATAATTTTGAACAAGAATTTGGAGATCTGTAAACGGCTGTTATGGTAAAAGGATCCTTTATGTCTATTATTTCTAACTCAATTGCTTTTGACATTCCTAAATCAATAAACCTAAAATTATAGTTAAATTTTTTGTTTACGTATATAACAACTCCATCGTGTGAATTAAAATTACCATAATTGTAAATAACATTATAACCATCTATGCTAAATAAGTTTAAATCATATATTTTATGAGTTTCTGTAAGAACTAATACATCAAAATCAGGATTCATTTGGTTTAAAAGTTAAATTAAATCATCAAAATGCTTTTGGATACTCCTAACATTTTTATGCAATATCTTAAGCTGTGTTGGTTTCAAATTTATTTCCGATGGATTCTGTAAAATGTCTGCTCTTATTTGTTCTATATCATAATCTTTAATAAATGGATCCATCTTTTTTTTAAATTTTTTTTTACTTAACTTTATTTACTTTTTAGATTGAGCGTGCGATCTTAAGATTTTACCTAACCTGTCATTTTTTCCTAATTATATAAGTATATTATATAAGTCTATATATAAATCCTCTACCTATGTAATTATTCTTTTAAAGTAATTAGTCTATAATAAATTGTATATGTGATATGTATAAATACCTTAGCTTTGGGGAAATTATAGGATTTCTAATGATAATAACATACTTTACCAACTAGTTAAGTTTACATGTACAACTATATTATATAAGTCTGAATATAAAGCCTCCACCTATGTAATTATTTTTTGAAAGTAATTAGTCTATAAATTGTATATGTGATATGTATAATTAAATGATATAAATCTGTACATTGTGTAATTACCAAATCTAAAATTGTATATGCTATGTATTGTGAAATTAGTTGAATAAACCATATTGTATTGTAATATACTATGTTGTATCATTTAAGAAGGATCTTCGTATCTCTCTCCTACACATACATTCCAATCTAATGAGAGTTAATCAAAAGTAATATGTTAATAATAAAGAAACGGAATGAAAATGATTCATAAACGTAGAAGCAGGGTGAGTATTAAGAGATATTTACCCCTGACCTGATTCATAGCGTTTAATTCAACCCTCTTTCATATTTCCTCTTGTACGCCCCTGTATGAGAATGGTAGCTGTATATTAGCCCATATGTATATATGGTTGACTACCCGATATTCTTTGATTTTGTTATTTTTAATTTCAATCTTTGATAATAACGGCAAGCGTTTTTAATTAGAACAAATAAATAAATAAATTTAATTAGGGTAATTAGATTTATGTAATTAATATAAAATGTTATGCATTATATCGTAAATAATCGCATCCCCTCTATGGTAATAACTATACATTAACGCATATGTTCGCATGTATACATGGTTGCCTGCCCGAGGTGAGGAGGTGAGGTTCCAGAACCTGCCATCTACCACTACTGGAAACGCAGACAGAAATTACATCATTTTAATACTGACCCATTTAATGATATCATTCAATTTGATTTGTTATTCGTTAATAAACATAATTAAGTAAAGACGATAATTTGATCTATCCATCAATTGCTATTTTTTATTTATTATTTATTTCACTGGAAGTAAAATCTAAATACAGTAGTACACAGTTCTTTTAATAAAACCTTTCTTTTTTATGTTTTGATAGAATAACCTTGATAGATGGTAATTTGTTTTGCATAGTATAAAAACAAAATAAATAAAAAATAAGTAAATACTGTTATACTATGTATTTTACTAAAAACTGCAGTGTAAGGGATTTGCAAATTGTTAGGCCTTACCTTGGCCGAGTGTTGACAAACATAATATGTACTCAAAATAAAAATTGCCGGCGGGGCTGTTTTGAAAATTTTATTACTAATGCAGTTGTGTCCAATTATTAGTCACAATTCTTAGGAATATTTACGGTATCTACAGTGATAATTTTATTGCTTTTCACTAGAAATCGGTACCTTATTACATAGTTATTGTTTATTATAGTTATTTATTAGATAGTATGTACTTTCTGGAAATAAATATTATTTTAAATAAAAAATAGTAGGAAATAATACAGTACAGCATGCCCAAAAAATAACACAACTGGCACGCGGTTATCAGAAACAAAAATCTAATAATCAAAACACATAATACTACTAATAGACTACTAAATTACCTTACAGCGAATTTTCGAAAATATCTTATTTAATTTACCGTAAACAAAATTAATACGAAAATATTTTTTTATTCACAAACCTGCTTGTATTACACATAATAGGCGTTAACGTACCTACTAAAATAATATGAAATTGTGAAACATAATATCAAACACGAGTACGTTTCTTATTTATTTATCTGTTCTTAATTTCTTATTCCACAAAATACTTGGCTAAAATAAAGACGGGTTATTACTTTATTATGATAGCTTGCACATTCTCGAAAACAAGTAAGTAGTATTTTTTATCACCTTGAAGCTGAAACTTTAAAATATGTGTCATGTGCATTCATACTATTAAATTTGAAGACATTAGACTGAACTTCGATGCCGTTTTTCTTCAAAAGTATAGAAATACGAGAAAAATGATATATAGGAATTTTCTTTCTTTAATGATTATCTAACCACTAGCAAAGCCTGACTACGTCTTAATGGGATATCCTGTATATCAAAAACTTGACATAGAAATAGTGCTGGCAAATTTCCGGAAATTTACTTTTTTGTAACTTTCTAGGGATATATTTCCGGAAACTTATTGAATTGGCAAATTTAAAAAAAAAGTTGATTGCCAAAGTGTGTTCCGTGAAACCCTGGGGTTTCGTGGAAATATGTTGGGGTTCCGCTGGACCAGTTGTAAGTCCTGTAATATAACAAAAGATTATCACTTGCAAAGCTTTAAACATTCCTACAATAACGGCCTAATTACTATTTTATTTGCTGCCTTGGTGTTATTTGTGCCTTTTGCTACCACATATTTATGTGAAATACAGAAACAAAATATCGCAATAAACTGGATGCTACACAGTGAAAGTGGTATAAATAAAGAATCACGTAAATCGCCCAGTGGAACTCTCAAACGAACTGGAACGAAAACCAGCCTTGTGTTTTAAATGTATCGATTTATTTAATATTTATAGGAATAAATTCCAAGGATTTACAACACAGTATACGTAACTAACAAAGGCTAAGTGAATGAAACATTTAAGTAGTAGAATTTCCATTAATTATAAAAATATTAGGCTTATATAGGTTCTTATTATTATTGCATTTTGTTATTAATTTAATATTAATTTTGTTGCAATACATGCGGTTTAAAAGAAAACAAGTGAAAACAAAGGGGATCGTCATATGTTATTCTAAAACCTACTGGATAACTGTTGCTAAAGTTGTTCTTAGTTCCTAACTATTGAACTAAAAAGGGAATCGCTTAATCTTTGTGTCCTGATCTTGGCGTGTTACCCTTTATCTCAATTTTGAATCTAGTAGCAGTTTGCTGATCCAGCCTATCAAAAAGCATAAAAAGTATAATAATAAAGCTTATAAGTGGCAACATTTTGTGGAATAGCCTAAATATTTAATAACGTAATAGCATAGAAAGTGTTGCAACTCCTACACCTAAAATAATTAAATTAATTTTTTTTTCTATTTCACGCCTACACTACGGGGGGGGGTATCAACAGCTAAGGTCATCTGTCCCCCATCTAACATGCAACACGAATACCCACATCCATAGTTGAGGTGGCGGAATTTTCCAATTAGAAAAATCCCGTCGCCCCAAGTGGGATTCGAACCCACGACCCTTGGAACACGAGTGATGCACTGACACCACTCGTCCACCGCCGTCCCAAATTAAAATATTTGTTCTATTTCCTAGTTAGTCAATGGAGAATTATTTATTTGATAACAATCGTGACCATTTTTATAAGGTTTTGGGAAAAGCGCTAATTGAATAAAGTACGAGGCTAATTTTTATATTGAAATGTAACTTAGAAAATAACTTTTTAAACATAAGTTATCAAAAACACATTGGTGAAATAAAAAGTTGGGTTTGTAGCTACACCACTGGAATTTTCTGGTTAACATTAAAGTTTCAATATTTTCAATATATGCCGCCTGCGGCTTTTTATATTAAATTACTGTCAAATTTGTTGTATAGAATATAAGAATGAAAGTTATAAGGCGTTTACAATTTGAAACAGAATTTAATATTTCCTAAAAGATATTGCTTTCTTTAAGCGAAATTTTGCAGTATGTAAGTATATGAAAAACAAAATTATTTCCAAACGAAAAACTTAGAACTGTAAGAAATGTAATGGTGTTTTAATTTGCTTGCAGTAAAAAGTCAAATGCGTTTTAAAAATCCGCAGACTAATCAAATTGTTAATTGCAACTTGGATTCATCTGAATATAAACATGTATTGCATATACCGATGGGGCCAAAATTATATATAACAGATGTGATTGGAAGCGAATAAAGTGCATTCTTAGTATGAAAAAAAGAGATACATATAATGTATCTAATATTGTAGTAGGACAAAACTGTATGTTTTGAAAATTTTAATAGCATAATAATTTTCAAATATATAATACCTATGATGAAAGTCAATTATACCACTAACTGGTAAAAAAGAACAGAATTACATTTAACTCACTTTAAGTATGTTCGGTCAGTGGATTTACCAAATGTACCTAATTTGTTAAATTTGGTAAATTTAAAAATGCCGAGTTCTTGACTTAGATTATTTGTCTATTATAAAATAACATTCATTGCTTAACCACTAATTATTATTTTTATATCAAAATATATATAGCGTGGTAGAATCATCGACGTCTTGTTTAGATTCCAACAAATTTGATTTTTCCTTTGTTCTATTGCGGTTTTGGATGGAAGTTTGCATTCTATTTGTCTGACAAATTTTACTGCATTCTAGTTTTGAAATGAACATGTATGATTTGATAAATTTAAAAATATGTCAAAACGACCCATTAAGTAGTTACGTTATAAAAATGTGTCCGTGGTTAGGTTTTGTTGTTGAATTAGGTGAAGTTTTGGTAGGTGAAAAATTATAAAAAGAACTCACCTACCGAAAGGTGGTTTTTTAAAGAAACAAAGCACCTGGATAATTTTTCAGAAATATTAAATTTACTGTCCCTGCTTAATTAATATTATATTACGAACACCTTTTTACCTGTTAGTTCAGTACAGTGAAGATGTAATAGCAGTCTATCTAGCCAGATATATATTAACAACTGAGCTATTTTTTTAACAATAAAAAGTAAACTTTATTATGTCATATGTCATTCACGTGGCATGTCCCTAGTACGTATTCTCAAAGTAATAAGCAGTTTTTCTAAGGCATCAGTTAATCATTATTGTTCTAATTAAGGAGAATTGTAAAACAAGTATAGGGCTCTCATCCAGAGTCAATTAATATATAAAATATTAAGCATCGACTACTACACAATCAATAAAATGTTGTCCCTGATATTTTTGTCATTTGCGTAGATCAAACTAAGAGAGAAGAACATTATTAAATTTTACGTATAGTATCAGTATTTCTACAATATCAGCATTACACATGTATTGCTTGCATATGTAATTTTAATGAAATCAACATGTAGTGTCTTGTTCAGTTGATCTATAAACTTTATAGAGGTAGTTTACATGGTTTGATGTAAGAGTACATTTATTTCGCGTCATTCACGTGGTTATCATAATTTCTTACTGGTGTTGAATTTAGAAAAGACTTTTTCGTAAGTTAATACACTACTTGTGTTGTTTCATTATAGCTAGTATGAAGCCTCCAAAGAAAATAGTCTAGGCGCTATGTTATATTAATGTTCTAATAGTCATTCGCGTGGCATTTTCATTGTGTCATTTGCGTGGATTTATAATTCCACGTAATACAACTTGTCCACGTGAATGACAACTCCTACATACATTCATGTTTTTACATTATGAGGTACAAAGAAAATGTGGAAAAGAAGAAAAGAAAAAAAAACTAAAAATGATCCAGAAAAGAAACAAATGGAGAAGCTGAAACGTGATGAGTGTCATATCACGTAAAGTAAAAATTCATCATTTTTATTTTACTTGTTATCCATTACTAAGCCATTATTAAGCATTATTGTGTTAGAAATATCTTTTTATTATAATATTAAAGTTCAGTTTTTTTATTAAATATAATCTTTTCTGTCATTTGCATGTTATTTGGATCATTTACGTGGATTTTAACACTGTAAAGGTCGAAAATGTCCAGATTAAGCTCTACTAATCAACAGTATGTGTTATATACAATCAATTAATCATACTATTTCTTAGAAAAACAGATTTCAACATTTTTCTTTTTCGAGAATTTTTCACATCCAAATTGTGGATTTCGGGAGAAACACCCACCTACCAGTAGGAACAGGTTTTTCCAAAAATGTATTACCTAACGGTAGGAACAAAATACACTCCCTTAAAGAAACATAATCTAAAAGAGGTGTTAAAACTAGTTGAGATTTAAAGAAGTTAATTTTAAAGTGAGAGAGAGTTAGAACTGATAAAGACATAAATAAATAGAATTTTGAGGAGTTATGATATTCAGGGAGGGAAAGTTAAGAAAAACAATTTCGGAAAGTGGTTAATTTCTGATACGTCTTGTTTATGCTGTAAAAATCATTGAAAATATCCAACACCAATAGTTTGACAGATATTTAATTAGACTTGTTAATTAAAAAGGTGGTCGCACTGAAAAAGGCGGTTTCTATTTTGCAATTTAATTTTTATCAAATTGCTCTCATTCGACTTTTTTCCCATCGGAATTCGAATATGGGACAATGATTGTTATTGAATATGATAGCGGGAAGCTTACCACTGTTAATTTTTATATAAATACTACTTCCGTAACTAACCTGTTGATTGTGTAATGAAAAAAATGACGTTTATTTACGTTCTTATTAGGGTGGGAGATTCTAAAAATTTATCTTTTATTATAACCTCTTTACGCGGAACTTCTACAGAATACACCCAGTTCAGTTTTTAAGTTCACTGAAAATTAGCAGGAAAAATAATTACATACCTAACGGATTTAAGGATCCTTCAAAATTCAAAGGTTCAGATTTCATCTCTAATTTTTGAATTCTTTACCCACTTCGGTATTACACTAACCAAAATAATTGATAGTCCAAGAGCCAGCAACGGATTCTTAACAGTATTTTTAACAAGCTAAAAAACGTATAACTGCTATGGGAGATCCCTTTGAATATACTGAGAAGGGAATACGTCGTCCGGAAACTCTACAGTGGCGGTTTTAGCGCCCTCGCGCTTCCGAAGGGTGTAAAACAAGTACTAAAAAAACAGTATAATAACAAGTCTGGCGCTTTGCTATGTTAAAGATAATCATCTGTTACATAAAAAGATTTACAAGCGTGTTTGCGAGTGGTAAGTTTACGCCAGATTCGCATAAAGTTGTATAATAAAGGAACCATTTAAAATAAAATAACAAAGCTGTAGTTTATATATTATTATCATAACACCTTCAGTATAGTATATTTAAAAAGCCAGATCGAAATTGTGGTGGAAACTCCATATGCTTTACCAGAAGAAAATATGCGACATTCTTCAAGCGCCATCTGCACATAGCTGTGCTTCTAAGCGCTTCGTTAGTTTTTTCGATTAAAGTATTAAATTTTGTCTCCCATTTTTCAAAATAAGTTTCCGGTATTAATCATATTAAAGTATTTGTTAAAACGTTAAAAGTTATGAAAATAGTTAAATAACTAATGTGTATCGACGATCATTCCCCATACGCGCTCATGTATATGGGTTCCCGCATAAGGCTGTCTCGCTCGCACTCACGCGTCTGCATAACGCTATCTCTCCCGCACTTATGTCAAACGTGTTTTATGGTCTGTCGCTTTGTTTCCACCACAATCTCGATCTAGCTTTTTACATATACTATACTGAAGGTGTTATGATAATAATATTATTATTATATATAAATAATATTAATAATATTAAATAATATTATTATATATATTACACCCAGCTTTGTTATTTTACTTTAAATGGTTACTTTTATTATGCAAGTACTTGTTTTACACCATTCATAAGCACGAGGGCGCTAAAACCACCACCGCAGAGCTGCCAGACGTCGCGCGTCGGGTTCCCTTCTCAGTATATTCAAAGGGACCTTCCATAGCAGTTATACGCTTGTTAAAAATACTGTAAGCAAACCCGTTGCTGGCTCTTGGACTATGACGTCACATTCCAAATGGAAAACAGAAAAGTTCAATCTCCACTTAAAGGTTTAGGCCTCAAGTACTATAGGTAAAGTTACGTAACTATCGGAGCACTTTGTTTATGTAGTCCAGTCAAATTAGAAAAAATAGAGGAAAGTTGAGGGAAGTCCGTGGATTTTTGCATAGGCCTTCCTGGAGGGCTGTTAAATAACACCCTAAAAGTCACCGTCTGTAGGTGGCGAGCTCGAGGAGATAATGAGGGTAAACCACGCCCCCTAACGGTTTTTGTCGTTTTTCTCGGAAACTATTAGGTTTATCGAGATGAAGGAGGTTAGGTAAATTAAAGTTTATTTAAATGCCTGCAGAAATGTTCGAATGTTTTTTCATACCTTGCCTTTTTTTATGTTATCGAAGAAAGAAGATATGTCATACATAAATGAGCAATTTGCTCCAGTAAATTTGCTCAAGTAACTTTCGGACGTAAGGTTTTGTGGTCTCATATTCGTCATGAGATAGATAAGAAAAATTCGTTAAGAGCCGGACGCGATCGTGGTCCAGTCGTATTTTACCTTCGGCATCTCTTCGGCAAAATTTATCAGGTAATATTATCGTTATCCTTGGTGCCAGTCGGATGAAGGTTTCGTATTGACAAATTAATTCTTAGGAGAGAACACTGGTCTAGTCAATTTTTGTATCCAACCAAATACGTACAAGGTGTTTCGCTTTTTTAGAAATCTTTCTAATTTCCTTTATTTCTAAGATCTTGGTATAGTCCACATTTACAATTTAATATTGATACAGTACGTTGCATGCATGCTAAATGTAGAGCAAAATCTTTATAATTATCTGTTAGCAGACGTTTTAAGATACAAAACATTCTGCGTTAGTATCTTGGTTGCTAGTTTACAACAGAATTGCACCTACATAAATATTTCTAAGGATTCCTAAAAAAGCGAAACACCCTGTACGTATTGGGTTGGATTCGAAAATTGACTAGCACAGTGACTCTCCTAAGAATTAATTTGCGAATCCGAAACTTTCATCCGATTGGCACCAAGGATAACGATAATATCGCCTGATGGATTTTATTGAAGAGATGCTAAGGTAAAATACGACTGGACCACGATTGCGTCCGGCTCTCAACGAATGTTTCTTAGCTATTTCATGACGAATATAAGACCACAAAAAGTTACGTCCCAAAGTTCCTTGAGCAAATTTACTGGAGCAAACTACTAATTTATGTATGACATATATTCTTTCTTCGATAACACAAAAAGAAGGCGAGGTACGAAAAAACATTCGGCATTTCTGATAGGGATTTAAATAAACTTTAATTTACCTAACCTCCTTCATCTCGATAAACCTAATAGTTTCCGAGAAAAACGACAAAAACCGTTAGGAGGCGTGGTTTACCCTCATTATCTCCTCGAGCTCGCCACCTACAGACGGTGATTATTATTGAATCTAACCAATTAAAACCCAATCGTTAGTATAATAACTCCTCGCAAAATATAAAATATGTCGTTCCGAAGACGATATATTTTTTTGAGAACATGTAATATCTAAAACGTTTGGCTAAGAATAAATAACACACATTATTAGCCCTTTGAATCTAATACTTTATCAGAAATAGGTTCTCAAAAATATAACATGTATGTTCTCAACCATAAAACACCCTTTTTCTTAGGTTATTAAATGGGTTTCACAGGGGATAAATAAGAACGAAATGCATTCATTCTATTTTAAACGAATCAAAAACAAACCAAAAAATATCTTTTAAATATGTTTTAACAAATAAATAATAAATCTGAAAATTGCATTACAAAGTTGTATTATTAATGCCACTACAAAGCGTGAGAAATAAAGTCAAGACGTAGCAGAGGGTCGCACTAGGTTTTATTTTAATTCAAAATTATTATAGTACAGGGCTGTATTCAGTTGGATTTTAACCATCTGGAAAATGAACTTTTATGAATATTTTATACAATATGAGAATCATTTTACATGAAGTGAAGCGGATTAAATAAATATATAAAAATGAACCCATTACAATACTGTCACAAACGGAAATATTTACAATTCAATATTATATACAAAACTCAGCTTCTCTTCCGTTCGTACAATATATAGTGCAAGGCCACACTCAGTTGGTCACGTTAGTCAAGCAGCTGCGGTCTCACCGCCAACAACTTGCAGCCACCTGTGCGGTCCTTCGACGAAACGCTCCCGCTTCACCCACGACGGGTCATTCCTATGTTAATCTCAACTGCAAGCTGCATTAGGTGGCATGCAACGTATCCGCCTACGTTACTCCCGTATATGCTGCGCAACCTACGTAATTTACAAACAACTGCACATTCCTTCAGAGGAAACCAGCACACTTCCGCTCTACCCACAGCTTGGTGACTGGTACGGTGGGCTCGAATGCAAACTACCCACAAGCCTGCAACCAGGAAGCGTGAGCTTCCTTAGTTTAATACTTGGAACACCAACCTACTGATTCCTACTACGACGCAAATATCTTCCGCGTTCAACAGTATATAAACTCGCTTGTTTGGCTTAAAAGGCAGTCTGTGCCAAGACTCGGAAGAAGCCTCATCAAGAAACAAGCGGGCAAGTGAATTTTTCATTAATTAATAGTAGATGGACTAGATTCTGGCATCCTGGGATGCTGAATACCTGACCCTCTACTGCTTAGTCTGCTTAGTTATGAGGGGTTGCGCTAAAAGTCTCTCTCTGCTTAAGTTATGGGGAAGTTGTGACCAAGTTCCCCCTCGCTTAGTTGTAGATCACCAGGAGTTCAACTCCTACGCCTAGTTTGTAGATTTTGTGCTAGAACAGGGTGGTTCCGACCACCCTCATGAGTATGCTAGATTTAGGAGGACATGTACGTCCTCACGATGTATAACCATTATGTATGTGAACCTTTGTACTGTCTTTATTGTTGTTAGTATATAGCTGCCGTAATATAGGAAAATCTAGTAACTTAGTTACTATTTATGTTATGACATATTATGAATATTTAAAATAAGCCCATAAGATTTGTATGGGTTTATTTTAAATATCTATAATGTTTGACAACATATAGTAACTAGATTTACTAGATTTTCCTATAATACGAGTAAGTCACAGCAAAGAAATACAATATGACCCACTGTTAATACATGCAATGACCTAATGACATTTCCACTCTATTTGGCAATAGTGCTCTAACAACTATTGACAGCAGTTAGAATACTGATTGCGCAATGAAAAATGTTTAAACTTCGTTATCTTAGTGGAGGTAAATCAAGATTACTCCCCTGGCCCGGTTTGCGGAAAGATATAAAGGTTCGTCTGATATTTTTTATGTTAGTTACATGATCACTGTTATTTGTCTTTTTATCTACAAATAAATCTTTTTTTGTTATATAATTGATTTATAATTATAGATCATTTCCTATCAGATTTGAGTCCAGGCACATATTCCTTCTTCCTTTGACTGCTCTTTCCTTTCTATATATACACTGATTACGCTGCTGTTTTTTAATTTTTAGATTTAATTAATTTTTGAAGTAGAGCAGATGAATGGCTTTGATTAACATAGCGCAGTTATTTGAAGCAGGCGAATATTACGAATTGAACAATAGTTACTTGTTACGACAGACAAAGAACCCTCGCCAACAGGCCCTCTATATTACTACGGAAGCCTAAAAAGGCGTGCTTTTTAGATATTACCTGATGTTTTTACTTTTAATAATTGCAATTTTATTTTTGTAGTAAAAATTCCTATAAGCTCTTGTTTGCTATTATTTCAAAAATTTGTACTTGCAATACAATACAATAAAAAAAACTTGAGTAAATAAGCAGCAGAGAGCTCGGATAAATAAGCTTCTTCCATTCGCACTGTGTAGGAACCAGCACTTAACTTTGTTAACTTAATCTTATTGTAACTGTAACAAGTAGGATTTTATCACAAATTAATTTATAGCGCGAGAAGAGCTTGCCCTATATCCTCTTATAAATAGGAAGTAGAGACTAAATCCAATGCTGTTGCTGTTTTTGCAGTTTCTTCCCAATTGTACATTTAAAAATAACATAATTTTTATTTACTATTATTATTTTATTACAGTTCTAGCTTTATTTAAATTTTCATCTGCATAAATATCTTGGAGCAACAACAATAAAAAAGTGCATCTTTATATATTTCTGTCAAATGCAAAATTTTCAATTTCTGTTGATTTCTATGTCATATAGAAGTGGTATGTACAAAGCTGATCGGAAATGCATTGTAAAGACAGATGTCAGGAAATAAACATACAAAAAGAAGTTGACGGGAAAATATAACGCATCCACAATAAATTCTATTTTGATGGCAGGCAATTTTCTTGAAATGTTTTTCAAAGCAATTTCGATAAAGCGACCTTTACTATTATTACCCATTAGAAAGACGAAGAAACGCAAAGAGAAATCAGAATAGAGAAAAAGAAAAAGAGAAAAGTTCGTGCCAATATAATCTTTTTTTTATAAAAGGCAGAATTCAATACGAACTGAGGACGATAATCGTTTCAGATACGTTTTATTGTTACTGATTTTCTCGACTTTGCGCAAGTTAATAACTTTAAAAAGAAAAAGGCAAGAGAATTTTTTATAATTAAAAATTTTTTTGTATTTAAAAAATAATCAGTCACAGTATTAGATATTTTCTTATAACTGAATTTTCTTTTAGGCGTAGCACACATTTTTCTTGGTGTGTTGAAATAAGTGTTTTTCGATATTCTCAAGGTTTTCAAAAGAAAATTATTGTTTTGATAAATCCTTATCGTTTATATCTATACTAGTATATAAAAGCTTGATTTCACTGCTATGATAATCATAGTGAATACAATTAGGCAAATATATGTATTAAATTATCATATTTATGAACATTTATATTAACAACCTACGCTTTTAGAATGTATTTCTCTAAAAGCTTCTATCTGATGTTGACACACGATAGCTTTAAGAAAGGTATATAACAAATTTCCAGCGCGAGAATAATATAATCTATACAGAAAGCAATGTATTTTCCCCGAAGTATGAAACGAAAAACAAAAGTGATACCGTTTTGCTATGTTAACAAATTAATCCTGTAAGTTTTCATCTTATTTTCTGCATGAAAGAGGGGTTATAAATTATTATCAGTTACTCAAATACCTATGTCGACTGTGTAGGTTATGTAAGAGTAAAATATTTGATTTATGATTAGCTTTGTCTATAAATTGTTCGCGATATGAAGGCGATAAATCGTGAATTCCCACCAATTAATTAGAAAGTTAACGTGGTAATAAATAGGAATTCGATTTTGCTTCAAGAAATGAAAAATTGCTAGTGGTAAGAACTGAAGTTGTTCATGAAAGGACCTATTAATAAAAATTATCCGATAAATTATTGGTAGAATTAAAAAATTTACAAAATGCGTTCTAAAATACTGTACTTTTCTTCTAAAAGAAATAATTTAGGGGATACTTTAATATTTTTGAATATTTAATTGGATATCTCGTTCTCAATCTACAAGTAAAACAATTTTCAAATACTGTTTTCACCTTTTTACTACCTAACAAAAATTGGTGCATATTTCCGCAATTTTATTATGTATTTAATGTATGTACTAACTCTGCAACTAAAAGATAAATAAATCGGAATATTATTTTATGGTTGAAAATTCAAGTGTTTGTACTTTTTTACGAGTATAAAGTAACAATTATATACTACTATATACTTATATACGTACTATTAGAAATCTTTACTACTATTAATCACTTTTGTTTTAAAAAACTTAACATTAACAAATATGTTCTTATTGGAATTGCAGTAGTTCTTTAGGATAACAAATATTAGTATGCACAAACTGGATAAAAAATAATTCATATTGGGGGTATTAGCAAAAAAAATGCAACAATAACGTTGCTATTGTAATCTAGGACAAATACATAATTTCGGTAGGTACGTAATAAATCTGCTCTAAAATATAAACAGCTCTTTCGTTAAATACATTTGTTCATTCATGTTATGTGATGACCTTCAATAAGTACTCCTATTACAGTTTCTTAAAGTGTGTTTGTTATCTTTTGGTACAATTCTACAAACATATGTTGCGTGTTATTTTTACCTTAACAATCTAGTACAAAACTTATCGTATTATTAAGTAACCAGACTGCCAGGGCACGCTTACGTTCGGTAAATTATTGAGGGGCTCCAAAATATTTAATGAAACTTTTTTTGTAATGTATTGTACGTCGCGGCTGCAAAGTCTTTAGCCCTGCAAAACTTGAGAGATTTACCGAAGCATTTGAGATACCGCGACGAAATTTGGAGAGGCATTGTATGGAGATAAAATAATTTTTAAATAAAAATAGTCAACTCAGGTTTTTAAAATGACGACTGAGTGCCATGTTCTACTTTTCTTGGAATACGAAAAATGGTCAAGTGAACCCCATATTTCAAAGGTCTTGTAATGATTAATATACTGCTAAACTTTGAAGATTCTGTTGTCATCCCAAGAGAAATAGAGAATAGACTTTTCCAATCTTTCTCCAAGGAACGCCATTTTGATTATTTTTAACACAAACGGGGCTGAAGAGGCCTCATTTTGAAGGTCTAGCGATAGTTAATACTACTTCCTAATTCTTAAAATTTAAAGATCATTGTCGAAACAAATATCTCGGTCTATTAAATTTTGGAAATTAGAAAATTTAATACCGCCAACTTTGTCTAAACAAAAAAAAAAAGATTAGTACGGAATAATAAAGGAGTAGACTTTTGAGCTGTACTGTCTATTGTATCTACTGAAATGCTTACTATCTCTGTATGAGGGTGCCGCAAAATAAGCATGAAAGAAAGAAAATAAAAAGTTTTTGTGTTATAGTGAAAGTATCTACAACCGTATCCTGCAGAACAATAGGGCACTTTAACTATAATTAAATTAGAATAGAATATCGAAAGACGCCAAAGACTGCCAAGACTGTTTTATCGAATACTAGCATATAAGCCTGTCTTCGCTAGAATGATTTTCGTTTGTTTATTTTGGAATCAGCTCAGTTTCACATAGGTTACGGTAAGTTAATGCGGTAAGTTTATACCCGTAAACTTAAAATACTTCAAGAGATAGATTCAGCGGACTACACCAAGTCTTTAGAAATCAACACACGAAATGTAAGGAGGCAGTAGAGTGATGAGTGGGACAGAAAGACAACGATGGTTTGAACTATGGCCGCTAGAGGTACTTTAAACCTCTTAAAAACAATACTAACTAATTTTAAACAATAATAATTTTAATTATTCAATATTTTATCAGTTTCTTATGGGGCCTAAAATGCTGACTTTTTCCTGGGAAAATGCCATGCCTAATTTCATCGAAGTGGCACCAAAAAGAGTTTCATAAGTATTCTAAAAAACTCTTTGTTTGTAGATGACGCGACATACTAAAATACACAAGCAAAAATATTAAAGGGTGTGCTTAATTGTGGACATATTAGAAATACTATAAGTATTTGATCAGTCTTGATTCAGTCTTTTGGAATAGGTGCCATAGTCTTATTGTCTATACTTTTTAGTTGTGGTATCTGTCTGTTGTGGCAGTTAACTCTGTAATTTAACTTTTCTTTAGGCGAATTTTATTAATTCAAAATAAAAATGTGGGTCAATATTATTAGTATCACTAGCATAATACCCGTTGAAAAATCAGCGGTCCCCTTCTGATCATGTCAGCTATCCCCGAAGTAAGAAAACAGATCTACTTATAAAAGTTATTTTTTTGGGATCTCGTAGCTCAGGATGTGCTACTTCAGTGTAGTTTTTATTTTCCTTAATAATAATATCAATCGGATCATAACATGTAACTATAGTTTAATATAATCACGTTTGATTCATAATTAGCAATGCCTTTCTTCGTAATTTCTAGTAAGTCCCACACTTTTTTTGTTCAAATAAATGCTATAAAAACACATGTTGCCTTTTTTTCAAAATAACTTTAAACGAATGGTAGGCGTGTTTAAAGAGAATACATAGAATAGTTATTTTAATTATATATCTATGTAGTTTATTATTAATAGTTATATTATGTTCTTTATATAGCATAATATTTGTTGGAAAATCAACGGCATGTAGGCACCGCAGTTGAAAACGCGCCAGTCGCTGGCAATCAGTGCGTGCCCCCATTGACTTTTGTAAGCCCAGCTTTTCTCAAAACCGGTGAATTACGAGAACCACTGAATAGATTTTGATGCCGTCTTCACATTTGATAGCTTATTTCTTAGCAAAGGTTTCTATACATACAGATTATTGAGAGGATTTTTGCAGAGTCCAGTAATAAGCAAAGTATGAAATACATACTTAAGAAAATTGGCTCTAACAGAGACAAAACGCATTACTAATTTTTGTATTTTTTTATCTTCAAAGTTGCTTCAAGTATAATCTCTGAAAATTCAGTTTGTAGCTTACGCCATTCAATAGATATATAGCCATAATTATTTTTGAAGAAATGCCCCCCTGCTACCCCTATGGGTTTTTTAGGATAAAAGATATACTATGCACTCCTTTGGGGCAAGGTCCATCTGCCTGTAGAATTTCAGCTTCCTAAGTCTTCTAGTTTTCGAGATATTCTTCGGTGAACAGCGGACATCAGAACTGGGTATTATTATATAGGAGATATTATGAGTGTTATTGTTATAGTAACTTGTTGCATGTTTTTTAATGTATTTTTCTAGTATATCTTCTTGTTATTACAACAAAGGTTATTATTATTATTATATCCAAGAATAACCCACTAGCATGCGGCCTGTGCCCGCACACTACACATCTCATCGAGCTCAATGCATGGTAACACATTTAGTCCGCATATAAGAGGCAGACAGAGAACCTGACCTTGCCATGTGTGACCTTGTTCGTGCACATAAGTTTTGGACCCTTTCATCGCTTATTCAACAACTTCGATAGGTTTATCGTTTATTTAGCAACCTTTATAAGCTCGTCTAGCAACCTCTGAACTAATGCTTAATGAGACTGCCAGAAAACATAGCTTTAGACTCAATTCTGAGCCTAAGAGCTTAAAGCAGTCTCGGGTAAGTATTTAAACAATGTCTTAGCGTGTTTAGTTTTAGCCCATGGAAGGGTTTCATCTCTGACATGGTTCTAATGCTGAGTTATTGTGCTCTTCCACTTACTATATTTTAAATTTGACTTTGTTTTCTATTAGGACTATTACTTTGCAATATCTAAGAATACAGAAGAAATAAAGTCTGGGAAATAAGAAAAAATAGAGCTTCTAGAAGTGTTAAAGTAATGTACTTTTAGTCGTTTAAAAGGGAAATCTTTATTTGATTTACTAATCTGCAAATCTATATAAAGTAATAATCTGTACACCGTCTATCTCAGGTCGTTTATTGATTATAAATTATTCTATAATCTTTTAATTAATTTTTTCCCTCTTAATGAGACAAACAATAGCCAATGAATCCCATAATTTAGATAACACAATTATCATGACTCGCTCCAGTAAGTTTTGATTTTTTTTATTGTATTTGAATATGATTGACTTTTATTATTTTTAGGTTATGTGACTTATCACCTGCAGCTTTACAAAAAATCTTATAAGAAATTATGGTGAGTTATTTGAACCTTAAGTAAACTGAGCTTGAAGAGATGAATTCACTTTTCTCTTTCTTTTAAAATAAACACTAGCTCTGCTTTTTATTTATCACTCTTTAATTAATCACAAAGCTGATGTCTTGATTTATCGATGTTCCTTTGTATAGCTTGCGATTCGGGATCACCACGCAGGAACCTGCCTACTGCTTATGGGACTTTGGAACTTTCTTCGGTAAATCGCACTTAATTAATTTTACCTTTTAATGACGACCCTTGAATTACGTTCACGAATAAATTTTTGTTTCCTTTTCTTTTTATCTTTCTTCTTTTAAATTAGCCTGCTTTTAGTCATTATTTTAAATTATGATTATTGTAATTTAGTTGGAAACTATGTACTTGCATTTCAATACAGGGATTGGTTTGTCATTAACCGTAGTCAAGGTTATTTTTGAATTGTTATATCAAACCCAAACTATATTATATCATTGTCAAAGAAATATAAAATGCATTATATTTTTACTAAACTTATTTACATTTTCTTTTACAGAAGTGACTGCTAGCGAAAATCCTCTCACTCCCAAATAATTCCCTTAACCATCTTCTTATAAGGTACATTTAATAAATCAAAAAGTCAACTCAAACTTGAATCCCTTTGTTGTAAATTTTTTATAAATTTTCAAATAACAATTATATTAATGATAAACGGCAAATAGTCAGCACTTAATGTTTCTTTATTGTGTAACTATAAAAATCCATGAATCATCTAACCAATTCTTTTTAAACTTCAGCAGCTGAGGCAATTACTTTCATGAATGTTACTATAAAGATCCTATCTTCCAGAAGTATGCATTCAAATAAAAGTCCATGGCACATATTAATGTGGTAAATATAATGAAGTGCACTGCCAGCAAAAGAAAAACAAGTAAATGAATGGAAAAAAGTTATGTAAAAAGCAAATATATTAGTTATATATTATCTTAGGTAATATTAGAAAATCCTGGAATGTACAGTTGACACTTTTTCAGCAAAATTTTCAAGTATACTGTTTTAAGATGAACCTCAATGTCTGCATTTCCACTTCTAGTTTCATTTTACAGTTGGCGTGAAAGAACTCGTTATTTAAAAAAACAGTGCTGATTAACTTTTCTTATTGAACGCGTTTTATTTATTAAAAACACAAAAGACGGAATTTAGTTTAAAAATAAACGCTTTATTAACGTGTACCCGAACGGCTACATTGATTTATCATAATTAGCTAACCTGATTAGTTAATTAGTTTGTATCATTTATTCTTAAACTATTTTAGCTAAAGTTCATATTTACTTAGTTTTGCAAATCATAACTGCATTTATAATAATATATTTATTTAGGGTTGAATAAACTCAAAGATACAACTTATTAAAATTTAAAATTTAGTTTTTGCATACCTAATATGAAGAAATTGCAAAATTTAGTTTCCCACGGGAAATGGAAATTCTAAAACGTAAAACATTTCCTTTTTGCTAAAACTCTGCAATTCTATATTTTATTCTTTCATATGCGATAAGGCGACTTCCTGCAAGGCGTGCAGAGTTGCATTTTTCTAATATTAATCAAAAGAAAGAAAGTTTTGTCTTAGGGTTTATTAAACACACGTACACTGTTAATTTAATTGAGTTTATTTTGTCATCTATACTGTTTTCCAAATGTTTTCATTTTTACATAGGGTTTTAGTTTAAGACAGTTCTGATTAGGTCCTCAAGAAAGAAGGAACTCACTTTCGGTTTAAGTTTTATAATTTTTCAATTTTCAATTATTTAAATTCCATATATTACTTCTTTCTACGTGAAAGTAATAAAACTTCAATAATTTATGTTGGTTGTGAATAATGTTATAAATTGATTTACTAATTTAATTAACGATAATGAATAAACTCGTCTTTAATTAATAATTATAAACTGTGTTTATATTATTTGAATTACTTCTCTCCCTTTCTGTAAGAAAGCGAAATTATAAGGTAAGTGCACTCTTGTATTATCTAGCCTAGCACTTCAACCCCTGGCCTCTGACGACGACGCTATCAACCATAATTTATAATTAAGTTTTCAGTTTAGGGGTACGTGCGGATAAGGGTTACAAACGTTTATTATACTTCAACCAAGAATACAAGAAATGAGTCATTTTCGTAATCACACCGGAATAAAGAAATACGACCCGAGGTTAGATAAAATAAGAGTTCAAATTTCACGTTGCTAAGAATTCAGTGACGTACGCTAGAACCAACAGATTTTCATTGCTTTATTCACATTTATTTTTAATTAAAAAGTGGTTTGCTCCGCTACTGAATCTTTCTAGCTCATTTATTGTTTATTTTACAACTTAGATTACAACGTGGCCTTCGCGTAATTCTAGATTCATTTTACATTTTCGCACACGTGTTTGTGATGACTCATTTCTTGTGTTTTTGGTTGAACTATAAATAATAATTATTTTCTTCTTGAATTACAATTTCCATTTATTTCAGCAACATACTTTTTAAATAATTTTATAACTTTAAATAGTTATAATTTTATACAAATAAATTTATTAATAAGAGATGTTAAGATGAAATTATGATGTTATTAATTCAAAGTGTAAACTGAAATTTATTGTTAATTAAATGTATATAAATTGTATATACCAACTACTTCAGAATACGAACTGAAATTAAATACATATTGATTTGGGGTCTATATAGGATAACCTTACTTTATGCAGGTTATTGCTCGTCTTAACGAGTTATAGCTTGCAGGAATTCTAGACTGCAAGTGTGAGACAATTTGTAAATAGAAGCGTTATCTTAATAGGTACTACATATGCTATATTATTATTAAAAATCATTTATAATTGTATATTTTGTTTTAAAAACCTTATTATTCTAAAGAATGAAATAAATAAATAATGCCTTTGCTTTACATTTAAAGATTTTCAAAATACATTTAATGTTTAAAAATTGTTTTTAACAGAAATTTTCTATTTACTTTATAAGATAATTTAATGCTTATGTTAATGTAATTTGCATTGTATTGGAATTCCTAAAAAAGGAAAAAGTTAGGTAAACAAAAAATATTAATTTCACTTCATTTTTGATTACATTTGACTACTTCATTTTAAATTAATTTCAAAACGCAAATTGCTTTTAGGTTTACGAAAAAAGTAATGATGACGTTTATTTGAATTTTATACTCTTATTTTTTGCTGTAAAATGCTTGTCACAACCAATTGCTTTTTATATTTTACTCGTGATGAATATTTTTATAAAATAGTTTTCTAGAGTATTTACTTTAGTGGAATTTTTCTAGCTACCTTTGCATCTAACTCTACGTCGAGGCTGTTGTATATATTGTGACATAATTGGAATACTACTGGAATCTTATTTATATAGCATTTATCTCTACATCGGTTAAGAATCAGACGCGAATTCTATCTCAGTCAATTCAGCATGCGAATAACTTGCATATTCTTGAATTGAGTCTATATTAAAAAATTAAAAATAAGTTCTTTTTATTGTTAAAAGAAATAACACACTAAAAAAATAAAATAATAGGACGAAAAGTGGGCACAAAAATCTATTTTGTGACATTAGACCAGTGCAATAAAAGAGAGCAAATCTTATTTTTGCAATAATAGTAATATCAATTTCTTGCAATATTGTTCATTTTTCTTGGACATTGTATTTTCTAATTGGTATTTATTTATTTCTTTTTACTGTACTTTGTATTTTAAATCACCATTGAAAATAAACTGAAATTAAATATTTTGGAATGGTAACTATAGTAACGTACTTCGTATAAGCACCGCGGCTTGATGTACCTACGTACTCATTTAATTATATTTTTTACACAATAATAGATTTGAGAAAAAAAATATTAATCTTTGCATAAAATAGTGTATGTATAGCGGGCGTAACTTGCTTTTATGGCCCTACACCCTTTTCCTCCTATAACGCTCCCGGCCATAAAAGCCTCCTTACGCCCTTCATACATAAATAACTATAACGAATTATTCTATTTCTAGCGAGGTCCTCGTTTTTATACTAAATAATGAAACTAAATATATCTTTTTTTTGTAAAGATTATCTTTTATATCAACTTAGTTGTTAGTTGTGTATCTAATATAATTAAGAATTAAAAGTTAGGTTAAGGAATTATGTAAAAGTTGTTATGTATGTATACATAAAATGACCGTGTTTGTGTGGTAATAAAGCCGTTTACGACATTGTTTGAAAAGTAGCTGTGTTTATTTAAAGAAGGTAGCGTCAAAACTGCATATATTTACATTTTACACACAAACCAAGATCTCAACATTTACAGAACTTATCTTTATGCTAACTTTTCTGTATAAACAAGCTAATAGCGGTTATTGCAGTTACATTTATGTACATTTCACTATTCTTACACAATCTGTACTTAAAAGAGTCGATTTAAACTGAAAGCTTATAATGGCAGTAATTCTCAAATGGTTTATACAGTATGTATAATTGTATACACAGTTTTTTTTAATCATAATATTTTTATACGCACTTTTATACAGTTAGAAGGTTGGATAAATATTTAGACAATTTAACTTTCATCATATCACTGTATTTATTTTTTGCTGAAATAAAAATTCCAAATTTATTTTCTTGTGAAATTTAGGATTTTGATTTTGAAATTAAAGTAGTACATACGTATTATACATACACAAAAGTTTTTTTGTTGCAAAACTTTTAGTTACTCAAATCTAATTAGTTTCACTTTACTTTCGTGATTGTGAAATTGAAAATCGTTGTGGAATATAGATTGTACAAGAAAATCCATGAAACTAGTTGAAAGACTTATTACCATTTATGAATAGTTTTAATATTTAATTTACTTAGTAGGTAACTTTTGTTTGAACGTTTTACTTATGAAAATCTATTTCCAACTTGGGGATTGGCAATCTCAGTTCTTCCATATCCTCTGCATAGTGGAGATAAAAATAATCTGTTTCAACTGAAATTTTTATATTTCATTCCGTCCAATATTGAAAGAGCCAAATCTCGTAATTTAAGAGGATTATGTGTGGATTAGATTTTTTTGGGATGGCTTTTTAATAATTAATTTTTTAATCTAGAAAGCCACATGTAAATTCTAAGCGACTGAAAATATTATTTTCGAATTAAAAAGTATAAACGTAAAATAAAATTATATTTTGAATTAGTTATACAAGTTGTTTAATTGAAATTGCGTTATAAAACTATTCTTCTTGTATTTTATAATAAATACTTATTACCGTAAGCAAATATATAATCTTCTATTACATAAAACTAATTTCCTCCACGACAGTGGAAACAAACAAGAGTTTCTACAATAAACTAAAAAGTGTGTTAAATTATCTTAAAAAGTACAGCAATTGTGACATATGTCCGAACTGTATTTCAGAATCTTTCAGAATCGTATTAAGTGTTCATAACTCAAACTATATTATAGTATATTTGACACTTGTAAAGTGTCTTGACTTTGATGCAATGCTGAAAATTGTAATGTAATTCAGAGCATCCCAGAACAGAAACTCAACAAAGTAAAGAAAACTTCGTCGAATTCATATATGTGTGCTAGCAGTTCAATCTTTCCTGGTTTAATAAAAAAAGAACTATCCTGACTATTGTTCAAAATTGAGGTATGAGTGATGAGAATCAGATTTTAGCAAAGAGATATCAACCATTAAACAACTAGCACATGCAAATCATTACAATCCGAACATGATTGACACTTTAATTAAACAAAAAGATTATAGGTTAGCTATCAAAAGAATATATCCCATTGACAATCAAACAGAAGACACAAATTACATATCTATACCATATTTTGGCAAAATATCAGAAAAAATTGCACATATACTAAGAAAAACCAACAATTATAAAATAACATTTAAAACCAACACTAACACTTTTTCATTTTTATTTAATGCTAAAGACAGAACACATGAAATCATGAAATCGGGCATTTACCGTTTAAATTGTTCTTTTTGTAATTCGGTATATACTGGACAAACACTTCGAAATTTTGACATAAGATATAAAGAACACGTACGTCATTACAAAAATAAACATCCTTAAAAATCTAATTACGCCAAACACCTTTTAGAACAAAATCACACAATGACTCCTCAAAATAATATTAAATTTCTACATTTTTGTAATAACAAACGCAAATTAGACATTTTAGAAGCCTTTGAGATATACAAACACAAACTCAGGGTACCTTTAATGAATGAACAACTTGAGCTCAGTAATTTTCCGTTACTGGAAGTATTAGATATTTAATTCTGATTGTTATTATTATTATTTTATCTAGTTACCTATTTTTGTATTTACCTTAGCGACATGTTGGTTTATAATTATATTACCTTTGATAATGACAGCATAGCTGTCGAAACAATATTGTCAGGTTATATTTTAATAAAACTGTGAAACTTTTACTAATCTTTATTTATTTCAAAGTTATTTATTTAGTCGTTGGTTAATGTCACTTAATTTATTTAGAATTTTCTTGAAGATTTCTAAGCTTTAGCGCACAGTTGTGTATATTAAGGTACGTACTGAAAACGATTTATACTGATTAAGTCTTAAAACCACATTTTGTTATAAACTGAAGAAGTTATTAATAGTGGACCAACCTGTCCTTTCTCCACCGAAAAAAAGCATAGCCAGACATTTTTCGGTTGAAGGAAAGGATCGTGTTGTTGGTATCTGTAAGGTTTACGCTGGAAAGAACGCACACAACCCTCAACCGAAAAGCGTTGAGTTTACTGCAACAGCAGCAGGTAAGTTTTGACTTTATATTATATTACATTATATTATATTAGGTACTTAAATACAATATACACAGTAAAATAATTAGTGTAAAATTTGAATAATAGAACACTCTAAAAATCCAATACATTTACAGTAAAATATTGCCTCTTTAGAATGGATTGTACTAAAACTTAGAGTAAAAGTAGTGTAGTTTTTTATTCTGTGAGATTTATTTGTTTATGTATTTTATTTATTTGACTGCTTTAAAGTGATAAAGTTGCCACAAATAATTAAAGATATTGTTTTGGATTGTAATTTTACATTAACATTGTATCGAAGTTAAGTCTATGATCTACAAGAAGATACCGATTAGATATTTTACTGTAAATGTATTGGACTTTTAAACTGGCCTAGTGCACTCTAGTGTAAAATGTTTTTACTGTGTATAAATTATACATATTCATTTAGGCGTGTGCACTCGAGTGTGTTCAAAATTCTCCGTGAATACAAAGAAACACATGAGCTTAATATACCGAAAGTGTATTACAGACAAAAATCAAGTGCTCTTAGACGTTTAGTTTATTGTTTTTTTTTTGAAAGAAATAAACCACCAAATCTAAACAGAATGTTAACAGCTGTTCACGACAGCGATGGTTTACCGCAACTGCAACGGAGTACTTTATGAAAATTAAGAAAAGAAATTGGCTTTCGGTGAGTAAATAAACTTTTTATTTCTCCATGTTGTAATGTAATCGGTTTGGCTATATAGGTTCTCAAAAAGGTCGAGCAATAGTGTCTTTTGGGAAAAAGATGAGATTATCGCCTGGAAACGACGTTTTCTGTGACAGATCAGAAAGTACTGGGAAGAAGGCAAGAAGTTGGGTGGGGACTTGAGTGAATGCTGGTCATACTGTACATAACGTACTCGAGAACCCTGACTCCGCGGCAAGCTTTCTTACAAGACTAACGACTAGCTTAAAAGATCCATCTGGCAAGGAAAGTCGCCTTATAGTACTCCAATAGGATCCGAGGACGGTTTTGTTGAAGATGATTTATTATGCTTTGAATCCAAGAAAACCGGAGATTACCACGAAGAAATGACTGATGAAGTTTTCGAAAACTAGTTTGCAAAAGTTTTGAGACGCATGAAAGAACATTTTGTAGTTGTTATGGGTAACGTTTCCTATTACAGCCAAAAAAACTGAGAAATTGCCAAATACTGCACAAAAAAAGACAACAAGTCTGGTTGACAAGTAAGTCTATTACTTATGAACCAGACATGGTAAAAGACGAGCTTCTGCATCTTATCCGGCTTTACAGGCTGCCGTTACGCCAAATTATGGTTGATGAGATGGCAAATTAACAGAATGTTATGGTTTTGCGATTGTCCCAATATCATTCCGAATACAATCACATATTGATATGGGATCAAATAGCATGAGAAGTAGCGAGAAACAATATTACTTTCAAAATGAAAGACCTTCCCTCGTTATTTGACAAAGCAGTCAAAAATATTTCTGTCAAAAACTGGAAAATGCTATTTGTCATACTCAAGGCGAAGAAGAAAAACTGTGGCAGCTTGGCATTGCCATGGACGTAATAGTAGAACCATTGATCATTAGAGTGGGGGACGACTCTTCTTCATCTGAATTACAGTCGGACTGAATTACTACTGAATTACTATTTCGCCGTGCTGGGTGTCAGAAGGGCACGTTAAGCAGTCGGTATCGACAACCACATAACCATCTTTCTGTGGCTGTCGTTAAAAGTAACACTGACCTATACCTCGCACAGGTATGTTATCACTCAGTGTTTGGCAATGTTAATTACAATTAACATTTATATGTACAATACAATTAATTAGTCTTATATATATTATAATGTTTAATGTGACAATTTGTATAGTATACTTTAAAATAATTTTTTCTTATCAATAAAATTATGCGTATACATTTTATAGTTATTGCTGAGTATGATTCAATGAACATTTAAGTTTGCGCTTATACGTTAGTATTATTATTATTCTTATTATACACGTAAATAATCGTATTAGCAGGAAGGTATGCAAAGGCATAAGCAGCTTAATTAAAGCTGCTTTGTTTGACCAAATTAAGTATTTTTGCAAGTGAGTATTTTAATTTTTCCAGGTTTACTAATTCCGTATCTAACTAATTCTTTCACAACTAAGTTTATCTGATAATTAGTTTATTTTATCAATTTTTACTTTTTTAAAACAGATTAAAATATTGATTATAACCATTTATTAAAAGAATATTGTTATCATTTATTTAAAACGAAAAAAATACACTAAACGAAAACTTTTATTAACTTAGAAGGCAGCAGGATGTTTAATATTTTAGGGTTTACGGATAAACTCCACTTGAACACGGACGGTCTACGATGAGTTGCATTCAATTTTACTTGAATACCAGCTTGTGAATCCGAATTAGAAGAGTCAAGAGAATATGGTAAAAGTAACCGCAATTTAAAAAGAACCTGCAACAAATAAATCTTAGAAAAAATCTTCTTCGTACCTGATCCTAGCTAAAAAGTAGAGGCCAATGCGTTTGTGAAAGTTTTACTAAATTTTGTAAACTCCAGATATGTAGATTGATTTTAATTAAAGAGCTATGTAACAGAAAAACTCAATCTAATTTGAGACGATTTTAAGGATTAATTCCAAAAACATTGGTTTTACACAAGCACCTCAGAAACACTCTTCTTCCCTCAAATCAGAAAAAGGAAGTGGATAATTTTAAAAACCGATAACTGTTATCAAAATTAGATAAACGAAAACTTTTAAAACGAGAAAATCTTTCATATCAAAATCTTTCGGTTTTTCTGAGTAATTTCCTTTATGTTTATAACAGTGTTTGTAGTCTCTTTAGTATGAATTAATTATGTAATTGTTTATGTACATATATTGTAATGTTTTGTGACATTGTTTTACTGTTTTCTGTAATATAAGAATCAGCAGAGAATCAGCTGAAGAAAATATACATAGTATTGAATTTTCTCCTTCTTAGGTAAAATATAAACCTTAAACTCCTGGTTTATTCCTGTAAAGGAGGCAAACTTGGTTTCGAGGATTAAATTTGAAATTGTTACAAAGCTCTTCCTAAGCTAGCTAACTTCAACAATAGTCTGCACTTTGCCTCCACGTCCAACTTCCTTGTTCTCTAATTCTCAAAATTCTACTGCAACAAATTATTTATCTTTCAACAGTTCCGCCTTTGAAGTATGAAATAGTTAATACAAGGTATATTTTGTAGCAAATTAAACACAAACGTATAACTTTATTTTACCAGTATACTAATTTGGAAAGAATAAAATCAATCGATTGTTTAAATTTAATAATTATAATGCAAATAAAATTTAGTGTTTCAACTATACTCGACAAACAATTTTTTGTTCCCCAAACTTCATATTATTATTTTTTAAAAACATTTTATCAGTCATTAGTACTTTTTCGAAATTCGAACATAATACCATACTTTAGCGTACATTTGTATCAAAAGACTTTTAAACAGTGTTTAGTCTTAAAGTAACTTGTGACACACTAAAATTTGTAAACAATTATTCTGAAACTAAGCGGATATGTAAATCTCTCTTTTTATTTAAACAGTTTGAACAAAAACTTCATTCGCTCACCAAAAATACTTTATAAGTTGTGCACACGTAAGTAATCAAATCCAGTTCTCCTAATTTTGTTGGAATCTTCTTACTAATCGTTGAGATAATATTATTATATGTTTGTTACACAAACCAGAATAGTCAATTACACTACTAGATTCTATAAACTCACTTTCGGATTGTTCGGTAAGTGGATTTATCAAATTCGGGACTTAACTTAAATTGTCTAAATTTAACAGAGTTTAATATTATTATTTAACGACCTCAACTAAATTAGATTAGCAAGGTTAAAACTCGATACGTTAAGAAATTTTAGGAAATCGGTCTTTACTTGAATTTGTTCAAATCCAACTACTATTTAAACTTCAAGAATATTTGAAAAAATTCCAACTGAATATAGATTAATAAACCCTCAGACAGTGTGACAGGAGTTTGTTTAATTTTCCACGGCAATGTATAACGGCAAGCGATTAAAAGATGAAGACAGCTTCACTTCCACGAGTCTCTACATTACGATACATGCCAGGTCTCTAAGACGAGGAGTCGAATGGGACTATATCAATAGGTACACACATAAGCAAAAATCCATCAAAATCATTATTTTATAATCAAATCTACTAAAGCCAAAGTAGATTTAAAAAACTACAGAGCTACAAGCACGGTTTTTTAAATCTCCATACATCCTTTTTGAATGCAACTTTGATGGATAAATTGTAATCATCTTTGCCTAGAAAGCTTTTGGATTAATACTTTTGATTTTTAAGAGGACGATAGGATTTAAGACAAGTTAAATTTTACAAAGCGTCTACATTTTATACTTAATTTCACGATAAGAGAATAGCTGCAAGTGCAAGGCAATAACATGCAAACAAAGTAGGTGTAGTGTTGTTATACATAGATGTCACGTAGTGTTCTTGTTTATAAACACCGCTAAAATTCCAAGAATTGTTTACAAACAGACGGCAGATAAGTCGCCAGTAAATTGTTTGCTAGCATAAAGATTTACATACAGGAAATGAAACACCTCGGTGGTAATATAACGAGGGTATTATAGTAGACTATGCTAAAGTCAACTGTAGCCACCATTCGAGATACCACTTATTCTAGAATCCCTTAGACAAGATTAGAGTTATCAGAGTCATACCTCTATTCCTATTTCCTTGTTGTTGAAAATCTGTACTTAATTTTCAAGAATAATGTGCAATATAATGACTGATACACCACTTTAGAAGGGCGTTTCGCGTTTTGCCATACGTCACATCGCAACATAATAGGCGGGTGTTTATTATTTTGCATGTACATACATATTCGGTGTTTTGTTTCTGTTAGTAGTTAGTTTATGAAAATACCGAATGCATTACGAAGAAATATAACGAGATTTCTTACGCTAAGCATAAATCAAATCCAATGTAAAATACATTAGTTGAGTTTAACAATAACAGAAACCTAACCTTATCAAACTCTTCCCAAATTTTGCAAAAGCTTAAAAGCTTTGAATCAAAGATTTTTAAATAATTCTCGAGCTGCAACTATAAATGGTATTCTGAAAAGTAATCTGAAATAGTATGTAAGTGACAAAATCAAAATAAGTTAATGCGTTGATAACCTATAAAAACCATTCTACAGGGTGTAACTGATGTAACTAAAAACCTCGTAACGGGGGAGTAGTTTTTCCGTATGAACATGTGGTCGCTTCCTGCTAGTTTTCGACAAAGTCGCATTTTTAATTTTAAGTAAGCCCATTGTGCTTACATTACATTCAAAATACATACAAGATCATTTGATGGGTAGGATACATTTGTTAAGAACAAAAAGGAGCTGTTGGAAGAACACTGCGCTCAGGCTTTCCTAGAATTAACTCGTTAAAAATACTTCATCACATCTTTGGAGCGAAAATGTATTGGTGTTACTTGGTTGACCAATTTAAATTATTTGGGAATTACTAAATGTTTACTGTTTGTTAAAACAAACTCACAATACTCTCTATTGTAACGCTGCAGACTTTAATTATGGATTATTAAAATTTTTAAATACTTTATTAATCTGCAACCACATAGAAATAATTACTATAATGCCAATCTCGGGTGGCCTTTATTATATACACAAACTTACACCATTCTTTATTAATTGTGAGACCAATAATGAATTCTCTTATGGGTTCCTTTTTTAGAGAATTCTCCGTTTTGATAGAATGAGATTTTATTTAATGGCATGTTCTCCTTGCTTTTATCAAATATTGAGTTTAATAAATGGGAAGTCTTTGATCCCCTTAAAATGTCAATTTTGACGTTTGGTTTTAGACATAACCCCAAGTTATAAAAAACACAAATATGAAGATTTGATCAAGTAAGTTTTGATTTTAGATTTAATAATTTTGAATTCATAATAATTAATTCACTTTCAGTTTTACAAAGAAAACCTACTAAGAATTTATAGTGAGTCTCTTATATAACTTTAACCAACTTATTTAATGAATTCACTTTTCTCTTTTTCTGAGGAACACTAATTATGCTTTCTTTATAACTTTTTTATATTTTCACATTATGTTTTTGTTCACTTTGTTTTTCCTTCTTCTAAAAGCTGCTGCCTGGTGAAACGCCCCTCAAGAATCGGCTTGCGACTGCTGGTCTCCGGCACTTTTTTCCAGACTGGAAACCCCGTCGAAGCTGCTACCTAAAGCTGGTACCTGGACATTGTTTTTTATTGCAATTATTTTTTATATATAGTTTATATTTCAATTCAAAAATAGCTTGACCTTGGTCATTTTTTATTATTTTGATTATTGTCAACCTGTAACTGGATAACCCTATAACCGTAGTCAAGACTACTACTAATATGTAATGTTTTATAAATTCTACTAACTAATACATCTTCTTTCTTTCAGATTTAACTTCAAGTGAAAATCCTATAAATCTAAAACTATTTCCTTAACCAAATTTGTTATTATATACAGGTATCAATTAAATAAAATCAACTCAAACTGGAATCGTTTTAATATTAAATTCTTTCTAAAAGTTCAATTAATAATTATAAATGATAAACACAAACTTTGAACGTTTCTACATTGGGTAACAAACAATAAGAATCCATGATTTTAATTCAACAGCTGAGGCATTAAATCTCTTCTCAAATTATGAAGGAAAATCATTACAGTATATTATAATATCTCGAATATAGTTTCCGCTACTTATAGTAAACTCCCCCTAGTAAAGCCCTGTATTGTAATCTTTCAAATTTATTCTCTGTCTATTGTAATAAATTTATCTTAATTTAAGTTAATTTTTGGATTTAATTATGACCTTGCTTGACAAATAAAGACTGCATTTCATCTCAGCTTACCATAGCTATAAACATTTAATATCATGAGAAAAATACAGTGGAGGCTGAAGGTTTGTCTTCAAGTATCAAATACAGAAGTAATATTCGCCTTTTTATCATTGGTTAATCGTAACATAATGACATTCTAAAACAAATCTATCAGACATATCTTTCTTTCTTCAACCCAAGTAATGGTGTGCGTTATTTCTTACTGTTCTATTGCATAGAACTACCAGTATTCACAAATATTTTATTGCAAATGTATATTGTAATTCTACTTTTGAATTGTGTCAACAAGGGCTCGTGTATTAATACAGCGTAATAGGCTCGCGTTGGTTGAAAAGAAGGGCCTCTGAATTCGATACCATCTCTACAACTCACGAACACACACACACACACACACACACACACACCTAAAAATAGTAATCTAATAAAAAATCTGCTGAATTTGATTTCTTGCTCATTAATTTGAAATTTTCGAAATGGCCGAATCGCCAATTTATGAAAAAAGTTAAAAATTACTTGTTAATTTTTATTTTTTACATAACACATTATGTCTTTTTTATTTTATTTTTGATTAACCTCAGTTTTTTACACAATATTTTTAAGTGTTCTTTGACAAGTTCATAGTATTTTGTCTTGAAAATAATAAATCTCTTAAAAAAATAATTGCTTTCCTTTGAAACGAAATTCTTATCGAGGAAAATGTCCAATGGAGGTAATTTTTAATTTTTAGAGTGAGATGCCTGCTGTAAGTACCAAAATATTCCCACTAATTTAATAGAATTTTCTTATTGAGGTTATTTTGCTAAATTCTGCTTTCTGGACGAAATATTTATTGATATAAAAGCACCGCTCGCCGGCTGCTATTTATTTTCGTTATTATCTTTAAGTGGCTTTATTAGTTTGAAGATCATTTGAAATTTAGTAATAATTATTTGTAATCATTATAAGTTACTTGAATAAGACATCAAAGTATTTAAATATTTTTTTTATAGAAATAGTAAATTAATAAACAAAAAAATTAAATTTTGAACAATGCATTTTGTGTCACAAAAGGAATTTTGAAACTGTTTAATCTGTTACGTACGGATTCCACTATTTGTTACAAGCGGTCGCTCAAAAAATCTGTTGACATTTCAATAGTTATGCTATATTATTTACAAATAAAGATTTGTTTTTGGCGCTAAATGTGTATAAGATCTTCTACCCGAATCGCCTATAATACAAAATCAGAAACAGTAAGTAATATTATGTAGTATCAATAGTGCACGCAAAAGAACAAACAATTAAATCAATATTTGTCAATGAGAAACTAAACTGGAGCTTAAATTGGAATCCAAACTATCCGACGATATGAAGATATTATTTATATAAAATTTAAAAACAGTTTGAGGATAAAGTTCTTGTTATTCCACGAAGTGTCAAATTATCTCGCTGTGTGGGTTCTAAACAAACAAATATTGAAAGCTTGAAAACAACTAAAAATTTAAAAGCCTCAAAGCCAGAGGATTTGCCTTCAGGCAACTTCACTCGTCTCATGAATTGCAATCAAATACTCAACCACCTTATTTTGAGGAAAACAAGAAAAACTGAATTACTCAATGTTGCTTTTATGGACCTTCGTGAGTTTTTGGGATATGAAAGAAGGGTATCTTTTAGGTAAGATCACATGGTTCAATGTACTTAAAGCTTGGTATTCTAAGAGAAAAAAATGCGTATAAGACATGGATATTCAGTTTCTGCATTTATTGCAAATAAAATGCAAAGAATACGCAAGAAACTATTTTGTTGCAAAAGAAGAACAGAATTTAATATTAACAAAAGAAATCTAAACATCCTAAAGTAATCGAAATAAAAATATTTTTAAACATTGTCTGCTTTCATTGCACTGTCTTCTTCTTTCTCTTTCATGGGCCATTTTAGAATATTCTGGTAAAATTCGTCAAATTTTTTCTCAATATACTTCATAACGCTCTGGAAATCTTTCAGTTTTGGAGTGGGTGTAGAGTCAGTGGGAAATACCTTTCACTGTTTCTTAGGTTGTTCAGTTTCACTTTCTTCTTCGTAAACACTGTTACTAGTTGATTTAGACAGTTTTGCATTGAGTACTTCACTCAACAAAATATCGCTTGCATTATGTCAAAACGACGCGACGATGGCTTCATTTGATATCAGCTCAGCTGCTTTTACTTCAGCGCATCCTAGATATATAGGACATACGCTACAGAGATTGAACATGTAGTTCACATGTATGTGTGATAGAAAAGCAGGACATGTACAATTTTTGCACCATTCGATTTTGAATTGTGGTGAATTCATGTACAACTCAATTTACACAAAAAGTGGACATATTCAGTTTCTGCATTGACCGATTCAATTTTGGCAAACATCTAAAAAGGGATATTATAGTGTACAGTTCAGATCAAGGTTCAATCGAAGTCATCGAAGATTATCCCCAAATCTACCCACGATTTCTTTGCATGGTTAGTAACAGATGAATAGGTAAATTTTGACGATAAAGTAGCAACGGCCATGAAAAATTACCACCAACCGAAGATGCATTACATTTACATGTAAAATGAGAATTTTTGTACTGTTCTATTAGAAATTAAGAGCCTCCCAAATAGAATTATTACCAGTCGCCACTGATAGAAAGAAATAACATTTATTAGACATTTATTTACTCATGCATATATTTAACTCCTTCAGCTATATTAAATATTCAAAATTCGTTAAAAGTCACTTTGTTACATACTTAACAGTTTGTAATCTACAGGCACACCATAGATTCTTGTTCACAGAATATTACAATGAATTCTGCACCAAAGTGTTTCCATGATACTTATTCATTGTCATTAGGTACTGAAATATTAAATGTAAAACAGTCTGATGAGTTACAAGCGCATAACCTTGAAATAACTTTATTGCTGAATGCTTCTCTTTAAACAGAATGTGGAATTTTCAACACTTTCAAATGTAAGTCAGTGTATTTTTTAAATTCTTTAGAAATTCGAATAATTTAGATAATTCTAGGCATTAAAGCACGAGCAGGGTAGTTATTAAAAATACGTAATATATTCTATATTACAACTCTCTTGTTAATTTCATTTTGTTAACACCTCTTGATTTCAGTTCATTCGTATGAAAAGTTTGAATGTAACTTTTCTTTATAAATGGAGTTTTCAGTTCCATTCAGCTAAATATTTAGAATTTTAACAAGCAATAAATATGGCTGATATACGAGGCGGTGAATTAAGTAATTCAAACAGGTTGCTTTTGTTATTTTAAGAGAAATAAACGGTAGGTTCCAGCTTTCAGTTTACATTAAATGAATTAAAATAAAGAAGATGCCAACAATAAAGATTCAAATTTAGAATCTCTTAGATGTGTTAGGAACTATTTTCAGTATATTATGCAATGCACCCCGTAAGAGATAATGACGGTTTCTGACAAGATAAATAGTGGGTTCTGTTAGTAGAATTAAAAGTTGCATTACGTTTGACGAGCGATTGCTTATATTATGGGCATTTGTGAGGGTAGCGTAGTGTAGCTGAGTTAAAGTACCAAGATGTGAAACGAAAAATTAATACAGTAAATTCCAAATTTTATGATAACTTATGTTTTATATTTAGCATTGAATAAAAAGGTGAAAGCTTACTGGTTTCAGATTTAAGAAGGAATAACAATTATGTCAAAGAATGATGGACGTCACCAAATTGTATGTAAAAGATCGTAATAAAAATGATGTTAAATTCATATCTGCTCACAGTTTGGAAAAATCGAAATATCAAAGTGAACCAGAGACTGCGCGACAAAAAATTCGATGTTCCCAAACATCGCATTGTTATTTTAATAAATATAAAAAGTTCTTCCGCTCATGTAAAATGTTTTTTGCTAATTAATTTGAAACCGCTAGGGCAACCAGATCCACAAGTCTCTGGTATCGTTGACATTACTCGTTGTCGGAGGAACTTTTGCTTGTTGTTATCCAAACCAGGATAAAAACTGGACCAACCACTTTTTTATACTTTCTCACAAAATGAAATTTATTTCCACCCACTTCCAGAATGTACATGAAGTTGTTTAAATTTTACCAACATTTAAACTTTGAAAATATTTTAAAGGGTTACAACTGAATTAGATTAATAACTCCCTAATGACGAGACAGGAATTTGTTTAACTTTTAAAAATTATTTTAACCTTCAAATAGATTTTACACGATAGTCGCTAAATGAACTTAGACATTTCAATGGTACTAGCCTCTATTCATGGTAGAATTTCAAAACTATTACAAAAAACTTAAAAATAATACTAAAACAAAAAAATTAGAATAAAAGTATAATATTAAGAGATCTTATAAAATTCTTTGTAATTAGATTTTAATCATCATTCGGCTTGGAATTAAAATCAAACATCAAACTTCCATATAAACAGATTACGGTAATCACACTTTAGTAAAGATTTAAGTTTGTTTATTACCATGACTGTATCTTTATCATAAAAACATTATATTTAATAAAAAAACGCGTGCATAATAAAACATGTTCAAGGACTTACATTTAGTCCATACTACGAGAGTGTCGATTCTTCGAGCTAATGGTATAAACCGAATCTATATTTTCGAAATACCAATGTAGAAGCTATATATGCTGACAAAGCACAGCATGTATTATCTTTTTCTTTTTTAACAGTGAGTGGTGCTATCACTTACTTAGCAGCAGATACCAAAATGTAAAATTGTATGCTGTTTTTGATGCATTTTTTCGTCATGCATCTTCGTCTTCGTGATACGTTTTGTTAACGTGATATGCATATCAAAGCAGTTTCCGGACAAGTATTCATCAGTCAGGTTATTTTTGGATCTTACATGCCATTTCAAACACGCGCCTTAACATATTTTCAGTTTCCAGTTTAAATTACGGATTGAAATTGTTATAATCTAATCAATCCATCTAACTATTTACCACCATATACTAGTACTTGCATAGCCACAATTATAAGATAAAAGTGGAAACATCATCTTTCCGATGGCCCAAGTTTTCGACCATTTAGCTTGTGTGGCAGCTATCCATCATACCAGATATGCATGATAACTACCGGATTTGATCAATCACCATTCATTATAATGTCAACCTGCTGAAATCACTACTAATTACTAGGCAACCACCATTTCCATGTCCGTGCCAGACCAGTAAGACACCGCAATATCCACTTCATGTTCGTACTTCCAGTATGAATAGGGGGACGATGCCTCAAAAATCTATTGTCCTACTTCACAAAAAAGGGAAGATATAAGATTTTCAATTTGTTTTTCAACTTACAACTTACAAGAATATTACTCAGTATCTATTAAATATTCATAATACAATTACAATATTAAAAAACGAATTTGCTGGAATTGTTTTAATTTCCTCTTTAACTGAAAAATAATCAAAATACATTTAATTTCCTTTGATAGCATGAAAATGTACTTTCTAAAAAAAAGTAAACAAAAACCTTCCGCTCATTTAGAAGCATATACAGACCGGATAAAAGATGATGAACCAATGTAAAAGAGGAAATTGTTTTACATTACAAAGACTTTTTTAGATTAAAGGAGTTCATAAAATTCGAGCTAAAACTGACACAGCTTTGAAAAATGACCCTCAAGAATATAGTAATATTGAATGGGACTATACGATTGGCTCAACTCCAAAATACATATAATCTGGGTCAATTGTTCTGTAATATGACTAGATTATCTCTTAAATTACTATAAAATAAAGATCTCGTTTAATATAAAATGTTTAAATGTTTATTTGTTGATTTACGGGATTTAACGAGTTGAGGTTGAATAAATGAGGCATATTATAGGATTCCCTAAAAATAGTTTCTAATATTTTATAGCAAGCTATATATACCTTACCTAAATACCTTTGACGATACCTAATTAGAATTTCCGGAAATTTTTCGAAATTGTTTTTATTTACATTTATGAAATTATTTAATTTATGAAATTTTTATTGTTAAAGAAAAAATAGACGAAATGAATTTTAAGCTGTGTCGACTATGTTATTCAAAACATAATTCTTTGCTAACCTAATCATAACGGATTTTTAGCTTTTTACCTCTTGCAGTAAGAATATTTGATCACCATATTTAATTTGTTAAGTTTTTTCTTTTTATTTATTTATTTAGTTTTTCACACAGACAACACACACGCACACACCAGTAATAAAACCACACATAATCACGCATGCATACACATACATAAACACATACATACTCACCTATTACATACTTAATTTAACACCATTCACATTTACATGAAAATTTCACACGCACATTATTGTATTCACACAAACACATCAACCTTTCCACACACACATTGGTCATTAAGAGATTAATCTAAGATTTAGTTATTCATAAAATTGAAACTTATTATTTAAAAAAGGGGTTTCTTCAGTTCAAATTAATACTTATCTTAAAAAACATGTTCTCATGACACGACTTCTTTATTTAGTTTTTAAACGCTTTAATAAAATATCAGACACTCGGGTAATTTCATTTGTCAACATTAAAAAGATCAAAACATTGTATTACGATTTAGAGGAAGGCTATACATGAAAACTGTTGCTAGGTGTTAAGTGTAGTACATACCTTGTTAGAATGAAGTCATACCGATCAACAATTATAATGTGGTTCCTATAAACGATGCGAATTTATAAAACTTTATATTATGAGCAATATTAATAATCGTTGCTATAGTGTTTTTCGACATTAATGTTAATTCAGAGAAAATATTTAAGTTATGTTGGGTGTGTGAAATCTACGAGCGAGCTACCTTCGACTGATGAGCCAAATAGCTCGAAATTAGATTCTTGGAAGTGCCGTTCGTGGATTTTACACGCTCAATCTTTTAGTGGGTTTGTCTCTTTCATACTAAATATATTATTTTGTGATTTTAAAAACTTGCTTTTTTAAATTATATTTTCAATATCTTACTATCCTGTACATCAGTTCAATTAGGTTTAGATAATTTCGTGTATAACCTACATTGCGGTTAATAATTTCGTACACATCATATAATAGAAATAAAAGTGTAAATAGTTTAGTGATAGTTTCATCATATTTAACTGTTTTAAGTTTGTTATTGCTTATTTATTGGATATTCGAGGAACACCAAAAACAAATGTATTGTCCCCTGTATTTTCTGTCTGCTTCGCAGATCTAAACACGGGCCATATTCCGTGTCTTAGTAGATTAAATGAGATAAAATTATTGTATTATAAAGTAGTTTTTTAAATATTTTAAGAAAATCTATTCTGATACATTAATAACATTAATTTTCATTTCTATTTCCAACAGCAACTGCTTAATGTACTTCAAGATCGCTTCCATTACTATTGCACGGACAATTTCATTCGAGTTAATTATTTAGTATCATAGTATTTACTATCTTAGACATCTTGCTTTAAATTAATCATTTTATTTGATTAAAATTCTTCCCCTTTAATGCAAAATAATTCTGCAAAATTACCAAAATCAAGTGATACTACTGATCAAATCTTTTTCTTCAACTATACAACGTATTCAATAAAAATTCTTTCTTTAAAATTAAGGACTTATATCTGCTTCAATTTTATAAGCAAATTATTAATTAAAAAAGGCAGTTCTGAAGAAGGTCTTGCACAGTTAACTTTCTTGATACTACTGATTATTTATAACCTGTAACCGTAACCAATAATCAATAAACGTAAATAGGATTAGTTTCAGTAAGAAACTGCCATTAGATACATCACCTGGTCATTCATTAAATAAACTTGTACTTTCTATTAAATTATATTTAAATATCTTTAAGTAGTGGTCTTATTAAAAAAAATGTTTATTAATGTGTTTTCACTGCATCTCTGAGTTTTTCAAATACTTTATTTGACTTAAATTACAGATTACTTACAAAATAAGTTATTGTACTCCAGAATCCTTAGAAAAAGACTGTTAAAAATAATCTAGATTTATAGCAAATGGCATTTAAAAAATCTAACAGCTTTAAATTGAGAAGTCTGATATATATGACCACTCCATAAACCAGAAATAATAAAAGTTGTGGGTGCAATACCAGGCACGTTTTTAGTAAGTAGTAAAGTGGGTTACAGGCTTGAATGTTTTAAAACTATTTATTTTGCAAGTTCTAAATTACTGAAAATTTGTCAATAAACAATTAATATTAAACAGGGAAGCTTTTGCGATAAAAAAGAGAAGAAAACAATTTTATTATAAGAGAATTTATTTACTGTGCACCTGCTGTGGTTTTCATTAAGTACAGTAGTTTTTTTAATAAGAACTTTGGCGGAAAGTGATTAAAGAATTACTTAAAATTTAAAAAGCGGTTATTTGAATTTTTGTAGGTTGGTATGTAAAATCACTTACTAATTTTTAAAAAACAGGTGCCGAGTACCGTGATTAAAAACATTGTAGATACTGAGAAACACTATTTGTAACAGCTAGTCTAGTAACAGTGCAATCTCTATTGCCCTTTTTGCTGAATTTATACTTGCTCTTATACTTGCTTATAAACTTTGTTTATATTTTCTAGCCTTATTTCATACTTATAAATTCATTGCTTAGTTTAAAGGGAATTCTATTGTTTAATTGTTTTTCTGTTATCGAACTATCTGAGACATAATAACATAATTGATTGATTACAGAAGTGATTACATAATTGACAGACTTACATCTTAAACAATATCTGGGATGGTGAATTAATATTTAAGCTACGTAAATGTAAACTTGGAATGCTATAGTAAATTTGAGACTATGAAGTAATAAATGTAATGATGATTGTAATAGTCATATGTTGAATTGTCGAATTAAGTAATTATAAATGACTATGACATAAACAGATATGAAACATCGGAGTAGACCCAAACTTGTTTCCAGATAAGAAACTAAGAAGGAGACGCTAGACTGCTAGTTGAGTGGTAGTAGCGTCTTGCTACTTGCAACTTCAGAACCTTGACCGGATAAGAAATCGGCGGTCGCTGGTACTCTTTAAAAGCTATTGATTTGTATCAATGTTTTAGTGTTCTAGTAATGTATCTGCCCTGCCACTAATTTGCAAAAAGACATGATAAACGTCGATTATGTTCCTCGATGTTCCTGAACCATTTCTCTAGTCTTCTACCCTGTACAAAAAAACAACCAAAAAAGGAAAAGCAGAAAATACACGCTCTAAACAACGCGAATGAATCGCGAGGACAACATATGAAGTTATCAATTCTACAACTCCGATAAAGATTACTAAAATAACATTGCGTCAAAGGAATGAAATTGTAATTTTCTGACTGTTGAAATTCTAATGCTTATAATAGAACAAAATAAATGTTCAATATTATCAAAACTTTCAATAAAGTATAATTTCTGCTAATCATTCACAAAACAGCGTAAATCGATTTTTCCAGCAAAACAAGAATTTATTTATCTCGACGAAGCGTCAAATATAGCATCAAACGTAGCAACTCTTAAACACATCTGAATCGACAGCTACTTCACTCATAAAATCGCTTATAAACCAGTGAACTAAAAGTTCAACGTTTTTACTGTAATACAATGTGTTGTCTTACATCTTTTTTTAACGCGATATTGTAAAACTCATGTTATCTGCTGCTTTAAAAAGGTTACTTTGTACGAAATTCAGAATTAATCTTTAGCTGTAATTCTTGAAGTACAATATTTCTCATATCGGATCTACACTAGTTTGTAAGTTGAACTGTAAGTTTATGATATAACTTTCATGATCTACAGATATACGTGTCTGGTTTGTGCAGAGCTTTTTTAAAAGTATTCATACGAACTGAAAATCCATCTGAAGTATCACTGAAAACTGAGTGTATAATTCTTTGTGCAAAGTTTGTAGAGCTTTTCAAACAATTCTTGGTTACATCCTTGCAAACACGATACGTAAACAAGTATGACGTTGTTACTGCGGATTAGAAATTCATCGATTCAAATTTTTCTACTCCTTCCATATTCAAATAAATTCTTATCATAAACCATTCCGTGAATCCGCATAGACGTAAACCAAGCAGCATCTAAGTAGCAGTAACTAAAATTGGAACTTTGATTGAGAAGTTGTTACGTAACTACAACTAAATTTATGACTTTATAGGCCTAATTACTTCAATTCGAAATATCTTAGTAATTGTGTATACTATTTATTGGAACTATGTAGTTCCATTACTTCTAAGTAACTTTTAAATTATGTGGAACGGTATTGCCACTTAGTATAATTACTTTAAAATCGTTGCAAATTCAAAGTGGTATTATGATTGTAAAAATTACTTTAAGTAATTTTTCGTAAACTACTCCATGTTGTAGGCCATTAATCAATTTGCAATTTTTTATGATTGTTATTGGATGTTTTACTACATATTACATAACCTTCAATAAAAATAACAAATTGGTGCCAAATTGTGCCTTAGGAATTGTTATGTATGTAACTTGAAGTTGGCAACATCTATCTATAGTGATGTAACTAGCCAATCCTGGCTCGTCCGTCAGTGCCACTTAAGTCGGCTTGGAGGACACACATCTTGTACAGTGTATGCATTCTGTCTGTAATGCTCCCTGCTCACTCAATATTAATAAAGTTAATTAATGACAATAATTGAGTATTTCTTATTTAAACACATAAAAGAACATAACAAGGAATAATATAAAAATGGTTTCTATCATGTGTATCAACTTATAAGAATTTTTGCCATATTTTATTAAAGACATTTTTTTAATTAAAAATCGTTGTTATTTTTCTACCTATCATCATCACATTCAACAGAAAAGTTGCAATGGTTTATCATTTTGGTTTACTGGAATTACAAACTAATCAAACAATTCACCACTTTTGTATTATTAAGTAGGCATTACAAATAAAATAGTAATCCATTTTGTGACACGATCGCAGAATTAGTATAGAAAATGATTTGGTGAAATCGTTAAAATCTTTTTATTTACTTGGCTTATGTAGATTGTGACTGACTAATTTGTTTCATTTGTCAAGCAGTTGCTTGGACACAATTTTTAAATAAATGTAAATGTTGGATTTGTTTTTTGTAGAAGATATCATAGAAACAACAATGCAATATTCTGCGTTTTGACATGGAAATCTGAAATAAGGTAATTTGGCTATTATTTTATAGTTTGGATATCTAAAAATAAGTGAATAATGCTCAGTAGGATGTAAAGTCAGATTTTGTTAACATAGGAACATGTAACTAGGCAGTTTTGAGCAATTAAACTAATTTTGGTTATTTGATAGTTGTATGTAAACGATGATTTGGTTGACATGTTATGAACTTGAGAACGTGTTATTTTATTTTAGTACAAGTGTAATATAACATTGAAAAGGGAATTTTCTTGGCTACCTTTTTATTGAATTTGTTTAAACAGTAATTAATAGTTATAAACAATTATGTGGTTATGTAGTATTTCGTTCTAAAAACGTCAAAAAATCACTATGTTTGGCTTTTGTTTTGAAAAGCATATAAAAAGAGCGACCGATTTGGTGACAAACTCTCTGTTATTTTAGATCTTTCATACGGTGAACTTATGCCGAGAGCAAAATTTAATAAAAATTAAGGTTATGTAGTGAGTTTGGATAATTTTGTAAACAAATCTAAACGTAAAAATGTTAGGTTATATTATTTTTAAAATGTCAAAGTGATTAATCATCATACATCTTTAAAATTAACTTCTACTTTTAATAATAATTGCATTTAATCAATTTAATATTCAGTGCTATAAATTTATTTGTGGAATAATTTTTTTCATTTACTAGAAGAAAATTTTTTATGAATAATTTAAAAAAATGTAAGGTATTTATTTAGTTATAATTTAGTAATTAAGATTATGAGAATGTTAGAAATATTACTTCTGGGATAAACAGCATTGAGCTCTCTTAGGATTGATTTTTTCTTTTTCTATGATATCAACATGTTTAGTTTCTTTTAATATTTTTTTTATTGTGTTATTTGTGTTCAATGATTAATAATTTTTTTGTCATTTTAATTTAATGAAAATTCTAGAGTTTATATTTATTTAGTGCCCTATATTAGCAACCCTCATGAAAGTCTCCTGATGGTGAAGTTTATTGAAGTTTCACCACGTTTGTTAGTCTGTTACTAGAAGGTTTGTTTGTACTCTCAATTTAAATAATTTAACATTAATTTATCAATATCAATCATTATCATAACCAGGTGATTGCTCTTAAACCCGGGATTATTATAGCAATACATTAAAAATCATGTTTTCATAGTTTTTCAGAATCAAGTGCTCACACCAAAAGACGTAAGGCAGAAGAATTGCAGGCTAACATTTCTACAGAAGAGCTTTATTTTGCAGCCACGGCGACTCATGCAGCTGTGCATTTAGTCGCACAAGCTACCACTGCTTCCCCCAAACCAGCTGTTCGAATGCGACAAATTCTACAACGATCGGTAAAAGGAAAACATGATAGTAATACAATTTACAGAGGATGAGGCATTAGCTGATATGGTACAGTGTCGCCTTAATAAAGCTTCTTACAAGGAAACAAAGGTAGCTTTAATAAAAAGAAATGCAAACGTTTTTCCTTCGTATGACAAAGTTAGGGATGCCAAACAAAGATGTTATCCTAATGTTAATGACAAACATGACATATTTAAATAAGTAATACTTACATTTTTTTAAAATTTGACTCATGTTCTTCTTTCAGGAGTTTCAATTAAGCTCTAAAAGCTTACTGAACCTGACATGCCAAAGGTTATTTGTAACTCTGAAGTTGTCAGAAAAGGAAGGGTTCGAAAGTTTTGAATTTTTATTTAAATGGGGTTGTGACGGTACCTCCACTGTGAATCAATATCCAGTGCAGAGGGGGTTAACTATAAACAATGGGAAACTGCACACCTTCAACCAGGTAGTGTATTAACTCTTGCTACATTAAACCTATTCTTTTTCTAAAAGATGGGAACAGTGTAAGTTATAAAGAAATTTTATGCTACTTTGAATTATCCTTATTTGCAAACTATCCATTTTAAAAATACCCAGAGCACTGGAATAATCAAAATCATGAGTAGAATATACATCAGTCATAACATAAGTAGCAAATTTTAAAAATCGACGTTGAACTTATTCCACATATTCAACATGGGTATTGTAAATGGGCACCAATCACGCTCGTACGCAACCACGTCGCCGTTGACATCGGGGACGTGGTCTAAATAATGACGCAATGTTTAGATTTGCTGTAATTTATTGCATAAACAAGTTGGGCTTCGAGCTGGTATGTATAATAAAATTATAGTTATTATAATTATTAAAAATGAAAGTATTGCATTACGTTGAAACGTTTTTATCACAATGAAAGCCATCATTGACTGCATTATACTAAATACTTCTAATTAAAGAAAGAAATTTTAGTCGACCTTTTATTATGAAATCAGTAATGATTTCTTTAAAGAACGGACGACCGTGTGTGGGGGGTTTAATACAAAGCAATATTAAAAAATCTACAAATTTATTATTACAATAAATTATTTAATTTATTTTTAATTTTTAAAATACTCGTTCCCTGGTGTGATTTTGCAAGCAGCAAGGTGCTAAATTAACCCTGCAGCGTTAGTAGAGTTTTGAAGCTCCTCTGGCGAATGGGTTGCCAACTTTCCATTTTAATCTAAACTTATAAACAATCTAATATTAGTGGCCTACTAGAAAAAATAACATATTAGATAGAACATCAACCACAACCCTGGTTATATTACTCGTTGACAAAGAGGGTTATGATCCTTTTTTAAAATTAATCTATTTTAACTACTGTGAAAAGTGTTCTTATAAATGTTTTAGTGTTTATTAGAATTGAATCTATGAAGGAGACCCAAAAACTGTTTCTAAGTTTCTGGGTACTTTTAACTACACTTTTAGTCAGCTTTAAGGCAGGAAATTATAGTTTCATATTGTATATTCATACATACCACTTTTGAAACGTACCTACCTTAAACAATTAACCTCCGAACATTTCTGACATTTGTGTCGCGTCCCTTGTTAGTTTTCGGTTACCTAATTTTAGACCTTTCAGTACAACGTAATAAGGGGACGTTTTATGTGTACTAAATATTAATAAATGTTCGAAATGATAACTAGACATCGTATTTGGTCCTTTCCACATTTCATATTCATTTATTCATTTACTAGTAACAAAGTTCTTAAAAAAATTTAATTCTTCTACCTCAGTAAATACTACATGACGAGAAATTTAAACGAAAATAAGTAAAATAGTACTTATAATAAACACCAATGCTAATTTGTTTAGTGAGCTTGCTTTATCATAATCTTAACAAAGAAAAAATTATAAAATTTAGTTATTATTTTTAATATTTTTTATATCAACAAACGTGTAAGTAAACAGAATTATACCTTATTATATTACATTTTAAATAATACGTTAACGCCATGTCGTGATTGGTTTTAAAAGAACGCATTTTATTATTAGAGAAATTCTTATTTAAGTACAAAATACTATTTTAGAAAAAGACCTTCAGAAGAACTTTAAATATATGAAAGCATATCATTAATAGCAAGTAAGTACTATGCTTCTATAAATAAATTATACCACAACCGGCATGAGGATCAAGCAACTAACGTTGGTTAAGTTCCAGCAAGGTAAATTAGTTAAATCTGCTGAAATTAGTATTTGGTTAAAATGTTTGCCGAACGCCATTGTGTTTACGTGTTTGTGTTTAATAATAACCAATATATTTAATAATATTTTCAAAAAATTAAATTAGGAATTTAAGTACACTGAAATACAGAAAGTGGTGGCTAAAACGCCTAAAAATAAGCAAGTTTTATAACTAAAGTGAAACACTGGGTGAATATTATTTATTTATTCAATACATATTGCTATAATATAGCGGGGGGGGGGGGGGTTATTAGTTCGATGGATGAAAAATCATTTAAGAAAACCATATGTTCGGACAACAAATAATGCTATAATAAATGGGGGTGCCAAAGTTAACTGTTTATTGTTGTTACTTAAAAGTTATTTTGATTACACAAAGATAAAAATAAAATTGATTAACTCATATGATCATACAAACAGGCTATATAGCGACAAACTTCTGTAAAAGCACAGTAATGATACATACCAAAATATGGTCTATATTTTACCCTATATTTTATACCTACCTTTACCATAAAAGAAAATGCCCCGGCTAAAATAACTGCTGTGAAGTTTGAATCTTACTACAATTGAGACTCTCAGGCGGCTTGCTTTAATATAGGGCACTAAATACTTATGGATCTAAGAAATATCATTAAAGTACACAAAAATATTTCAAAAACTTCTTTAAAATTGACATGTAAAAATTTATTTAACAAAAAAAAACAGAAAATAAACCAACTAATAATTAAAATAGAACAATAAACACAATGAAATTTTGAAATTTTGAATAAAAGAAAAATCAATCCTAAGATAGTTTAATGCCTTTTACCTTCAGGAGTAATATCTCTGTCATCCTCGTTAACTTAAACACTAGTATAATTAAATAAATACTTTAAACCATTTAAATAATACTAGAATTTTGGCGTCTTTTTAAATTACCAACTGATGTAGATATGAAATCTTCTTTTTTTTCATATGGTTTATGATTAAAAATGGTTGGAATGAAATTCCTCTCTCTTCGAAATAATGTCCAAATTAAATGGTAATAATAAAATAATTAAAAACCAGCTGTTTTCTTGAGATAAGGTAAATTCCTTCAATGAATTAATTTATAAATTCCCTTCCATTATCCAATTTATAACGAAGGTTGACATTCTCATAAACTAAACAAAAATCTCTCCACGAAAAAGAAAATTATTTCACTAATAAAGTTCACACCACTAATTTATTGATTTATACTATTGATATTTACTATTGATTTAATTAAAACTAATTATTATTAAAACACATAGTCAAATTCAAAGAATCGCAATTATTAATCACTTTGACACTTTACCAAAGTATAACCTAATATTCTGACGTTTGGGATTGTTTACATTTTTAAAATCACAACATAACATAAAAATGAGTAACGATACTTCATCTTTAGCTGAACAATGACAATTTATTAAGATATTAAGAAAAATCAACTCTAAACCTTAAATTTTTACTGCCTAGTGTGTTCCAAAGTGCATATTTATTAAATTAAAACATTTTCCTTGGCTTTATACTTTTTCTTATAAAAAGAGTTTATTTAAATATTTTTCCCCTTAAGATTATGCAACCCCTCAAACATGTTAGTAAAGTTAGTAATTAGTAAAATAAACAACTTAATTGAATACCGAACTGCGTCGCGTTTAGTTTGCAGTTCAGCTGATATGTAAATCTTTGATTTATTATAGAAAGTTTATTATGAACAAAAACTGTGTTCCCTCGCCTAAAATAGTTGTTGCTAGTTATTCTAAAACCCCCGGAGCACTTAACGTGAATTATTCTACAGCGCAGATTCGATTAATAAATTCGTCAATACGGTTGGATAATTTCGGTAATCTGTCTTTAACTTGAAGTTTAAATCATTAAATTTAATCACTATTTAAACTTATCCAACCAATCCAATTCGATCTCAACTGGATGTGAATTTTATTTATAGATAGAACAAATTCCGCTTTCTCTGAAAAACTACCACAATGAATCTGCAGCAATTTAGTTCGTCAAAATTAATAAAACGGTTACATCAATTTACAAAAAGTCCCTACTATGAACTAAAAATGTTTTAAACAACAGCCACTGATTGATTATTAAACAAAAAAATTAAAATAATTAACACAACGAAGATATTGCGTTGTATTGGTTTTATGTACTAATAAAGATCATAGTTAATCTTCAGTGACCAAATTGCTTAATAGCAATTTGTTTCAAAACCGTTGTCCGACGTGATCTTCAAACTCTACAGACAGGTCATTGATCAAAATTAAACTTATTTCAAGTGTAACAGGTGTGTATAGGGGTTAATTGAGGTGACACAATCGGCTACAGTTGCTTGATCATACAGGGTGTTTTGGAAAATGTGTCCTTTCCGTTAAAGGGAAAGGCAATAGGGAAACATGTGTAGAGTGACATTTCACTAACAATTTACTGAAATGCCCCATTGAAATGAAAACCCCCTTATAAAAATAATAGGCACGCCACTTCAAAGTAGTAGATAAAAGTGTATGAAAATTATGCCTATTAAATAGTACATTCTTTTAAAGGTCATCAACAAAATAACTATAATAAACCCAAGCAGGTAGCCGGGTAAACAAATACTTCGAATATTGTAACCAAAACAAAATAGTAAGTACGTGCTTTTAAAACGTTTTAGCTAAATAATAACAAACATTCATTCTGACCGTCTGTAAATAAGTGTTAATGACTCAGATCTTTAGAATTTATAATCTGCAGTTTGTCGTCAACTTTCTTTGTGTTAAGGTGGCGGTAAACTTGAGTTTCGATTACGGATTAATACACGTTTTAGAATTAATAACTTGAGTGAGTTAGTGTTAAGTGTTTGTTAGTGTTAAGTAGTTTAATTAATTGTAGTTAGTTACTGTTAAATTATGGCAGAACCAAACACGCCTGCTGAATGAACGGAACTTTTCAAATCAACCATTTTCAAAAAGTACACTCACTAGAACCTGCAGATCATATATCGCGAGTATAATCTTGCCAATGGCGATTGGAACGCAAACAGGAAAATCCCCAGTTTGCACAAAATGTACCGTGGACAGACGAATGCTGTTTTACTCGGGCGGAGGTTTTTAATTCACACAACAGCCAGATTTGGGCTGACGAGAATCCTCATGCTGTCCGAAGACATTATTTCCAGGCGTTTCGCGGTAAATGTGTGGGCGGGAATTTATCAGAACCGATTAATAAGACCTTTTATTCTGCTCCAACGATTAACCAGTGACTGGTACCTACATTTTCTGGAGAATGAAGTGTTCGACGGACTCCCACTATTGAGCACCACCACACTTTTCTCTCCAGGTACGGGAGTTTTTGAATAACAAATACCCTAACCGGTGGATAGGACGGTGAATGACCCATCTGGCCTGTGAGATCACCGGACTTGACTCCCCTCGATCTTTGTATTTGGGGATATTTTAAAACGTTAGTGTATAGGACAGAACTGAATACCGAGGAAGAACTATGCGCACGCATTGAAATCGCCTCAGAATAAATTCGCGCAAATGCCGATATGTTTGCTAGCATAAACTTGTGTGTACAGACAAACGGCGATTTATTTGAACACATTTTATAAAGATTATTTGCATCTAAACGGTAAGTTTTATTCATTTTGTTAAAATGACATTCGTAAAATAAAAAACTGGCAATGAAATTTGCATCACAATTAGGTCAATGAACGTATGTTACATTTTATTTACCGACCTTAATAAATGATCAAGTCAGCAAGGTAGTGAGTCACTCTGCAACCGCTGCTGAAATCTAATTCTGTTGTTTCTGTAAATTTATACGTACGTAGCGGAGGTCAGTTATTAATTTAGTAGCGCAGATGTGAAATCATCGTTTGCTTTACCAGTAATTCATGGTTAAAATCTTACAACCAATCCATAGTCGACCCGTGTGTTGCAAAAATACGGAAAAATCCGATACTTTTTAATTTTTAATTTTTATTTTTTTTTAGTTTTGGGGTCTCTATATGATCAGCTTTCACCCCCTTAAAGCATTGCAGATTCTTCGGAACACCCTGTATTAGAACCTAGCCAAGGTCGAATTTCTCAAGTTTTACTCTCTAGTATGGAAAGCCTATTTCCCGTCACTTTTCTACATTTTTTAATCGACTTGTAGGATCCCATTTATCAATGCTGGTTTACTAACAATACAAGTTTCGTCATTAAAGGGTTTTTGTTGATGTGTGAATAAGCAATAAAAGGTATATTTCTCATTACTATAGTAGCTTGGTATATTGCAATTTTTTTGTTTAACTTTACATTTTGTGTTTCAATCAGCCTGGATTCGCAATTCAATTTTCTAAATTCATTCGGTGTTTACCGTCGTCATCCAATATTCTAGTCCCGTTTTAAGTTTAGCGATATACTACCTTTTCCTTAATGAAATTTGATTATGACCAATTGCTATGTTTGATTCCAGTACTAGCGGTGGCATTGTTTGAATGGGAGCAAATTGAAGCTTAATTAATTCGTTGGAAATTATTTTGGGTCAAAAGTACAGCTACATGCGCATATTATAATAATATGCAGAATTATCTACAATCTCGTCAACTTGAACAGAATATAATTATAATTGGGTTCTATCTATGGTTTTATAAAAACTTTATTATTGTACCTTCATAGTATCAATCTTTTTCGTAATTTCAGACGAATTAGACAATGCGCTACATAAGGTATGTAGGAATTTATCTACACACACAGGAATCATCTACAAAGTTTTGAGATTTGGACGAGAAATGCATTTCAATAGATCTGATGTAACTAGTATATTTAACCGATTAATTCTACTGCACATTTATTTTGTGTCAGATGCTGAATATGATGCAAATGATTATAAAGTTTTCGGTTGAATGCATTTCACATTGAGTACGAAAGCAAGCAGCTAGAATGCTCATGCAATACAAGTACGTACACAGTATGTATTTCACATGTTTAATCTTTTATGGCGTTCTTGAAAACCATCCCTTTAAAACTAAATAAATCAACTTATTTATTTTAAATAGAACACCCTGTATATTTTTACGATCTTCGGAATTTCGTACGGTTTTTGAAAAAATTCATTTTTTTTATTTTATCTTGAAAATGCAATATTATCTAAAAAATTAAATTTACATTACTGCAACTTATATTTAACTAATTATAATAATACACGATAGGGGAAGATGGGGAACAGTGTAAGACAAAAAATATTTTTTGATATAATTCAGAACCAAATAAAAATTTAAAAATTTATTCTCTTCCTAGTTTAAAAGTTACGAATCTTGTTTCAACTTTTACATTTAACTTGCTTTGATTATTTCAACTTTTAGAGAAATTAAGATTTATTCAACTTGTTCTGTGTAACACTGTATCCTAATAGTGGGGTACAGAGTTACAAGGAAAGGTTATTAACAATGTTAATGTTAATAAAACAACTTAAAATTCTTATATTCTTGCGTTGTATTTCCCTAGAATTTCCCTAATTGACAAAATTCTGTGTTTTATTGTAGTCTCTTCTTGTATTACCACAAAGTTTCCAATATCGATATCATTCGAATGGAATAATGTATCTTTGTCACTTAGATGCAACTTGGACTGATCACTGTCTGCACAAGTGTTACATAAATACTGTTACACCGAACCCACTTATTTACTGTAACACTGTACCCCATTCATCAAAAATCTATACTCGAATAGTTAATAAGGGCACAAATAGTTTTGAGGTTAAGTCCGTGCTTTTCCGGCGTAAATAAGCTTACAAACTAGTTATAAATAAATTTTGAATAATCTAGCTTTAATTAATTTAATCCTGAAGTAAATTGTATTTTACTTGAAATAATTACTTTTGATATTAAAACATATACATACCTTAGTTTCTTGAAAACCCATCAATGAATATTAACCAAAATGCGCCTACACTTGGTTAACACCAAAGTACTTCTAACATGAGAATATGAACAATATTTAATATAAAGCAATCCTAAAAACATTAAGTGTAACACTGTAGTACGTGTAACACTGTTCCCCCACTTCCCCTACATATAAATTGCTAAGTTGCTTTTTTTTTGATAAATTTACTGTTGAATAATATACAGCGTGTTTAATCACTACCCAAGATTTAACTTTTTTAAATGAGGCACACTATATATTTATATTTTATATGATCTAGCTTTGAGTTTTTATGAATTCATATATGTACATATATTTCTTCTATTTCAAAAGTGAACAGTTTCAAAGCCATTTGAGTGTTTATACTGTCTTGATATAACTTTAAAATTATTTTATCAGTTTCGCATAACTTTGATGAATGCAACTTCTCTTTGACCTGCGTGTCTTCGCTCTAAATTCGCCACCATACCCTATTGTGGACTCTTCATTACTAAAGGATTGTAGTTGGTGGGAAATGGATCGTAAAACAGTTTACGATTTACAGTTTTATGGAAGTGAATTTATCTTAAAACAGTTTTAATGTTTTACAAATAAGTGTCTGTTTATAAAGTAGTTAGACTAATCAGACAAAATTCTTATATTTTCTTATATCTCATATAAACCTACATAAAATAAAGTGAATTGAAATAGTAAGCACCACTACTACTATATTTTTTGAGAATGTAGATGTTAAGCACCTTGGATATTTTTACTGCAGCTTAGCTTCCATTTACAGTTTATACCTTTTAGATTTTATTTTGTGGTAAAAGTATTTTATGTCTTAAGCTCAAAGCTCTGATGGAAAATCTTACTTTATAAGAAAAATAACCCACTTTTATACAACACAAAAACATAACATACAAACATTAAAAATAGCTCCAGAATAATACAGTATATGATAGAGAAATTTAAGTAAATGTTTTCATAAATATTTTTCAGATTTTTTTTAATATTAATGGTATTTTAGTATTCAGAAAATCCAAACAAAGCCAAATTCGGCAGCGTAAAATAAAAGAGAATCTCGGTTGAAGCAATTTAAGTTTTACCTGTCAAAAAAATATTTAACAGAATTTACAACAGACATTATTCTTTATTATAATACGTATAGGGTGGTTTACATCAGATGATTCAATGTATTGTCTTGGAGACTAAAACGTTAAATACCAAAGTTGGTTGATATAAAACTTAAGTTTTATAACACCTTTGTATATACAGGGTTAGTTGTTTTGAGATAGCTACTATCAATTTTTTAATGGCATATCCTATGGATTTTTAATATTTTCGGTTCTATACTTTTAGTCATTTCTCGAATTCGCACATAACGTGTTTAAGCTTAGATTCCGCCATCTTGTTTATTACACCGGCCTCTCCACTACTAAATTGGCCAAAATCTTTCGAAGATCTATTTCACAAAACTTTCTAAATCCTGACATTTTTTCTGTTTTCTATTTCTATTTTACCGTGAGCAGCCGAATAGATACTTTTGATAGTATTTACACAGTACGTAAGCTTAAATGAAAGATCTACCTTTCAGTATAATTTTTATTAAACAACCCTAAAAGGGTGAGATGCTTAAATGGCCCCATGTTGGCAGCGACGAATAAATATGCAGTAGTATTGCTCCAGTTTATGACAACCAAATAAATAAATGCTGCAAGAATCAAAAATTTAATTAAAAAAATAGTAAAATTGTCAACCCTAACTATTTCTGTTCAAATCTTGCCCGGCCCTTAAATAATCTTTATTAGGTAAATTTGAAATTTCAGTTATTTCACATTTGACTTCCAAAATTACGTATCGCGCAATAGTGGTTTAACTAACAAAACCTTTTTCCATGTTTTCGCCACTGTCGCCCTAGAAAATATGAACAAAATTTTAGTGCAAAGGCAGCAATTATATTACATGCTATCTTTTGACAAAATGTTGAATCTTAGTAGGGCCGTTGTTATACAACATTATATAGAGTATTTATAATGCAGTATGCACCTCAAATTATCCTCGAGGAACACTTTATAAATAAATAAATATAAACTTATAACCAGTTCCAAAAACTAGTTATAAATTTGTAGCTGAAGGTAAATCCAATAAATACTGAAATCTGTTTTGTCTTCAAAGTTCCAAAATCAGTTAACATAAATTATCGAATTTTAGATAAATCCAGTAAATGTTAATTACTGTAATTAGGAAAATTACCAAATTAAATACTTAAATTATAATTTCTATAAATTTTTTATAATTTCTTGTATTTAACAAAGAAATCTTACGTATTCAGGACAGACTTGAAGAAACATACAGGCAGAACGACCTTACTTGACTACCGTTCAAGACAGAAGAACCGTTTTTGACTCCTAATCAAATGATTATCTAACCTATTATATACAAAATGATTATAAAAGCTACTATACAAGACAATAAACTAATAAAAAAAAACAAATATATTACCTAAACTTTACTTTTACTTAAGTGGAAGTTGAAATTTCTTCTGAAAAACGAACAACATAAATTTGAGATTTTTGTACTATCTAATCTGTTGCATCCTTCTTTCATTTTTTTTCTGTATCTATTATTTTTTATAAATAGCGTATTTAAAGTTTTAAACAAGTCACCGAATGGCCAACAATATTTTTTTTATTATTACAAAACTTTTGGAAGAAATTATTACTAATAAATATATCATTATTATAAAATAAGTTGTAAATCTACTACTTACTTATATACGAAGAAATCGTTTGCTACAGTTTTTATTTTTTGGGATAAAATAATTTTCTAATTAAACATAATAACTAGTTATCAGTTCCTCCGTTCTGCGGTCATTATGAGTAGTGATTTAAATTTTCTGCTTGATTTTTAATTCTGATTTGACTTGAGTTTTGAATTAGGATTCTAATTTGGATTTTGGTTTTGAGTATGGCTTGAAACTGGTTATGGACGGATGCAGAGGTGTGTCCCGCATCGTTATACAAATAAAGGACGACGAAAACTGCCTGTCACTTAATTTATGTCCTTTATACAGCCAAGAACATCTCAAAAGCCATAAGGACTGGCAAGCTAAAATTTTACAAACAGATAAAAAACTTAATGAATTGAAGCTTGCAAGATGTCTTATTTTCTATTAATAGTATTAATAGGATTAATGTTGTTATATTCGAAATTTACTACTTGTAATCTACTTCAACTTGTGAACAAGAATTTAATATTTGCATTGCAGTACCATTCTATGCCCTAGATTCCTATTATCTCCATTTATCACAAAATTAATTTCATGTTCTAAATGTTAAGACACTTTTTATTATTATTATTATGAACTTTTATTATAAGTTATCTTTCCTAGATAAGTTAAATAATAATCATTAAGTAGATGCTAAAGAGTTGAACAGTTAAATGGAGTTTATTTAACTTCCCCTACCCAGGGGCGTGCTGGCCCGGCGGGACGCCGGGCAATTGCCCGGTGGACCGCCGCCGTTATCAAGATATGGTCGTTTAAATTAAAGGGCGATTTCAGTATTTATTATTTCTAAAGTAGAAGGAAATGGTAAAGTGTAATCGTACACCAGAACTGATAAATCACGTAGCTGATCTAAAGTGGTTGAAGTGGTTCAAGAAATTGAGTCATTTAAAGAAGTGTGAAGAGATATTTTTACTCTTTTAGCTTTGGCTCTCAAATTTCAATAACAAATCTTGGAGCATGCAAGTAAAACAAAATTAGTTAAGAACGTAGAGTTGACACGGTCACATCTTCGTCAATTACGGGTACGGCGTGTTCGAATTTAGGTTTCTGCTGTTTGAGATTTCACCTCCAAATTGCTTATTATTCCGTCGCGTTGCAAGCTGCAATGGATAAAAAAAAACGCAAAGGTGGTGCCGAAAGATTACGGGAAAAGAAAAAAAAACTATTAAAAGAAGATGCTGAGAAATGTGTGAAATTAGATAAGTATTTCAAAGACTCCGCGGTACATAAAAGTGCCAGTGAATCAGTGCCGTCAACGAGTAGTGACGCCAGAGATGAACACTTGAGTGAGGGGGAAAATATTGCAGAAGTTCCAAATGTAAATGTAACAGTGACTGCGATTCCAGGTGCCAGAACAAGTAGTCAAGTCAAAAGTCAAGTGATTGAAAGTGATAGTGAATTTGACTTATTTATAAAACCCGAGGAAAGTTACATCGATTTATTTTTTAAAAAACACCCACAGCAACCATCCGAAAAATTTGAAAATCTCCCTTTTTCTCCAAGTAAGGTATTTTTTTGCGATGATGGTAGTCAACGAATGTGGTTGAGCTTTGACATCAAATCACAAAGGCTGTTTTGTACTGTGTGTTTGGTATTTTGTAAATCAATTGATCAAACCTCATTCTGTACCGGAGTAAATGATTGGCGACATGTGCATCAAAGAATTTCTGAACATGAAGCTAGTACTGTACACTCGAGATCTACGGAATCTTATTTTATGAGAGGGAAAAATAGAGACATTAAAAGTCTTGTCTGGTCCAGGCAAACCAAACTTAGAAACGAACAAGTTAAAAAAAGAAGACAAATACTTGAAAGAATAATAGATATTATTAAGGTAATTGGAAAACGCGGACTTAGTTTTCGAGGTAAAAGAAATGAAGCAGCATATAGTTTGGATGACTCTAGTCTAGATCACGGTACTTTCTTAGAGCTTATTATTTTATTGAGTAAGTACGATGCAATCCTGAAAGAACATTTGACTAATGTAATTAGTAAAAGCAACGAAGCTAAAGCTAAATATGAAAGTAGTAGTGGTAAACGAGGTCGTGGTAACTTAATGACCTTTTTGTCGAATAATACTGCCACTCTGATTATTGATACTATCAGTTCCTTTATCAAAAAACATATTGCAAATGAAATTAAATCTGCAAAATTCTTTTCGGTTCAGATTGATACTACCCAAGACATTTCTGTGAAAGATCAGTGTTCTGTTGTAGTAAGATATGTTTTTAATGGCGAAATTAAAGAGAGTCTGCTTGCTCTTAAAACTTGTAGCGATTCTACTGGAAAAGGGTTGATGGATTTGTTACAAAGTGTATTCAACGAAAACGAGTTGGACGTTAAAAATTGTATTGGAAATGCAACTGATGGAGCAGCAAACATGAGAGGTCAGTATAATGGATTTACAACATGGCTAACCAAAAGTTCTCCGGAACAAGTGCATGTGTGGTGCTATAGTCATATTTTAAATTTGGTATTGAGTGATTGCACAAAATCACCCATTTCCGTTGCAACTTTTTTCGAAATTTTAAATTCTGCTGCCATTTTTTTCAAAGAATCTCATAAAAGGATGGATATTTGGAGACTTACTGGAAACAAAAAACTTCAAGCAATTGGAGAAACTAGATGGTGGGCAAAAAACGCGGCTTTAACGAAAATTTTTGGATGCTTTGAATCCTATCAAAATGGACTTTACATTGAATTAATTGTAACCCTTTGCAATATAGAAGATAATGAGAGCTTTAGTGCCGATATAAGAGCTAAGGCAAGAAATTTGAAACAATCTTTCCTTAAGTATGAAACCATTTTACTCTCACAAATTTATTTAAAAATTTTCAGTATCACTGAGCCTCTTTCAAATTATTTGCAGACTCAAGGGCTTGACATTTTGAAAGCTCAGCAGTTAGTTAGTGTTGCTATTCATCAGCTAAAAATAATACAACGAGATTTTAGAAAAATTAAATTGCAGTCGGATAAATTTGTTGAATGGGCCAATGAACAATTTGTTGCAAAGAACGTTGAAGAGGAAGTAGAAGATTCTTTACCACCAAAAAGAACACGAAGAGTTAAGAAAATGTCAGGTGAATTACTTTGTGACAATCCAGTTGAAGACGAAACAAGAAAATTTGAAGTTGAAGTATATAACATGATTATGGACACCATAGTTGAAAGCATGAGGACACGTTTCGAAAATAATAGAGAATTATATATGGATTTACACTTCCTGGCACCAGCTTCTTTTCCTGAAATTAAAAATGGACAGATGCCCAAGAACGCACTAACTAGCCTCTGTGAAAAATTGAAAAACATTGATCTAACGATCGATATCAATATTCTACAAAATGAATTAATTAGTTTCGCTCATGGCTGGGACAAATTAAAAACAACAACTCAAGAAGAATATGTATACTACAGAACGACTCAAAATGATGAACTTGACCTTAGCAGTGATTCTGACGATGATGACTGTGATAGAGCAGAAGATATATTACATCAGAGTGCCGTTAAGTGTTCAAACTGTAAAAATTGTGCAATTTGTTGCTTCAGTGTATTAATGCAATATAATTTATATAGCAAAGCCTATAAACATTTAACACTTGCATATAAATATCTTTTAACCCTACCAATAACTCAAGTGGCTTGCGAAAGAACGTTTTCAGTGTTGAAGTTTCTAAAAAACAGAATAAGAAATGCTCTATCTGATCATAAACTAGAAGCTTTTTTGTTGATGTCAGTGGAAAAGAGTGTTTTAAGTACATTAGATAGTGATGATATTATTGACAAAGTAGCTGAACACAGCGAATTATTACGCAAGAAGTTGTCAAGAGAGGAAGTTTTGTAACGTGACTACTCGTTTTTTTCAACTTTTTTTATGTTATTGCTATTATTGTTATTTTATTGTTATTATTACTATTATTATTATTATTACTATTATTATTAATTGGCCCGAAGTTGCCGTAATGTCCCGGCCTGGACTACTCGACCCAGCACGCCCCTGCCCCTACCTGCCCTTAATCACCCCCTCCTGCTGATAGTTTCTAGATTGTGATGATAATTTCTTGATTTAGGTGTTTTTTTATGTATTAACGAGAAGCGTAAAATGGCGGCATTTAATTTCTTGTTGAACAGATTAGTTAAACTCCCATTAAACACAAAAAATCGGTTTAAAAAGAATTATAATTTATAAAAAAACTAGCTTTATAAAAATGGCTATTCTTTTACAAACATCGACAAATTTTATTAAAGAAAATGAAATGCAAAGACTCGCGAGTATGTTATAACCATTAATAGAAAACGAACCAAAGACGTTTATTAAACTACCTCTTTACCTAATTGCTAAATATTTAGAAAGCGTATTTAAAAACGAGGCACGAGAGTATGTTATTGTCTCATGAGAACGTGAGTTATTACGTCTAGTAACTCATTAAAGAATCTGTTAGGCAATCCAAAAAATAAAACAGATACAATTTCAAATGGATAATATACTGAGGTGATTTTTAATATACCCCACGATCAGGGCAAGCCATAAAATATCTGCGGTGAAATCTAATAGAATAAAAAATATATACACCCCAATATTTTTTCTTTTTCTCAATTGGCTAACTCAGGTTTAATTTGATAGAGCATGAAATAAATGAAATAATGAAATCTTATTGATTCTTATACCTGAAAGAAAAGAACTTACTACCAAGACACTTGGACTTCCACAACTGGACAACAGCAAGCTAAACTCTATATGTGAAAAGAAAAAGAAATGGATGCTTGTATACACATTAAATAAACTCATAGATAAATTGAAAACACAGTCTTTATTTTTATTAATGAAAATAAAAGAAAATTAAATTCAAAGAAAAATAAAAGAAAAATTATTTAGAACAGAACAGTAAAGTAAAATAGAAAATTCTTTCCTGAGCTTGCTCAAATGTGTTAATTAGTCGTTATTAACCTGACATAGGGCTATAACAGTTCTCCATTTGAGCAAACTGACATCAATCAATGTTATTAATTAAAAATATTTACAAATGTTAAAATAAATTTAACTTGTGATAATTAAATTTTAATAAAGAAATTTAAATTGTTTTATTCGTAAGAATTTTATTATTTAAAAACTTTTAAAGTGAGAAAAATGAATTCTGAAATTATTCAGATTGTCTTTATAATTTTGTTATTGAAAAATTTAATCATAACCTTTTATTTTGACCAACCTTGTATATAAAGTACGTCGAGATCCACTTCAATCTTGTTTTAAAATTGGTATAACTGCATTTAAATCCGTCAGCTGAGAATTCGTCAGAATATCCAAATCAATATTGGAAATAAAATCTTCTTCATTTTAGTTTTATAAATAACTCGTTCACAATTCCATACAATTGTTGATTAACGAATGAATCTTCTTTAATTTAAAATATCCAGGTATTTTCTTTTGTTGACATATACCATATGGTTGACACTTTTAACCTCACTTATTTTTCAGATTTTTGGCCTTGAGTCGAGCGTGAGTTCTCTCAAAGCGTTTCATCGACTGAAATTGTTAATTTTTGCTGGGATTTATACATGATTTAGCAAAACAAATGAATATTATGTTAAATTAAAAAAACAATATCAACTCGCTTGTTTATGACGTCACATCACCGAAACAGCTGATTATAATTAACACTAATCTTAAATATAAAAAGATAAGATTGTAGCTGGCAAAATAACAATGAAAACAACATATTCACAACACTTATATTCTACAATTTACCATAACTAAGAAAATTAACAAAAACGATTGACAATGAAAAAATCTCATTAGGACTTAATTATACATATCTTTTATATAAATCCTTTATATGACAATATATTACTGCAAGAGGTAAAAAGTTAAAAATCCGTTATGATTAGGTTAGCAAAGAATTATGTTTTGAATAACATAGTCGACACAGCTTAAAATTCATTTCGTCTATTTTTTCTTTAACAATAAAAATTTCATAAATTAAATAATTTCATAAATGTATATATTATATATATATATAATATATATATATATATATATATATATATATATATATATATATATATATATATATATATATATATATATATATATATATATATATATATATATATATATAAATTTACATAAGAGCATCATTACAATAGAAGAAAAATATAAAGATTCCTCTCTACGATTTGATAGAACCAACGATGCTTATACAAATCCCATCATCAAAATCAACTTAAATGAAGTTAAATTATACTCAACTTGTCCAGCATACAGTCCTCCAAGTGTTTGTATTCAAACAATGGTGAAAAATGTTACATAAGGATCAATATTTGGAAAAATCGAATCATATCAGCAAAGCCGAAACCTTCATTAGAATAAATGCTCTTTATTAGTATACCAAAGATTGCAAACTTATTGTGCTAGAATAGTCATTACAACATTGATCTAATTTACATAATTTTAGTTAAATATGATCCCGAAACTGAGCCAATCTCATGGAAAATAGAAAAAATCTTCCTACGTTATCAATCGTAGAACTTAAATCTTATCAGGAAAATTATATCTTCCAGACTAATGGAAAAACCATCCTAATATGTGACTTGGGTTGCATAAACATGTATTACTATGTAAACTACTACTATTTACTAATTACTAAATGATTCATATCCATTTTATAATTTAGACTTTTTATATATAAAAATTGAGGTTACGTCTTCATAAATGTTATCCTTCTTTGATTGCTATTTTAGAAATTGTTAAAGCTATCTGTGACCTAACATGTATCCTTTAGATTAAATAGACCTAACATCCTAGCATGTCTAGCCTTTATTTTATTTTATTGCATGACATAATTATGTTTGTGTTTATGATCAAATCGTCCAATAAATTTTCAATGAGATGAATTCAAGACATCTCAATACCATAACGAAACTATAGCGGATTTCAAATACAATCGACAGAAAAACCAAGTGTGGTATATGACACAACGTATCCAATTCAATTTGATAAATTGAAATTACTGAAAAGTGTTCATTGAGTCAAAGAACTTGATGCCTGTAAAAGCGTCTTTATCAAAAAGGACTAGAATTTAGTAAATAAAGAGTTGGGAAACCGGGAAAAATTGACAAAAAACAGTTTAAGGCCATTAGATTTTGCTAAAATAGAGTCAATGAAATGGGATTATGATAAAATATTAGTTTCTTCGAATGATATAACAGTATTTCGAAGTATTAGAATGTTGTTATTAGAGGAATAAAATTTTTTGCAGTTTTCAATTTTTGAATTTCCATTTAAAAATCTTTAGTAATAAAATATAAACAAAAATAGTTAACTATAAAGAAAAGATAAAAACAAACGAAATATTTTATTTACAAAGCCACTGAATAACAAAAATCGGATTTGCTTTATTTAACAATTTACATTTCATTTTTGACAAAGAGATTTACTCTAAAGAGTGCAGTCAGCTTTTTAACTATTAACGTTACTTTTCAGTTAAAATTATAAAATTTTATAGTATGAATAAAACGAGACGAGATTTAAAACTAACCGAATATTTTTTAAATTGTTTATAGGTCAAGAAATCCTTCAGTTAGGAATACATTATGACCCTCAAATTAGTAAAGGCCGACCTTTTCTTCCCTTTATGTTAGAAGTCTATTTTTAAACTACATGTTTGTAAAATGTGTATGGTTATGATTGGCCCTTAAAATCCACCCACGGAAGAGAGGATTATTATTATAGTATTAGAATCTATTGGCATAAATCAAATACGATGTCTGGTTAGGATACACCGTTTAAAATATAATGTTGTGATAGACCACATTACTTACAATTTATTATTTATTAGTGATTTATATTGTATTAAAGGTATTTCACTTGCACACTGTTATCCACGTATTTTGTCGAAGTTTATTTTTGGAAATTCAGAATTGAATTGTTATAATAAATACATACTTATATTTAACACCGACAGAGCTTTATTTTTTATGTCTCCTTACTCATGCCCAAGGTCGCCTTCTGTAGCTAGAAGGACTGTTTGGAATTGATTTATAATATCCAAAAAGGGACACGTGATAACTTTTTTTATTAAAAATAGTTCTTCAAAACTGAATTTGAACCTTATGATGGAAACTTTGATGTCCTAGGATGCAGCTTTGCTTTTAAGATTTTGTTAATATGTATTTAATATATTGAAGCCCGTTGTCTGTATCCCATGTAGGAAATAACAAAGGACCCGCGCTTTTTATAGGCTGCTATTTTGTGTGTTTTATGGTGACAAGATTCATTTGGTATTGTTATGTCTGTTTGTGTTGGTTTTCTGTATATGGAAAATTCAAATAGATTGTGTGCGTTAATCTTGATATTTAAGTCTAGAAAGTTTATAGTCCAGTTTTGTTCTGTTTCTAGTGTAAATTTTATGTTAGGTTGGATACTATTAATAAGAATTAAAAATTCGTTGATAACCTCAAAAGAACTGTCAAAACAAGCTAAAATGTCATCAACATAACGAAACCAGAAGATAATGTGTTTAGAGAGGTTTAATTCAAATATTCGATCATCCTATTTATTATTTATTTATTTAAGAATGTATTCCTTTATTAGATAGTTTACTTTAGTAGATGTATCTTCGAACTTGTCCATAAATATGTTAGCTAATAGAGGACTTAGAGAATTACCCATAGGTAGAACATCTTTTTGTAAATAAATTATGTTATTAAAAGTGAAATAATTTTGACTTATACAAAGATCAAATAATTGAATTAACTCTAACCTTTTAACTAATTCTATATTACTATTGATCAAGAAATTATCATGACGCAATGACTCCTCAAAATAATATTAAATTCCTACTTTTTTGTAATAACAAACGCAAATTAGACATTTTAGAAGCCTTTGAGATATTGTAAGCCGCGTTTGGGTTGCCCCTGGGCTGTCTCGGTATTTGTAAGGGGCCCGCTTACGTAGTGGCGCTGGGGTGGTTTTCGGTGATCTCGGTAACAAAGGTAATTCTCGGGCGCCAGTTATGTTAACGTGGTAAGCTCCACGGAACCGGGTAACTGCAAGTGGAGAAAAGATAATCCAGGAAACTGCTGGGGTTGCTGAGGTCGGCCCAGTCTGGATCACTCCACCTATTCCTAAAGCTCTTACTAAGAGGGTATTAATAGTAACAAATAAAACACATAATATTAACCAAATAGCTTTTATTAATAATATCAGTAAAGCAAAGCATTCAATTCAACCCCTAACTATTACCCTACACTACTCTGTCGTAGCCACAGCAAGCGGGTGCAAAACAGCAAATACATACATTACGGTAAGGTGCAGCAAGCGGGTGCAAAGCGTAAGCAGCAAAATCAACGGGTGGGTGAGGTAATGTATGTTAACGGGAGGGTACAAGAGTCTAGGGATTGCGGTAAGGGTGGAAGTTTGGATGAGGCATACGCACAGCGAGGTCTCGGGTAAGGTACGGACAAGAGGACGGATCTAGGATGAGACCCCCAGGCATACGCACAGCGAAGTCTCGGATAAGAGGGTGGATTTAGTATGAGACCCCCAGGCATACGCTCAGCGAGGTCTCGGGTAAGGTAGGGACAAAAGGGTGGATTTGGGATGAGACTCCCAGGCATACGCACAGCGAAGTATCGGATAAGAGAGTGGATTTAGGATGAGACCCCCAGGAATACGCACTGCGAGGTCTCGGGTAAGGTACGGTAAAGCGGGTAGAAACAGGGTAAAATCGGTGCTGAAAGAGGGGTCGGAATATACGGTCAAGATGAGTCCTGAACGCGGACTGAATAAATCGTCGCTCTGCGCTTGTTTATATAGGCGCTCTCGGAACGTGGGGGAAAAGGTAGGAGTAAATCGGAGCGGCGCACGCCAAATATCGGTTAGGGAAGGGACGCGTGCACTCGCTTGAGTCGGCCGCTTATCCGAACGGTTTAAGATTGCTTGCGAAGATAACCTTATTTATTCATACATTCAAAATAATTAATAAAATTCAGTAACTTCGTTACAATATACAAACACAAACTCAGGGTACCTTTAATGAATGAACAACTTGAGCTCAGTAATTCTCCGTTACTGGAAGTATTAGATATTTAATTCTGATTATTATTATTATTTTATCTAGTTACCTATTTTTGTATCTACCTTAGCGACGTGTTTGTTTATAATTATATTACCTTTGATAATGTCAGCATAGCTGTCGAAACAACATTGTCAGGTTATATTTTAATAAAACTGTGAAACTTTTACTAATCTTTATTTATTTCGTTCTAAATTATTACCAATTATATTAATTCGTTCAATTATTAGTAACAAAACAACGTAACTTAAAAAGATTGTGACACAAGAACAAGGCTGAGGAGACTGATTTTATACGAAATTAATAATATTTTAGGTGTTTAACAAATAAATTTAAAAAAAGTGACTTAAAAAATTGTTTTCAAGCATACAAGTTTAATTTTTACTACAAAAAATTGTATTTATTCTTATTAGGGTAGTTTTGTTTTTAAATAAACACTTTTTATTTCATATACATTATTTTAGTAATAATATTACAAAACGGGTAAACGTAACATCACTCATGGTAGGCGGATGAACACTGACTAATAAGTCGGTAAAGGCTTCCCCTTGCAGCTGCCGCGTTACTGACTTTTCATGTCTGTGCTTGTTTCGAAGAAACGAAGCGCGCAAAAATTTGAAAGCTGAATTAATATTTAGTAATAATAATTATAATCTATGTAGGTATTTTAGTTTAACTTTTCTCATATTTTTATCTTAATTAATTACTAGCTGATATAATAAAGACAGAAAACTTCACAAGCTTGATTTGGTAGAATATGTGAAGATTGGCCAAAACTTGGTTCAAGGGTAAGAAACCAAGTCTAAAAACACTAGCATTGGTTGGGGCTTGGGCAAACAGTAAGAAACCGAGACTAGGGCGCTGAAGGTTGGCTCTTACTTGGGCAGAGATTAGAGAGCCCAGCATTGGTACATAGGCGTTGGTTGACCCTTGGGCCACGACAAAGCAGCCGAGGCGTGGGATGTGAAGGTTGGCCATCGAAACATAGGTTTCGACCAATGTTGAAATAACGACATTTGGTTATCCAATATTCAGCCAAGCTGGGGCCTATTGTCAAGACTGGCAGTTCCTACATGGGATTTCAACCAATATGATGGGAGCATAAAGTTAGTTGATACATGAGTTCAAGATTGTAAACAAAAGTTAAATAAACTATGCAAAAAAAGTGTTTCCAAAAGAATCAACCTTTTTATTAGCAATAAAAGGCCAAAGCTTTGGCTTGTCTGTTAAATGAAAATTACACATTTTTCTACTGGAATACTTTATACGTCTATAAGATTGTATACCTCCTGCTTTTAATATAAATTATTCCATTTTTATTATCAGGAAGTTTCCAACGAATAAACACAAAAGTTATATTGTTATATACAGAAACGCATTTCATTTTTCCCAATTTATAATCAAACTGTGACTTGCAACAGCGGGAAAGCTTTTTGCATTCAAATTTCCCGAGTTACAAAATTTGTAATATATGTAGCCAAAACGAAAAAGAAATTCCAGGGTAGGTACTATTCAGAAAATAATAGTTAAATCTTTTGTTCTAAAAAATAATTTAAAAAATCATAAATCTAATATACAAATTCTGAAATTAATCTTCTAGGCGTTTTGTGTTAAATTTCTGCGTATGTTTAAGCAAAATTAATTAATTATTAACGCACCATAAACTACGACGAAGAATTATGTTATACGTCTATAAACTAAATATTTAGACATTTAAAATTACAACCTGTAAAGTAACTTGCACGTAACTTAAGACACAATATTAAAGTATGTCTTTTATTAGTTTGAAATGTACAAGCTTAACAAAACCCACGTAAATACTTACTTACTTTACACACGCAAAATCAAATTAATCTATCTAAAATGCAAATACGTTCATGCAAATTACTTTTGATAAAAAATCTGGAAAAAGGTAGTTCATTAGGTTGTTAAAGTTTGCCTTAGCTTTATGTGCGATAATGATCGGCCCAATTAGGGCGACATATGGATTCAGGTTCATGTTCAAAGTCTGTAAAGGAAAATTTCTCCAACAAGTTGTATTACAAAATCAATAGCATCACCTCTGAAAACATTTAATTTCCCTCTGTAAATGGCAGAATTATGCTCATTAACGTTGAATTAGTAATTTCACAAAAGTATTTCTGCAATAATATCAAAATAAGTCAAAATAAAGGTGTTATATTGTAATTATTTTTCTGTGTACAAATAAAGGACAAACAGTGAATCTAGTGTTTATTGTCCAGATTGAATGCAGGCGGTTTTAAGGAGTGTCCTCCTCAACCACGTAAAAATATGTTTAAAACAATTATTTATTCTACTTTGTCATCTTCAACTGAATATTCTAGAAAACCCAGTAAAATCGTTATCCTAGTCTTCGTACATTATTTATTTATATCAGCAGTTCTTAGCTATAGCAGTTATAGTTATTACTATGGTATTTATAAGAAATTAAAACATAATTACTTTCAGTAAACAAAATAAACAAGTCCCATAATTGCGCTATCAATGCTAACAACTAAATATTACTATCTGCTCCAGGGGCGCCAGTTGTAACAAATAACATTACGTTACTTGAGATTAAATGCATAAAAATGTATCAGTCACATTATCAATAATAGTCAAACAAATCCTTAAAATACATTTTAGATTTGCACGGGGTAAATGAAAACAAATTCCCTTTTACACACAATACTTAAGTTTATTGAAATAAACAAATTCCCTTCAACGCAAGTTATAATAGAGGCTTATTTAGTCACGTTTACAGTTCCTCTTTTATAGGAGACAATGCTTGTTTTCATAATTAGTTTCTGTAATATTATGTATTCAATAATGTTTCCCTTTTTTACAGGCTTTTGTGTGTAAGACATGATTATAAAACTAAATGTATCTAGTTAAGGTTTATTTCCTAATTTTTGGGTTGTTGATAGAACACATCCTGTTCTTGAGTACTAGAACATCCGTAGCCCTTCAGGTGCACTTTTCGATGTATACGTTTTATGAATAGAATAATAATGAAGACTAGAAATATTATAAATACATGTAAACCTTTCAGCTAAGGGGAGTTCTGAATAAACTGTCTGCTTGTATACATCTGTATTTTATTTGTTGGTAATACTTTAAAAATCACATCGACCTTTATAAATAAGTGTAATACCTTTATTAATAATAATAAAGATTTATCAATTACATAACTGGCGACGAGGATGGGATACTGATTGCAACACAGGAAAATTCAGTGGAAAAATCTTGTGGTGAATTTTAATTCTTTGTGCGACAAAACGAACAAATTAATTTCTGTTAATAACAAATTCGGATAATTGAACACTTCGTGAGTGCGCAGATTTGTTTCGAAAACAACCACTTCAAGTGAAAAATTCGTTATCACGAACACAAATTAACTACAGTGAAAAATTTGTTTCTTATAAACAGAAAAATATTACGGTCGAATAAATTTAGTGGTGATTGTGCTAAAGTCGATGGACACACAATAACAGCAACCGTGGTTTTTAGAGACTTGATAACCGACATTGAACTACGTAACAGTTCACAAATTCGGCTGAAATTCCAGGATTTGCAACAAATAGGGTTGGAAAGCTCTTCTTGGTCCAAGGAGTTGAAACGGCTCGACAACTGTAATACAGCTCGCTCTTTACTTGATATCCAGCAGAAAATTAGGCATCGCTTGCTCGCGATTATTGGTAAGTTTTTCCAATTTAATATATGAGTATTGACGATCTCACAAATCATATTCGAAATTTATCTATAATGGAAAATCAAGGAAGGCAAGTGCAAGGACAAATTCAGGCTCCACAAGTTCAAGTACAGCAAATTCAAGTTTTTGAAAGTAAACCTTTAGACCAAATTCCGTATTTTACAGGGAATAATTTGTCTAGATTTCTAAAACATTGTGAACATGTAATTACTTTGTATTATGATAGGAGAAATCCTAATGTCAACCAAAACAAAACTATTTTAAATTCTATAATGACTAAAATTAATGACGAATGCTTCTCTAAAATCTCAATGTATCCGTGTAACACTTGGGATAATTTAAAGCAGTTATTAATAAAGAATTTTGGCGATAAACGAGATGTAGAGACTCTCTTATATACTTTAATAAATTTAAAACAAAATAAACGTAGGTGTATAGAATATTATAGTGAAGTTTCCGAAATTTTAGATAGCCTAATAACCAAGGTAGACGCAAATGAACAAGTATTTTACATGACAATTGCTCTAAAACATTTTATCCGGAATTTAGACCCTTTAATAGGTATTAGTGTTCAAACACGTGCACCGCGAACGTTACCAGATGCGTATGATATTGCACAGAAAATCGAGGATGCTTATCCTGACTATTTTGCTAACAAACGAACAAATTTTAAACAAAATGAAAAACAACATCATAAACTTAAATACGTTCCAATTGCTATTCCAGAATACAGTAATGCACAACGTACCAATTTTTCAAATTATGGAAATGTTCACCAGAGCTTTCCGCAACGAAACTTTCCCCCACAAAGATTTCCAGAACAATCTTCAACGTTCCCAAGTCAACCAATTGCATTGCAGACTAAACCTATACGACAAAAATTCCCAACTAATCAACAAGTATTTGGAAAGCCACAAAATGTTTTCGCTCCAAGCAGTAATAAAAACTTTCATCAAGCAAAACCTACCCCGATGTCTGTACGGACAACCCTGAACTCAAATCAAACCCGAAATCCGCATACAAATCAAGCTAATCCAAGACCCAATTTTATATCCGAAGAATTGTTTGAAGTTGAAACACCAGATGATATATCTGAAGATAACCATGAACTTGATTATGACCACTTTTGTATGGAAAACGTCGACAATCCAGAATACGATGAAAATTTTCAGGAAGCTGGCCCATCCATTTCGAAGATTTAACAAATCACAATTTAGATTTAAATGAATTTAATTTCGAAATTAATAATTTATTTGAACAACAGAACATTTTGCCTTATTTAATTATTGACGACCTGAATTGTAAGTTACTCATAGACACAGGAGCTAGTTGTAGTTTAATAAATCCTGATTTTTTAGAAAATAATGTAGATTTATCACTATGCAAAATTATTGACAAACCAACATTTATTAAAACCGCTACTGGTAAAACAGCTATCAATCAAACGATATTTTTGCCTCTGTTTCAAAATTACAATTTTCATGACAAGTTACCATTTAAAATTTTGAAATATCATGACTACTTTGACGGTATTTTGGGAATGGACTTACTATGGAAATTACATGCTTCGCTAAAACTAGAAGATGAAGAAATACATTTTCCCTTTGGTAGTTTTAAACTTTTTACCAATCGATATGTTGACCATAATCATACAATAAAGTTACCACCAAATTCCGTTTCGAAATTAGAAATTCATTTTACACAAGACGGTATTTACGAAATTCCAAATCTTAGAGACAATGTGAATCGTACTGAAATAATTCCAGAAATTATCGAAGTAAAAAACAATCGTGGCGAAATCAAAATACAAAACTCCAGTTCGAATTATGTACACTTTGATACTTCAAAGGAATTATCAGCAAAGCGAGTTTTACCTAGTGCCAATGAAATAAATTTTTGCGACAATTCAAAATTTGATGTCAACAAAGATGTTAGAGCTGACCATCTAAATGCAGAAGAAAAATCAAACTTATTTGGGTTATTAAAACAATTTACCAAAATATTCCATAAAGATAAGCTAACTTTCACTAATAAGATTAAACATGAAATTAGAACTTCTGATGAAATTCCCGTTTATACGAAATCATATAGGTTTCCCGAAGTCCATAAAGAAGAAATTAGGTCACAAATTAAAAATTTGTTAGAAGAAGGTATCATCAGACCTTCAGATTCGGCTTGGTCCAGTCCCATCTGGATCGTTCCCAAAAAATTAGATGCTTCCGGGAAGAGAAAATGGCGAATGGTTGTAGACTTTCGCAAAATTAACGAAAAAACTGTGGATGATCGGTATCCATTGCCGAACATCGAAGAAATCTTAGACAAATTAGGGCGCTCAGACTATTACTCAGTAATCGATTTAAGCTCAGGGTTTCATCAAGTCGAAATGGAAGAAAACTCCATTCCAAAAACCGCTTTTACAGTAGAGAACGGACATTATGAATATTGCCGGATGCCATTTGGTCTCAAAAATGCACCAGCCACATTTCAGAGGGTTATGGACAATGTCTTGAGAGACCTATTAGGAAAAGTGTGCCTGGTATACATGGACGATATTATAATTTTTGGTAAAGGCTTACAAGAACATCTAGAAAACCTCAGGCGAGTTTTCAAAAAATTAAAAGACGCAAACTTAAAAATTCAATTAGATAAATCGGAATTTTTAAAAAGAGAAACAAAATTTTTAGGACATATTGTATCTGTTGATGGAGTTAGACCCGATCCTTCCAAAATTGAAGCTGTACAAAATGTCAAATTACCTACTACAACGAAACAAATAAAATCATTCCTAGGGATAACAGGTTATTATCGAAAATTTATAAAAAATTATGCGAAATTAGCCAAACCCTTAACAAGTTGCCTGAAGAAAGGAGTCAAAATCGAACACACTCCAAGTTTCATTCAAGCTTTTGAAGTTCTACAAACTTGCTTGATAAATGATCCGATATTACAGTATCCTGACTTCTCAAAACAATTTCACGTTACCGTAGATGCTTCGAAATTTGCCTTAGGCGCTGTTTTATCCCAAGGACCGATCGGTTCCGATAAACCAATTGCCTATGCTAGCAGAACATTGAACAATGCTGAGACCAATTATTCCACCATCGAGAAAGAGTGTCTAGCTGTTGTTTGGGCAGTAAATCATTTTAGGCCCTACATCTTTGGAAGAAACTTTAACATAATTACGGACCATAAACCATTACTTTGGCTTTTTAATCTAAAAGAGCCTAATTCAAAATTAGTTAGGTGGCGATTGAAACTAGAAGAATATGATTATAAGGTTCTCCATAAAAAGGGTAAAAGTAACGGCAACGCCGATGGCCTTTCCCGAATTGAAAATCCTCAACCTGAATTATTGGAGCTCAATCATATAACAGAATCCGTTGTTGCACAACAAGGAACTATTGGCGATAACCAGGATACTCGCTCCATACAAACTCAACATTCTCAAGAGGAAAACATAGGTTCAAACCTAAAAATCTCGGAAGATCCCGTAAATAAATATTCCAAACAACATGTTCTCATAGACATGCCATTAAAAGAAAATGAATACTGCAAGTTAATCAAACAAGAGGTTCCTCACCGTAATTACATTAGAAAAACCTATGCTTTAAATAATCGAGATATTAAACGCAGTATATATACCTTTTTGAAGGACTTTTTCAAACCAAATGAAGTTCTTCGGGTATTCTCAAAAATCAATACGATGTCAGAAACTTTATCTATGGCTGTACAAAGTTTTCGAAATTTAAATGTAATTCTTTATACTCAAAAATTAGATGACATATCACAAGAAGACGAACAGTACAAATTAATAAAAATATATCACGAAGGTAAAACAAACCATCGAGGAATTGATGTAACTTATAAAACATTATCTTCTAAATACTACTTCCCAAAAATGCATGAAAAAATTAATAGATATATTAATAATTGCGAAATCTGTCAAAAAGCTAAGTACGACAGAAATCCGTTAGATCCACCGCTAAGTATAACTGAAACAGCTTCGAAACCATTTGAAATCATACACATAGATATATTTTTTATTGATTCAAACATTTATTTGACTATAGTTGACAAGTTTTCCAAATTTTTAGCTATGTATAATCTATTAAGCTCTAATCAAAGCCATATTGTGCAAAAATTAACTGAATTTATATCCCAATATACCATTCCACAAAAGATTGTCAGTGATAATCAATTTGATACTGTTATATTCAAAGAATTTTGCAAAAGTTATAACATTGCATATCACTTTACTACTGTTAGATCTTCCACCGGAAATTCTAGTATCGAAAGGATTCACAGCACATTGATCGAACATGCAAGAATCCTGAAGGAGAAAAACAATAGCTTCAAGTTCTTAACGTCTTATCCTATTATCGTTTTAGCGTATAACGATACAATCCATTCAGCAACTAACTTAAAACCCAGGGATTTGTTATTCGGACATTTCTCTAATCCAGAGATATTCGAGAGAAATCCCGAAATCGAGTTGAAAAATTCATACTTACAAAATCACAAGGATTACATGCGAATCTTATATGAAGAAATAAAACAAAAAGAAATTGATAGAAAGACTACGTTGATGAATAAGATTAATAAAGATAAGGTGAATGATCATCGTACTTGTCCCTATGTTACTAACGAAAGTAATGTGCACATCAATAGTAATAAACCTAATAACAAAAATAATGACGAAAAACCACACATTAATATTCCCTATAAATTTGGCTATGAACACTTAAAGCCCAGGGTCAAAACCCAACAAAAATTTAAGAAGTTTCCTTTTGTTTCAGATAATAATCAAACGGTTAGCAACCAGCAAGGTAAAAGAATTCACAAAAGGAACCTAAAAGTTCGTAAATTTACCAATAATGAACCAAGTAAATTTGGTGCTGATCCTCGCTTACCTACAACTGCACAGAGTCAATCCAGTGCTTACTGACAACTTCCAAGTAATAGATTTAGATAATAAGTACGGAATTTTACCGTTTAATTTAGGTCAAAGTAGAATTAAAGAAAATAGCTATACTTATGTTTATCAAATAGATCTTAATGTATATTTAGATAATTTTAATAAGTTGGTCTCTACATATAATAACCTGCCAAATACAATTAAAGAATACAGTACGAAATTTCATAATACATCAGTAATTATTATGAAGCGAAAATTTGACGAAATTAAAGTGAAACTTTCAAATGTTATACCTGTAATTAGAAATAAGCGCAGTTTATTTGATGGTTTAGGTAGCGCTTTGAAATTCTTTACCGGTAATCTTGACATTCACGACGCCAAACGGTATGATGAAGCCATTCAAAAACTTAACGAAAACCAAAAATCTTTAATTGAGCATAATAACCAAGTAATTGATAACTTAGAAATTTTGGATAATAGAACCAAAGCTCTAATAAACCATTTCAATCAATTTCGAAATTCCACGATACAATGGTTGCAGAACTTCACTGAAGATGCCTCACATAATCAACACCTGTATGTCACAAAACTGATTTTAGACGAGTTATTGTATCAGTCTTTTGAGCTAGATTCGTCAGTAAAATTGTTAAACGATTTAATAAGTTTAGGCCAGTATAAAATTATAGATATCAATCTTATTAACATCGCAGATTTAAAGCGAATGTACACCAAAATATGTAATATGTATCCAATGAAATGCTTTCGTCAAATTTCTGATTTTGAATTGTTACAAATTGTTGAACTGAAACTGTATCAGAGAAAACACTTGCTTACAGTGATCCTTGAATTTCCGTTATTAAAAGAGCTAACTTACGAGGTTTACAGACTTGTTTCTGGTCCAAATAAAAATAATCAGGTCATAGTACCCAAATACTCATATGTTATGTGGAATAACTTACACAATCATATTTATCTTCGAAAGTTAAATATTAAAATTTCAAACACTTATTATGTGAAACGTGATGAACATTTGATTGATTTATGTGTTAGTAATATTCTAGCTTTTAAGAATCATAGTATATGTGTATATCATGTTATTAACCAACAGACAGATTTTGTAGAACAAATCTATGATAATTATTTACTCGTTATGTTTAAGGAAGAACGTATTATTGAAATTAAATGTAGAACAATAACTTCACTTCGAATTATAGGTAATAAAATTATTCATTTTCCAAATTGTAAAATTACCATTAATCATAAAGACTATATTTCGTTACAACAAAATGTAAATTTAACCTTATGGGATTTACCAAATGTAATTGCTAATGTTCAAGAAAAGCAAATTAATCATGTTAAACTAGACTTGCACTCTCAAGATTTAAGCATTAAAGAAATCTCACGATTGGATAAACTTATACCAAATGACTTATCTCAACAACATTCATTTAATTGGGGTATACTTACTGTATTACTTTTGACTATCGTTGTAATTTCTGTATATATGTGTCGGAAACGAATTACGAAATGTTATATAACATTATGTAAAAGATATCAAACAGTAAATCAACCACATGTTTTCGAATACATACCTGCTAACGAAGAAATTATTTCCGATTTACATCCCCCTAATTTTTCGACTTAAACAGGGAGGAGTTATAATAGAGGCTTATTTAGTCACGTTTACAGTTCCTCTTTTATAGGAGACAATGCTTGTTTTCATAATTAGTTTCTGTAATATTATGTATTCAATAATGTTTCCCTTTTTTACAGGCTTTTGTGTGTAAGACATGATTATAAAACTAAATGTATCTAGTTAAGGTTTATTTCCTAATTTTTGGGTTGTTGATAGAACACATCCTGTTCTTGAGTACTAGAACATCCGTAGCCCTTCAGGTGCACTTTTCGATGTATACGTTTTATGAATAGAATAATAATGAAGACTAGAAATATTATAAATACATGTAAACCTTTCAGCTAAGGGGAGTTCTGAATAAACTGTCTGCTTGTATACATCTGTATTTTATTTGTTGGTAATACTTTAAAAATCACATCGACCTTTATAAATAAGTGTAATACCTTTATTAATAATAATAAAGATTTATCAATTACATAACTCGCACAATACAAGTTTATTCTAACAACTCTCATACAAGAATGCCTCGTCTGCCCCTTTCTATTCACATGTTATTACAGTTTTCTCAAATCCTCATATCATAAATCTTAATATAATGTTCCACAAAAACTAAAACTAATTCTCGAAGAATTTGGGGGTAGCAGTGACCCGTGATGTCGGTGATCCGTGGCGTCGGCGTCGCTCACATACATACTCAATCGGGATGACAGAAAAATGGCCATTAAGTTAATCCGGCACCTCTATAACATCAAAGCTTAGGTATTTCGCGACTTATATTAACAATCAGAATGAGTCCAACTGGTTTTTTTATACGGAAAGCCTCTGGGCGTCCGATCTGACGGAAAATAGAAAATTTGTAAAATTGTCGTTTCTCGACCGTCGATTTCGACCAAACCACTGGACCGAATTTAAAGTGCTAGATATTCATCCGACGCAGAATTTAATGCTCTTTAATTCTTGTAATAGTAAATTTTTCGTTGGAAAGCACCGCTTTGGAGTTATAAGCGAAAAACTAAAAAAGGTCCGAAGATTTCGTGGTTCTTTTGATGCCCTCAGGTAAGCTCGAGTCGAGGGACCGTGCAAACCTAGGATACTTATATTTGACCTCAAACGAAGCGATCGAGACGATCTCCCGCTTTCCAACATTTATTTCCACCAACGGATTCTATTTTACTGGCCTATTATTAATAAGCACTACTAAAATTGTTTCTTCACTACTTGATTTTTTTCTATAAACAACTTTTTGTATAATGGCTGCCAAGGTTAACTTAATTTATGCATATAATGAGGCTACAAAAAGGATCTATAACTTTTAAACATATTTTACTTTTACATTTAAATAATTATTTACAATCATTTGATATTAACGTTATTCCATTCTATGCACGTGCATTCATCGTTTTGGACATAACCTCGAAATAACCATCCATCATGTGGTTGGACACTTATTTCGTAAATGATTTAATGTTAATTGTTGATTAATTAATATTAATCAACTGATGACTTGACGTACTATAATTAGTAATATTGTAAAAAAGAATTAAACGTAATTACTAATAAGCAAGAACCAAACAAACAAGTATATCAAATGAACATTCATAAAGAAGGAAGGTGTTACAGCAGCTACCATGGCAGAGTGGAAGGCGCGCTGGATTTGTAATTACAGAACGCAAGTTCTGTTCCCGTTTCAGGCATTCTTTGTAGTCATTTATGAAATTATTTAATATGTTTTATAAATAAACAATCTTTTCACTTCAACAATTCAATTAAAAAGAAATCTAGTCTGTGGTGGCAATTTATATACAAATGGTTTCATAATGTACAAATACATATGGATGCTCTATTATTTAATATACCACCATAGCCGAAAAATGTAGAATCACAAAGTGCAAGTGTAATAAATATAATAACTATAATTGCATATTATAGTACAACCAAAAATGAAAAAATAAAAAAACCGGAGTGAATCTAGCAGCCGGAGACTACCAGTCGGAGTTGATTGTGAACGAGCCTTGCTCCCAAATTGTCAAATTTAGACAGTTTTAAATAAAAAAATAGTCATTGCAATCTGTCAAAGTTTTTTAAAACTTTGGTCGAAGATATATGAATACAATGTAGTTAGCAGTTATTTATACTATACCTAAACCAACAAATGAAGAAATAATGAAATAAGAGATTCTTCATAACTACAATTAATATTCATTAATTGTAGTTCAATAATTTTATTAATAATTGGAGTGGTGAAAAACTTTTTAAATTTGACAATTTGACAAGGGTCGTTCACAATCAACTCCGACTGCTAGTCTGCTGCTGCTAGATTCACTCCGGTTTATTTTTTTCATTTTTTGGTTGTACTATATTAACAATTTTTTTTCTAGAGTTCTTTGACTTTGATAGCGTATTGCTCGTAAACTAAACTCAACCAAATGAAATATTTTAAAAACGAGCAAATGCTAAGTTTATTTCTACATATAAGAGTAAAATATTACATTTCTAAGTGCTATACTTTTGTTTTATTGGACGATACGTAAGAAAAGATATCCATTTTTAGAGACAATTTTATTAAAAGTAAATTAATTAGTTTTTATCTCAGAAATTGTATGCCATATATCTATGAAATTTTTGTAGGCGTTAGAAAGAAAGCTTGCGGTTCTTATGCTATTATGTTGTTGTGCATATCTTGTTTTCGTAGCATTTCAATAACATGCAATATTCATTTTAAGAGCTTATAAAACCATCACCCTGTATAATAACTATGACAGGTATGGCACTTTTGAAAAGTGAAAATAATGGGCTTTCCAACTGTGGAAAAATATACAAGGTTTCCCATTTGAAATCACAAAGTTGCCTTATTCCCGCAAATACGTATGTCATTTCCGAATAAAACGGAAGTGGAAAAGAAAGACGGATATTCAGAAAAAAACTTTAAAAACTAAGAAGAAGACTAGCGAACACCGCATTTCACTATCTCAATTAGTTCAAAAGTTATATATCTTTATAAAGGGTCAAAATATAATGGGACACCCGGTATAATTCCACATGAATGCAAAAGGACATAATCACATGTGTTGTTCAAAACCAAAACAAAAAATATACACATAAATGACGTTACCGAGGCTGTACGTGTTAAAAATCTATATACCGCAGTATGAATTTTTCCTGCTTTCCGTGCTCTATAATTCCAAAACTATTAATTTTAGAGCATTGTAGCCAGAGAGGTTTTCGATCAGAATAATGTAAACTACAAAATATTACAATTTCAGCTAATCCGACCGGTATTCAATTTCCGTAAGAAACGTGTGGATCTTTTGCACGACGGCACTCATTATAACAACTTTTATTCCTCATCAGAAATTTCAAATCGTGCATTAGGATAGCAGAAAAGGTTGAGGGTGGTATTCTGCTATCCTGGTATCTACATTGTCATATTGAAGACATTATGCAGATAGTGCATTAAATTAAATTTTTAAGAACATTTTAAATTCAACTTTGTTAAACGTTAAAAATTATTTTAAGATGTTTTATCACAATTCTTAATAAGTATATAAAAGAATATGCACAAAAATTAACGTAACAATCATCATTAAGAACATTAAAAAGAAAATAACCGAAGCAGGTTTCTCCAGAAAATTATACTGCGCGCCATCTAACAAGATAGTTGTTTAATTTCCAGTAAACACACTGCTCTTGTTATTTCTTTTATTAATGTTTCTAATGATAATTGTTACGTTATCTTTTATGCATTTTTTTTGTTATATACTTAGTAAAAATTGTTATAAAACAACTTAAAATAATTTTTAACATTTAACAAAGTTGAATTTGAAATGTTCATGAAAATTTGTAAAAACTGGGCGCCATCTGGTAACCAGTAGCACTATTAATAATTATATTGCAACCTGTGTCATCACTATCTGCATACGGGGCGTCTTCAATATGTCAATGTAGATACCAGGATAGCAGTATACCACCATCAGCCTTTTCTGCTATCCTAATACACGATTTGAAATTTATGATGAGGAATAAAGTTGTTACAATAGTAAAATTATTTTTATTTGTTTGTTCGTTTTATTGGAATTTCTACTTGTTTAGCCAAACAATTTTAACAGTGAAATAAATAAAGATTATTAAAAGTTTCACAGTTTTATTAAAATATACCTGACAATATTGTTTCGACAGCTATGCTGTCATTATCAAAGGTAATATAATTATAAACAAACACGTCGCTAAGGTAGATACAAAATAGGTAACTAGATAAAATAATAATAATAATAAAAATTAATAATAAAAATCATAATTAAACATCTAATACTTCCAGTAACGGAGAATTACTGAGCTCAAGTTGTTCATTCATTAAAGGTACCTTGAGTTTGTGTTTGTATATCTCAAAGGCTTCTAAAATGTCTAATTTGCGTTTGTTATTACAAAAATGTAGGAATTTAATATTATTTTGAGGAGTCATTGTGTGATTTTGTTCTAAAAGGTGTTTGGCGTAATTCGATTTTTCAGGATGTTTATTTTTGTAATGACGTACGTGTTCTTTATATCTTATGTCAAAATTTCGAAGTGTTTGTCCAATATATACCGAACTACAAAAAGAACAATTTAAACGGTAAATGCCCGATTTCATGATATCATGTGTTCTGTCTTTAGCATTAAATAAAAATGAAAAAGTGTTAGTGTTGGTTTTAAATGTTATTTTATAATTGTTGGTTTTTCTTAGTATATGTGCAATTTTTTCTGATATTTTGCCAAAATATGGTATAGATATGTAATTTGTGTGTTCTGTTTGATTGTCAATGGGATATATTCTTTTGATAGCTAACCTATAATCTTTTTGTTTAATTAAAGTGTCAATCATGTTCGGATTATAATGATTTGCATGTGCTAGTTGTTTAATGGTTGATATCTCTTTGCTAAAATCTGATTTTGTTAGTGGAATAGTTAAAGCTCTGTGTACTAATGATCTGTATGCTGCTATTTTATGTGTATTGTGGTGACAAGATTCATTTGGTATTGTTATATCTGTTTGTGTTGGTTTTCTGTATATGGAAAATTCAAAAAGATTGTCTGCGTTAATCTTGATATTTAAGTCTAGAAAGTTTATAGCCCTGTTTTGTTCTGTTTCTAGTGTAAATTTTATATTAGGATGGATATTGTTTATAAGAATTAAAAATTCATTGATAACCTCAAAAGAACTGTCAAAACAAGCTAAAATGTCATCAACATAACGAAACCAGAAGATAATGTGTTTAGAGAGGTTTAATTCAAATATTCGATCTTCAAACTTGTCCATAAATATGTTAGCTAATAGAGGACTTAGAGAATTACCCATAGGTAAACCATCCTTTTGTAAATAAATTATGTTATTAAAAGTGAAATAATTTTGACTTATACAAAGGTCAAATAATTGAATTAACTCTAACCTTTTAACTAATTCTATATTACTATTGATCAAGAAACTATCTAATAGAGGAATACATTCTTGTGGGGGTATTCTGGAGAACATGTTGCAAATATCAAAACTAACAAGTTTTGAATGTGGTGGAAGATGTATGTTTTGCAGCTTATCTACTAATTCTAAAGAATTTCTAACAGAGTATTTCGATTTGTAACCTATCGTGTTAATAATCTGGTTCAGTTTTTTGGATAAAATGTGATTAGGTGCATTGATGTATGATACAACTGGTCTTATTGGCATATTCTGTTTGTGGGTCTTCACTAATCCATACAGTTTAGGAATTTGTGGGTTTTTATTAATGATTTGTTGCTTTTCTAATTCTGAAAAGCAGATATTGCAGTTTTCTAAACCTTGTTTTATTTCTTTTTGGAATTTTGTGGTTGGGTTTTTGTTTAACGTTTCAAAATTTTCTTTATTAATAAATTCATTAACTTTTTGTATGTAAATATCTTTAGAAAGAATTACCAAAGTGCTACCCTTATCTGCTTTAACAGAAATTAGATTGTTCTCTGTGATTTTCTGTTTTATAGATTGAAGAAGTGATATGTTAGATGTGTTGTACATTTTGTCCTGTTTCAAAGACATCTCTTTTAACAAATTCGAAATTTGGAATTTTGCATAGTTATTATGATCTTTCTTAAGTATAGTTTCGCATTCAACGGCCAAAATTTCTTTAATTTTGTTGGTAAATTTTGGAAAAGGACAAAATTTGAAACCTTTGTTAAGAAATCGTGTTTCTCTGTCATTGAATGTTATATTTGACAAGTTTATGAAACGAGGATAAAAGTTTGCAGTGTTCTGACAATTATGGTTATTTTGTAGTGTACGTTTTTGTTGTACAAGTCGATGAAGTTTATTTTTCTGTGTGGTGTATTTTTTGAATTTAATGTGACTGACGGTTTCTCTAATGTCAAAATCTAAGATGTCAAATTGGATATTGTGTAATTTATGAGTAAGTTCTGTATAGAGTACCTTTATATAAACGTGCATATTGTCTCTTATACTAAACCATTTCTTCGATTCTTCTTTGAGCCATCTTCTTTTAGCATTCCTAATCACTTTTTCAGTAATCGAATTCTTGGTTCTGGTAGTGATGTTTATGTAGTTAGGAATAACCTGACGTTTCAGACATTCTTGGTTAAACCAAACATCAGGTTATTCCTAACTACATAAACATCACTACCAGAACCAAGAATTCGATTACTGAAAAAGTGATTAGGAATGCTAAAAGAAGATGGCTCAAAGAAGAATCGAAGAAATGGTTTAGTATAAGAGACAATATGCACGTTTATATAAAGGTACTCTATACAGAACTTACTCATAAATTACACAATATCCAATTTGACATCTTAGATTTTGACATTAGAGAAACCGTCAGTCACATTAAATTCAAAAAATACACCACACAGAAAAATAAACTTCATCGACTTGTACAACAAAAACGTACACTACAAAATAACCATAATTGTCAGAACACTGCAAACTTTTATCCTCGTTTCATAAACTTGTCAAATATAACATTCAATGACAGAGAAACACGATTTCTTAACAAAGGTTTCAAATTTTGTCCTTTTCCAAAATTTACCAACAAAATTAAAGAAATTTTGGCCGTTGAATGCGAAACTATACTTAAGAAAGATCATAATAACTATGCAAAATTCCAAATTTCGAATTTGTTAAAAGAGATGTCTTTGAAACAGGACAAAATGTACAACACATCTAACATATCACTTCTTCAATCTATAAAACAGAAAATCACAGAGAACAATCTAATTTCTGTTAAAGCAGATAAGGGTAGCACTTTGGTAATTCTTTCTAAAGATATTTACATACAAAAAGTTAATGAATTTATTAATAAAGAAAATTTTGAAACGTTAAACAAAAACCCAACCACAAAATTCCAAAAAGAAATAAAACAAGGTTTAGAAAACTGCAATATCTGCTTTTCAGAATTAGAAAAGCAACAAATCATTAATAAAAACCCACAAATTCCTAAACTGTATGGATTAGTGAAGACCCACAAACAGAATATGCCAATAAGACCAGTTGTATCATACATCAATGCACCTAATCACATTTTATCCAAAAAACTGAACCAGATTATTAACACGATAGGTTACAAATCGAAATACTCTGTTAGAAATTCTTTAGAATTAGTAGATAAGCTGCAAAACATACATCTTCCACCACATTCAAAACTTGTTAGTTTTGATATTTGCAACATGTTCTCCAGAATACCCCCACAAGAATGTATTCCTCTATTAGATAGTTTCTTGATCAATAGTAATATAGAATTAGTTAAAAGGTTAGAGTTAATTCAATTATTTGACCTTTGTATAAGTCAAAATTATTTCACTTTTAATAACATAATTTATTTACAAAAGGATGGTTTACCTATGGGTAATTCTCTAAGTCCTCTATTAGCTAACATATTTATGGACAAGTTTGAAGATCGAATATTTGAATTAAACCTCTCTAAACACATTATCTTCTGGTTTCGTTATGTTGATGACATTTTAGCTTGTTTTGACAGTTCTTTTGAGGTTATCAATGAATTTTTAATTCTTATAAACAATATCCATCCTAATATAAAATTTACACTAGAAACAGAACAAAACAGGGCTATAAACTTTCTAGACTTAAATATCAAGATTAACGCAGACAATCTTTTTGAATTTTCCATATACAGAAAACCAACACAAACAGATATAACAATACCAAATGAATCTTGTCACCACAATACACATAAAATAGCAGCATACAGATCATTAGTACACAGAGCTTTAACTATTCCACTAACAAAATCAGATTTTAGCAAAGAGATATCAACCATTAAACAACTAGCACATGCAAATCATTATAATCCGAACATGATTGACACTTTAATTAAACAAAAAGATTATAGGTTAGCTATCAAAAGAATATATCCCATTGACAATCAAACAGAACACACAAATTACATATCTATACCATATTTTGGCAAAATATCAGAAAAAATTGCACATATACTAAGAAAAACCAACAATTATAAAATAACATTTAAAACCAACACTAACACTTTTTCATTTTTATTTAATGCTAAAGACAGAACACATGATATCATGAAATCGGGCATTTACCGTTTAAATTGTTCTTTTTGTAGTTCGGTATATATTGGACAAACACTTCGAAATTTTGACATAAGATATAAAGAACACGTACGTCATTACAAAAATAAACATCCTGAAAAATCGAATTACGCCAAACACCTTTTAGAACAAAATCACACAATGACTCCTCAAAATAATATTAAATTCCTACATTTTTGTAATAACAAACGCAAATTAGACATTTTAGAAGCCTTTGAGATATACAAACACAAACTCAAGGTACCTTTAATGAATGAACAACTTGAGCTCAGTAATTCTCCGTTACTGGAAGTATTAGATGTTTAATTATGATTTTTATTATTAATTTTTATTATTATTATTATTTTATCTAGTTACCTATTTTGTATCTACCTTAGCGACGTGTTTGTTTATAATTATATTACCTTTGATAATGACAGCATAGCTGTCGAAACAATATTGTCAGGTATATTTTAATAAAACTGTGAAACTTTTAATAATCTTTATTTATTTCATGATTATGGAGTTCCACAAAATAAGGCTGGAAACAATAAACAATTTTAACAGTTATTTTTGATAAATAACTATCTAACAGAAATTGCATAAGAATTAACCTAACAAGTAACAACTACCATTAACAACAACAACATTAGTTTCGGAATATTGTGTACAGAGCCGCACCAAGCCTAATGAGTGCCGTCGTGCAAAATACCCCACACGTTTCTTACGGAAATTGAATACCGATCGAATTAGCTGAAATTGTGTTATGTTGTAGTTTACATTATTCTGATCGAAATTCTCACTGGCTACAATGCTCTAAAATTAACAGTTTTGGAGTTACAGAGCACGGAAAGCAGGAAAAATTCATACAGCGGTGCATAGATTTTTAACACGTACAGCCTCGGTAACGTCATTTTTGTGTATATCGTTTGCTTTTGTTTTAATTAACACAGATCATTATGATGTCTTGCATCGTGTGAATCATGCGAAATAAACCTATAAACCTATATAACTTTTGAACTAGCTATAATGAGCTATAATAATAACTAGAGATAATGAAATGCGGTGTTCGCCAGTCTTTTGAAAATCTTTGATAACTAAATAATGTTTAGTGATTTGTTTGTTTCTTACTTGTTTAATGTTTAATAAGTATTCTGTTACCGTTTGTTAGATCGAGTTTCTTGATATGTACATTTTGAATATTAGCAATTAAAGTAACATATACGAGGGAAGATCAATATTTACGGTCCCTGATATAGAAAGAGAAAGAATTTTTAAAACATTATTTATTTATTTCTCAACATAATCTCCCTGGACTTCAATGCACTTGGTCCACCGATGTTCCAATGCTTCAATGCCTTTCAGGAAGAAGTTTTCCGGTTGCTCCTCAAACCAGCCATTTACTGCGGTCATAACTTCATTATCGTCTCCATATTTTTTTCCACGCAGGTTTTCCTTTAATTTTGGAAATAGATGGTAATCACTGGGAGCCAGGTCTGGTGAATATGGAGGGTGTTCTAGGATTTCAAAGCCAGCGTTCTGTATGGCAGCCATGACAATGCAGCTCTTGTGGACTGGAGCGTTGTCCTGATGGAACAAAATTTTTTGTGCCAACTTTCCTGGTCTTTTTCGGTCGATGCTTTCGCGCAATGTTGGAATTAACCCTGCATAATAAGAACCCGTTATTGTGTGTCCACGCTGCAAATAATCGATCATCAAAATTCCTTCTGCATCCCAGAACACTGTGGCCATAATCTTTCCAGCCGCCCGTTGAACTCGAAATTTGCGTGGAGGTGGAGAACCTCTGTGATGCCACTCCATACTTTGTCTTTTCGTCTCAGGATCAAAATGGTGCACCCATGTTTCATCCACAGTCACAAAGCGAGTGAGAAATTGCTTCCGATTGGCCTTCAGGTACTCCAAATTGGCTTCCGAATGCAGCACTCTAGAGCGTTTCTGATCGACGGTCAGCATCTTTGGAACCCAACGCGCCGAAATTTTTCTGAGATCAAGAACATTTCTTAAAATATTTTCAACTGACCCATAAGAGATGTTCGTTATTTCCGCGATATGGCGAATAGTCAGTCTTCTATCTGCCATTACCATATCATGGATCAAATTGATGTTTTTGTCAACGGTGACACAGACTGGACGTCCCGCACCTTTCGCATGTTCGCAAGTTGTTCTGCCTAATCTAAACTCACGAGACATATTTTTCACCACTTGGTAAGAAGGGGCAGAGTCCCCTAAAACGTCTATCATATCCTTGTGAATTTCAGTAGGTGTTAATCCTTTTTTTTGCAAATACTTTATCACCGCTCTGACTTCACTTTTTTCCATTTTTAAAAATTGTCTGTTATCGACCAGCTTAATTATTAATAACTTTCAAAGAACAACACGCACCTACGCAAAACTTGACACAACAAATAATTAGTAATGACAGTTCTCATAGAAAAATGAGTGACGATATCATGCAAAGCCTACTATGTCAGGGACCGTAAATACTGATCTACCCTCGTAATTGTCAATAAACTAATTTGACGTATACAGTGATGTTTTCTTTAATTTCCATAATTATTTTGTGAGTCATTATAGTTTTTCGTAGCATTTAAATAACGTGCAGTATTCATTTAAGAGCTTATAAAACCATCACCTGTATAATAACTATGACAAGTATGGGCCTTTTGGAAAGGAGGAGCAACGTGTTTTCCAACTGTGAAAAAATATACAGGGGTACTTCAAAAGTTATATAGGTTTATAAAGGGTCAGAATATAATGGGACATCCGATATAATTTCACATAATTCACACGAAAGCAAAACAATATAATAATTAGCGGTGTTAATCGAAACAAAAACAAAATATATATACACACACAAGGACGTTACCGAGACTGTATGTGTTAAAATCCGTAAACCGAAGTATGAATTTTTTCCTGCTTTTCGTGCTCTGTGACTCCAAAACTGTTAATTTTAGAGCTTCAGGGCCATAGAGACTTTCGGTCAGTATATAGTCCAAGCGGCGATCACAACATTTTGACCGTTATCGAACATACGAATAATTTATGGAAAATGTGGAAGTAGACAATATAGGTAACACAAAACCTCTTATAGGACTATAAGCAAATCCTGGCACGACTGTAGTTAATGGTCTAATTAAGGTTAATTCATCAGTATTTTGCCTCCGTTACATAACATCCAAATAAAATTTACAGGATTTGTAGAGATTTTTAGTTTTGTCATAGGTATAATACATGAGAAGATATCTGTAAAGAGTACTGAGTAGTTAATATATTTAACTTATTACATACAAATTTTCTGTAGTTACATACAAAGTACTGCTGCAATATAGCTGTAGTTTATTAATTGTAAGTACGTAAAACCACAGATGATATCCTAAGGCGGCTTTTAGTTACTGATGAATATCTTTGCTTGTACAAAATTAACTAAGAAATAATAGATAAATACGCCACTGTGTATGATATGCAACGTGAAAAACGCATAAGAAAATATACTTTGTTTACTGTGGATGAGACATAACTTCAACTATGCATTATTAGCGTGTTAAAATCCTTTTTCGTTAACCAAGAGCAAAAACGAGACGCGGTACTCTTTACGTTGTTTTGCAGATATCTTCGATTGTATTATACCTATAACAAAACAAAAAGCACCATTGTGTTCACAGAAAATCATCGCAAAACATTTATTCCAGTCGTTTTTTCTTAATATGTATATGATTCCCAGATATTAAGTGTGAAATGTAATTTTGTTAAACCTTAAAAGTGCTGTTTCGAGAAAAGGGACCTTAAAAGTAGGAGTTCCCGCAAGAAACAATGTAAATATCTTAATTTTTTCTTTGTCAACTTAAATATCGATGTAACCATTTACAGTTTTGTCTTAACATAGCGAATGATGTTCCGCAACAAATAATATTAAAATTCAATTTCACCCTTCCCCCCCGCACATTTTGTTTTGACGACAACAAAATTCTGCTTAACTTAGGTATAGACTACAACATGAGCTAGGGTTGTACTTTTTACAAGGTATGCCCAACGAAAATAAAAACTAAGGCACTTTCTGGCTAAATGAAACTGTACTATATATCTTAATTATTTAAATGTCTAACCAAAAATGTGTTTTATTACTATACATACAAATAGTCTTAAAGCATTGATAGTCTTAAAGCATTGCATCCAGTACATCGACAATAAAAATGTCATTTTTTTGGTGATTGTAGGCCAAAAAATATATGTCTCTTGACGTTTTGTGAAATAGACTATAGTTTTCCACTAACAAATTTTTGCAAATATCACATTATACACTAGCGATTGATGAGTAAGTGCGTTGGTACATCTAACAACTATCCCACATTGCTTCAACTCAATTAACGATATTTACTTTAAATCTTATTGATCCAGTTGAGATCTTTAGAATTATAACTGAGATTACTGGTTTCTTAAGCTTTTAAAATTGCAAAGAGAAATTAGAAAATATTAGTCAATAAAAGAATATGGGCGTCACTTACTTGTAGCGTTCTATTAATTCGGAAATCTATTAGTAAGAAGAGATTTCTGGTTGATTACATAAAATCGTATATAATATTTACGAGTTCATTGACTTGAATAAAAACTAGAACTTCCAAAATTTAATTGGTTCAATATTATCTCAGATAAACTATGTTAAACTGTATTTATTCAAGTACTAAAAATAAAATTCGGTCATCATTGTAAGATAATTAGCCAGGTAAATCAAAAGCCGATAATCCAATCTTTAATGTTTAATATAAAAATGTATCAATACATGGACCGAATTCGACCAGTGTTAACTAATAACTAAAACTTCCCTTTCTTTTAATAATCGTCTTGCCGTTACATGGCAGACGTTCAGCATCATTAAGCATTTACGACCCTTAAAAGTTATGTATAAAATCAGAACGTTTTACATGTTTTACAGAAAAATATCATATTACAATATAGGTTCATATAACGAACCGGCAAGACCAAACATTAGTAAGCGTGAATTAAAAATAACCAATGGTAGAAATATAAAGGGCTTATTCATTCTCGTATCCCTACATTCGACCATCCTGAACAAGCGACCTGTCCTGAGGTAGCACAAACCTGCAACAAAACCAGAATTAACAATCATTGTTTATCATGATATAACAAGAGATTCGTTGATCTCGTATCCTTGAGGTAGAGATCCGTTGATCTCGTTAACTTGTTGAGAGATCCATCGATCTCTTGAGATCCTTCGATCTCATAAACATGATGAGAGATCCTTCGATCTCTTGAGATCCTTCGATCTCATAAACATGGTCAGAGATCCTTCGATCACATAAACATGATGAGAGATCCATCGATCTCACAAACATGATGAGAGATCCTTCTATCTCTTGAGGTAGCACAGACCTGCAGCAAAACCAGAATTAACAATCATTGTTTATCATGATATAACAAGAGATTCGTTGATCTCGTATCCTTGAGGTAGAGATCCGTTGATCTCGTTAACTTGTTGAGAGATTAACTTTAACTTCGATCTCATAAACATGATGAGAGATCCTTCGATCTCTTGAGATCCTTCGATCTCATAAATATGGTGACAGATCCTTCGATCTCTTGAGATTCTTCGATCTCATAAACATGGTGAGAGATCCTTCGATCTCTTGAGATCCTTTGATCTCATAAACATGGTGAGAGATCCTTCGATCTATTGAGATCTTTCGATCTCATAAACATGGTGAGAGATCCTTCGATCTCTTGAGATCCTTCGATCTCATAAACATGATGAGAGATCCTTCGATCTCTTGAGATCCTTCGATCTCATATACATGGTGAGAGATCCTTCGATCTCATAAACATGGTGAGAGATCCTTCGATCTCATAAACATGATGAGAGATCCTTCGATCTCATAAACATGATGAGAGATCCTTCGATCTCATAAACATGATGAGAGATCATTCGATCTCTTGAGATCCGTTGATCTCATAAACATGGGACCTACAAGAACCTGCAACAAAGCGAGAATTAACATGTTCGTCATTGCATAACAATAGATCTATTGATCTCGTAAACTGAGTTAGGGATCCGACGATCTCGTTAACGTCATGGAGATATTTGTCGATTTTTCGTAAACATGATGAGGGCTTCATTCATCTCTTCAAATCCGTTGAGCTTGTAAACGTCAGGACAGATCCATTGATCTCGTAAACGGGGTGGGAGATCCGTTGATCTCGTAAACGTGATGAGAGATCCGTCGATTTCTTGAGATCTGTCGATCTCTTGAGATCCGTCGATCTCGTAAACGTGATGAAAGATCCGTCGATCTCGTAGACATGGTAAGAGATAATAAATCTAACTTACATGTTATCTTGAAACATGGCCCACTTTATGATATCATCTGACGCAACCACCATTCGACTGACACGTCTAGGACCTTCTCGTAAGTCTTTAACTTCGAATCGATCGTTAAGAACTTTGGAGATTGGAAACAATCCCGTAAACTTTGGCAACGGCGTTTTACTGAAACAACAATTGCTGCCTCGCAAGCAGAATCAACTCACCTTTTTTATATTTCGTAATTTCTTGTCTGGCTGTTCCTTGGCTGCTAATAATTGTATTAGACACTTCAAATAAATAAATCAAATTCATTAAATAAATTAACTTAATTCTGTGAACAGTTTCTAAAATACAAAACTTTGTGAAATCATCGATTACTAATAAAAACTGTTTCGCCTTTCTATTATTTTCAAATAGACCAACATAGACGATAAGTACGAGTATGCTGTGAATAAAGGGCATTGCCACTTTTTCTATTGGATGGAGTTCATTACTTTTGTACTACGTTTTAAAGTTTTCTCAACACCTAGCGTTATCATGGCGGAATCTACAGTTTTGCATTCTCGCCATTTTTGGAACTACGTAAGCTATTTTTCCATTATCTATTTTTTTTGTGATAAAGTTTGTTATTGAATTTGTATTCTGTACCATATTGCTTCGTTTATATACTCAATGTCAAAAGGAAAGTCTAATATTTCACACCACCATCGCCCTATCCTTGGGTGAAGGTACAGAATAAACATGGTGAGAGATCCTTCGATCTCTTGAGATCCTTTGATCTCATAAACATGGTGAGAGATCCTTCGATCTATTGAGATCTTTCGATCTCATAAACATGGTGAGAGATCCTTCGATCTCTTGAGATCCTTCGATCTCATAAACATGATGAGAGATCCTTCGATCTCTTGAGATCCTTCGATCTCATATACATGGTGAGAGATCCTTCGATCTCATAAACATGGTGAGAGATCCTTCGATCTCATAAACATGATGAGAGATCCTTCGATCTCATAAACATGATGAGAGATCCTTCGATCTCATAAACATGATGAGAGATCATTCGATCTCTTGAGATCCGTTGATCTCATAAACATGGGACCTACAAGAACCTGCAACAAAGCGAGAATTAACATGTTCGTCATTGCATAACAATAGATCTATTGATCTCGTAAACTGAGTTAGGGATCCGACGATCTCGTTAACGTCATGGAGATATTTGTCGATTTTTCGTAAACATGATGAGGGCTTCATTCATCTCTTCAAATCCGTTGAGCTTGTAAACGTCAGGACAGATCCATTGATCTCGTAAACGGGGTGGGAGATCCGTTGATCTCGTAAACGTGATGAGAGATCCGTCGATTTCTTGAGATCTGTCGATCTCTTGAGATCCGTCGATCTCGTAAACGTGATGAAAGATCCGTCGATCTCGTAGACATGGTAAGAGATAATAAATCTAACTTACATGTTATCTTGAAACATGGCCCACTTTATGATATCATCTGACGCAACCACCATTCGACTGACACGTCTAGGACCTTCTCGTAAGTCTTTAACTTCGAATCGATCGTTAAGAACTTTGGAGATTGGAAACAATCCCGTAAACTTTGGCAACGGCGTTTTACTGAAACAACAATTGCTGCCTCGCAAGCAGAATCAACTCACCTTTTTTATATTTCGTAATTTCTTGTCTGGCTGTTCCTTGGCTGCTAATAATTGTATTAGACACTTCAAATAAATAAATCAAATTCATTAAATAAATTAACTTAATTCTGTGAACAGTTTCTAAAATACAAAACTTTGTGAAATCATCGATTACTAATAAAAACTGTTTCGCCTTTCTATTATTTTCAAATAGACCAACATAGACGATAAGTACGAGTATGCTGTGAATAAAGGGCATTGCCACTTTTTCTATTGGATGGAGTTCATTACTTTTGTACTACGTTTTAAAGTTTTCTCAACACCTAGCGTTATCATGGCGGAATCTACAGTTTTGCATTCTCGCCATTTTTGGAACTACGTAAGCTATTTTTCCATTATCTATTTTTTTTGTGATAAAGTTTGTTATTGAATTTGTATTCTGTACCATATTGCTTCGTTTATATACTCAATGTCAAAAGGAAAGTCTAATATTTCACACCACCATCGCCCTATCCTTGGGTGAAGGTCTCTCCTTGAAAATGTCGTTTTTAAAGCGTTGCAATCTGTCACCAACTTAAATGTTATACCAAGCAAATAAACCCGAAAATATCGTAGTGCTAATACGACTGCCATTATGTCACGTTCGTATGAATGATAATGCCGTTGATCGTTGGTTGTCTGCTTACTAAAATATGACACTACATGTTGTTTTTGATTGTCATCAAATTGTAATAGTATTGCTCCAACTCCTATTGAACTTGCATCAGTATGAAGTTCTGTCCTCCATAGAGGGTTGAATATTGAGAGAATTGGTTCATTAGTAAGTAACTCTTGTATTTGAACAAATGCCCTTTGCTGCGGAGCAGCCCAGCTCCAATTATCACTTTTCTTAGTCAAACGAGTAAGTGGTTCTACAATAAATGCATAATTTTGTATAAATTTACGAAAGTAACCAGACAAGCCTAAGAATTGTCGTACTTGCTTTACGGTTCTTGGTTCTGGCATCTGTAATAGAGCATCCACTTTCTTTTTACCCGGTCGAACCCCATCAATACTTATTTCACGACCTAGGTACGATACGTGTTCTTGAAAGAATGAGCATTTGCTTAATTGCAGTTTAAGATTATTGAAAGAATGAGCATTTGCTTAATTGCAGTGTAAGATTATGTTCACGAAATTCTTGTAATACTAAACGAAGTCTTTCTAATCCCTCTTCGACTGTCTTACTTGGGATGATAATATCATCCATGTATGGGAAAGCAACGGAGTTTTTGAGATTACCTAAGACTTTATCTATTAAATATTGAAATACTGAAGGAGCATTGGCCAGTCCAAATGGCATTCGCAAGAACTCATAATGCCCGTCTGACGTTACAAAAGCAGTTTTTTGAATTGAATTTTCTGACATAGGTATCTGGTAATATCCAGATGCAAGGTCTAGTGCAATAAAATATTTGTTACCTCCTAAACGGTCAATTTGATCTTCAATTAATGGAAGCGGATATCTGTTTTTATTAGTAATAGCGTTAAGCTTTCTGAAATCAACACACATTCTGTAGTCGTTTGTCTTTTTCTTGACTAAAATCACCGGACTAGCATAGGGTGACTGTGACTCTCTAATAATATTATTTTCTAAAAGGTCCAATATTATGTCTCTCAAAACTTTATTTTCTGTTTCGGGTATACGATAAGGATGGTAAACTATTGGTTTCTCAATTGTACACCTTATCTCCATGGCGACAGCATTTGTTTTCCCTAAAGTTTTTAAGGATGAAGAAATTCGATCTGAAAATTCATTAAGTATCTTCACACACAAATCATTATAAATAGTATTAATGTTTCCAATGTCGATATTTTTACATTGAATTATCTCTTTGTTATAATGGTCCACAACGTTTATGCCAACAAATGATGCAGACACATTCGATAACATTCTTAACGTAACAAAATTAGTATGTTTTACCATTATTATGTGCTCTTGCTCGAGATAATCCCTACCTACCATAAGATCGTACGATAAATATTCATCGAGCACTACAAATGCATGTACATCGGCTATAGTTTCCATAATACGTATTGAAAGTTTAATACTTTTATTGCATACAATAGTAGACCCCATAAAACTCTTTAACGTTACATCTTGTAGCTCCTCAATAATATTTCCAACTTTTTTGGCGAAGGACATCTTAATCAATGTTGTAGAACACCCTGTATCTACTAAACATTTTCTTTTATGACCATTTACAAATGCGTTTTTCATATACATATTTGAAATGATTTGTTTATTGCTTACAATATTAACTTCAGTTTTAGTGTATCTGTTTGCAAAAGGACACTTGTCTTGCGAATGTCCTAATCGTTTACATTTACGACACTCCAGTAGTGGCTTTTTACAATTTCGCGCAAAATGCCCAGTTAACCCACAATTATAACAATTAGGAGGTCGGATTTTGGTTTGCTTTGTATCTCGTTCAAACTTAGGAGGTGTGTAATTTTGCTTTGGTTTGTTATGATTGTTAGAAATATGAAATCTAGGTGTTGAGGACTTATGATCAGATTTATTTGGCATACTACCCATCGTGTTTAAATGCATATAGCGTATTAACGTCCGTATGACGTGCAGATCTTACTGTTCGTGCAATATTCTCGTCCGTTATGCCACCAATTACAGCGTCTTATAGACTTATAGTCTTATAGACACTCGTCTGAAATTTGCAATTATAAGGCTCTTAACTTAGATAATTTTTGAAAACAATAATCGCCCAATGTTTGACCAGGGCTAGTTTCATAATTAGCAGCATATCGGAGTAACTTAGAAAATGGGATGGACTTACGAAATTGTTTAACCATGTTGTGCTTTATTTCGTTCCAAGAACTGTCATACTTTGCCTGTTCGTCGTACCACTGTCTAGCATTACCACGCAGCCTACTTGCCATCAAACGCATAATTGAATCATCATCCCATCTATGCCATTCTGCCAGGTTGTCTACACGCTGTATCCATTTTTCCACTATCATGTCGTCTTTGGACGGATCGTATATGGGAATTAGAAATTCGTCTCCAGAACAAGCCCTGGACGTCGAAGGTGTGTTGCGTAACTCAGTAACTTCTTTCTTCAACTTTTTAAAAGCCTTTTTCAGATTACTACCATCTGATGATGTAGATGTGGATGAGTTACTAGTAGAACTGCTGCTGCTTGACGAACGGTGCTTTCTACTAGATTGCGTCTTTCGCGATCGTTTGCTTTTACCCATATTCACTTGAACACTTGCTAATAATTATGAACGAAATAACACTCACTATTCGTTAGTTCCAAAAGAAATAACACTTACTACTCGTTAATTACGAACGAGAGAACACTTAAACACGTACTACTCGTTAATTACGAACAAAATAGCACTCACTACTCATTAATGAGAAACGAAAACAAACAAAAAAAGGATATTAACCACGCAATGAGACAGGTATAATCCCACTCCTGATTATTGTAAGATAATTATCCAGGTAAATCAAAAGCCGATAATCCAATATTTAATGTTTAATATAAAAATGTATCAATACATGGACCGATTCGACCAGTTGTTAACTAATAACTAAAACTTCCCTTTCTTTTAATAATCGTCTTGCCGTTACATGGCAGACGTTCAGCATCATTAAGCATTTACGACCCTTAAAAGTTATGTATAAAATCAGAACGTTTTACATGTTTTACAGAAAAATATCATATTACAACATAGGTTGAGATAACGAACCGGCAAGACCAAACATTAGTAAGCGTGAATTAAAAATAACCAATGGTAGAAATATAAAGGGCTTATTCATTCTCGTATCCCTACATAATTGATCCAAATTTGTTAGAAAAATCTAGAGATCCATTTAACAAAATTTTAATTTTAACAACAGGTTATTTATTGCTAAAAGAACATAGATAGATGGTCAAATGTCAACTTGGTTAATTTGCATAAAGTTAACTTTAACTTACGTTTATTGGTCTAGTCATTGTAGCACGTAATCTGTTAATAATCCTTTGCGAGAACTAATCACATTCAAAGGCCTTTATCATTGCTCGCTAGGTAGGTACTATGTAACTGCGAAAACACTCTTCAATTATCCAGTAATTCCAACTTTATAAACACTACACCTTGAATACGAATTGGGTGATCTAAATTTGACGGTATCCTAAAAGGGTCATCCAATACACACCAAAAATGTTAATAATGAGCTGAAATAAGAGTGTTTTTGATAATAATTCGTTAAGTTCACAAGTGTCGTTGTACGTAGGTATGATAGAAACTAAAAGAAAAGAGGCAAAACAAAACCGAATTATTTATTTTACTTGATAGATGTATAAATAGTACACTATAACATTTTTTATAATTATATAGTTAGTTCTTTACTTATAGTATATTGACAAAAAGTACTGAAAACAAAGCGTTAAAGATACTAAACAATAATACAATAGCCTAACCATACCTAAAATATAATAAAATAAGAAATAATTCCATAATTTGTTCTCTTCTTTCCTGTAGTTATAATTTTTATAATTACGGTGAATCAATAGATTGTATTTATAATTATTATTTGTACTACAAAGGTGTTTATTTCCTATGTATAGGAAAGTAATGCTTTGTAAACGTAAGAATTGTCAAAGTGTTGGTGGTCTATTAACAATTTTATAATTACTTTAAAATATAGTCGTTTTTGCAATTATATGCAAGTATGTTAAAAAGTATAATAAGCAAATGTATAACATTGAAATTCACAACCCATTGATTGTTTGACGGTCACTGCTTAAAATCAAGCTTCTCCATTAGTTTGGTTGTCATTGATTTTCCCTTTCCCTCTGTTTATCGTAAAGTCGTACCTGCGCGATCTAGCGCATTCTCAATAGTGGCAGTTGATATAACAAAATGGCTGGCTTGCATTAGAAGTTGGATGGGAGATGAATTAGAAAATTAGTTTTGATATAATTCGCTTTAGCGGAGAAAATCTCGCATTCAACAGAATGATCGCTTGATTATTTATATGCGATCAATCGTCAAATTAGACGGAGTAAATTCTAGTGTCAACCATTTAGGTAATATTTCCCTATCTGTTGCCCTGAAGAAATTGTATAATAAAAGATCTTTCAGTTTATCGAAAGGTCTTTTATTTTCTTTTGGGTTTTGTTGTTCGTTGTTTGTTTTCTTGTTCCTGCCCCTTTGACTTTGAATTAGGTTTCCCCATTGAGTTCGTACCTGCATACGCACGTACAGGGTTGTAACAAGAGAAGAATATACCGGTGGGTGAAACGGAAAACCCCAAGCAAGGCTTTTAAACCGTACCGTATCATCCGAGGGTCATCGAATGGTGGGATGTTTGTTTGAAATTGTATGCATGTATATTGTGTCATTTTATCTGTGTTTATGTATATTTATAAAACGTTTATACAATTTATTTATTCATGCATGTTAGTTTTAAGAGGCAGTTAAAGCGAGATCTCGAGTAGTGAAATTATCATAGGGTAGTTTTTAAGATTTACAACCAGCTGTGATACAAATCACCATTCTATTAATTTTACTAGACATCAAAATCCTTAATCAGTATAATTACCGTTTACAATTTGCATTAAACAATAAAGCCCTACTTAGAAAGTTTACATTTCACTACAAGTTTGTGTTTTATTTATTACTATTTATTTATTGTGTGGTTTTAATATTTGCTTTCTAGCTTATAACCTGTAAGTATATGCACCGTACGACCAAAATTGTGGAAGTTGTCGATTTCTTAGTAAAAGATCTATTTCTTCGTTTATCTAATAAGTTTGAAGCTTTAGTAAGGAGAATTGTTCTAAAATGAAGTGGCGCTTGTTTTTTTATCTTGTATATCTTGTGTAAAGCGCTAGATGAAATAATGGAAGTCTTACAATCAGAAGCGGAAAAGAGAGGACTAAATATAAACGTCGCAAAAACTAAGGTAATGATTACAGAAGAAAACAAGGAATTAAACAAAACTATAATAATTAATAACCAAGAATATGAGATTGTAAACAGCTTTCGATACCTCGGGTCAATTATTACAGCAGATAATAACATCAGCGAAGAAATTATTTCACGCCTACAAGCGGGAAACAGAGCATTATTCGCGAACAAAAATTTAATAAACTCTAAACACCTAAAAAAAAGTGATAAACTAAAAATATACGACAGTATAATTAAACCAGTAGTAACCAATGGCTGTGAGTGTTGGACGTTAAGTGATAAAAGCATAAAACGTATAAGTGCCTTTGAAAGAAAAATTCTTCGTAAAATCTACGGCAGAGTGCGCGAAACTGATGGACCGTGGAGACCGCGAATGAACTTTGAATTAGAACAGTTAATAAAAAACCGAACAATTATAAACTTTATCAAATCAAGAAGAATAAGCTGGTTTGGGCACCTAGGTACTTAGAATGCAAAATACAAGATCACCAAAAATCCTTAACTAATGGAAACCGCAAGGGAAAAGAAGAATAAGACGACCTATTAGCAGATGGAACGATCAAGTTAAAGAAGATATAAAGAAATTGGGTATTAAGAACTGGCGAGTCAGAGTGTTAAATAGAAAACAATGGGGAAAAGTGAACGAAAAGGCCAAATCCCAAGTGGGGATATATCGCCGGAGGAAGTAAGAAGTAAGTATATCTTGTATTACCCCGCCCCTCTCCGACTTGTTGGGGTTAGCCGGCAAAAACTAAAGTAGTTTTATTTAGGTCAAGCTGATACTTCCGGCACAGCTATATTTTGGTAGGTTAGGTATTTATATATATAAAAGTAGCCTTTGTGATTCTGTAGGCTATAAATGATTATAAGTTAAATTGATTTTCATCGTCACTTTAAAAACAAAATTTTCGGTTGTAACAAAACGTAATGATTTTAAAGATTATTTAACGTTATATATTGTTTTATTTTAAACCAATCATCAATTTGTTTAAAATTTGGTGCTACTATTTAAAATTAAATTTAGCGGCAAGAAACTGTCAATAGCGTTTGAGTGTTTCAAGTAGTTTCAAAAGAATACTGTAAAAGTTATGTATAATTACTTATAATTTGCCGGTTAACTGGATTTGCTGTTGTTACTTTAAAGATTATAGTTATTCTTTCCTTGTTGTTTTAAAAAATTAATTAGCAAAGAAATGAGTTTAAGTGATTGAAAAGTTGCAGAAAATAGTTTTTGAAACGTAATAATTTTAAAAATTATCTTATCGTTGTACCTTAGGTAGATTATCCATCCTTGGATATATTTGATGAATATTTTTAGTCCCTTGTATACAATCTTATACAATACTTGTATGGCAAATTGTATACAATGTGTATACAACCGGGAATTTAGTGCGGTTGGCTTTCGGACTTACAGAAAAATGGTATACTTGCAAAAATGTGATCGGGGAAAAGTTTGATTTAAATCGGTTGGTAAATAAAGAATTAGTTGCTAGTTGTTGGAAAACTAGAATTGTCTAGTCGGTGTTGAAATAAATAAAAATAACTAACAGCATCAATGATATTAAAAACTTATTTTTAAATTATTTTTAATGGTCTTGAGTTAACAAAGTTTTATAAATTCTGAGAATATAATTTAAAGAGCTGCAGAACTGCTCCTCGGTTGCTATGCGTATATCTATGTTAACTAGCTTAACGAGCTTGACTATGTCCTTTCAAAAATTCTCAGTATTTGTTGTTTTCATGTAGCAACTATTTAAAATGAATAAAAATAAAGTGCAAGTCATAGAAAAGATTACTAATAATTTGTAGTTATATCAAAAATTGCTGCAGGTGGCTGCTTTAAAAAACAAAAGTGCACTTTACGTAATACAGGTTTAACTAATTAATCTAGTTATAACTAAAAGTAAAAAGTTATAGTACAGAAGCAATTTAAAAGTTGAAAATGCCATTTAAAGGGACATAAGGAAAATCCCATTTAATGAGTAATAAAGATTTTATCGTTTAGTGTACGTAAGGACGTGGAGAAGCTTTGTTTACGGATATAGTTAACTACATGTACATATTACAATGTAGAGACCTGGCTCTAGAAAGACTTAGAATTAATGAACGACGTTTATTTATTAAAGTTTTATAAGTACGTATTTACGTAAAATTACCTTGACCATTACCTAAGCTATTTTTGTTATATGTACTTACTCTTATATACGGGTGGGATTAAAGTATGGAATATTAAAAAAAAGCGAACTCAACCGGTTTTTTAAAAACGCTGAAACACGACGATTTTGTTTTTTAAAAATACACATTAATATGTGCGATTCACCTCCCGACTTTAATTAGACAGTCTGTAGACAGTCTACATCGTGTAACCACGCGAAGCAGAAGGAAGTTAGAAGTGACCTGAAGATGGCAAGTGTGATCTTGCCGAAACGTCGTCAACCATTGTCTGGTTCCTCTAGGAGCCGAATAGTGAATACGCGGAGTGAAACTCGGAAAAGTATGACCCTGAGATCAAAAGGTATTCTTTTAAATATAAAACTAACCAATAACAAATCAAATAAGAATAAATAAAATTATAATAACATCACAATATGTTGTAACTTACCACTAATTCCCAAACACTGTCAAAGTACACAGTACTTACCTGAAAGAGAAAAACATAAAATTAGTAAATAGTCAACTAAATTATTACTAGTAATTTTATCTTACGATCAAATCAGTTTTTAAGTTTAGCTTTATGTTATTTCAGGTTAATAATAATAATGTTTATTTAGTTCAAAAAGCGTATACACTATGAAGAAAAGATTTATTAAATAAACAGAATGTTAAGTATAATGTTAATTTTAGTTTAATGTTTTATGTATTTCCGGACCTTCAAATGGTTAATATCGATTAATTAAGCCATTTTCAAAATATTGCCTTCATAAAATTAGCAATAGCAGTCATTTTAAATAATAAGATTATGATGAAATAAATAAAGATTATTAAAAGTTTCACAGTTTTATTAAAATATACCTGACAATATTGTTTCGACAGCTATGCTGTCATTATCAAAGGTAATATAATTATAAACAAACACGTCGCTAAGGTAGATACAAAATAGGTAACTAGATAAAATAATAATAATAATAATAAAAATTAATAATAAAAATCATAATTAAACATCTAATACTTCCAGTAACGGAGAATTACTGAGCTCAAGTTGTTCATTCATTAAAGGTACCCTGAGTTTGTGTTTGTATATCTCAAAGGCTTCTAAAATGTCTAATTTGCGTTTGTTATTACAAAAATGTAGGAATTTAATATTATTTTGAGGAGTCATTGTGTGATTTTGTTCTAAAAGGTGTTTGGCGTAATTCGATTTTTCAGGATGTTTATTTTTGTAATGACGTACGTGTTCTTTATATCTTATGTCAAAATTTCGAAGTGTTTGTCCAATATATACCGAACTACAAAAAGAACAATTTAAACTGTAAATGCCCGATTTCATGATATCATGTGTTCTGTCTTTAGCATTAAATAAGAATGAAAAAGTGTTAGTGTTGGTTTTAAATGTTATTTTATAATTGTTGGTTTTTCTTAGTATATGTGCAATTTTTTCTGATATTTTGCCAAAATATGGTATAGATATGTAATTTGTGTCTTCTGTTTGATTGTCAATGGGATATATTCTTTTGATAGCTAACCTATAATCTTTTTGTTTAATTAAAGTGTCAATCATGTTCGGATTATAATGATTTGCATGTGCTAGTTGTTTAATGGTTGATATCTCTTTACTAAAATCTGATTTTGTTAGTGGAATAGTTAAAGCTCTGTGTACTAATGATCTGTATGCTGCTATTTTATGTGTATTGTGGTGACAAGATTCATTTGGTATTGTTATGTCTGTTTGTGTTGGTTTTCTGTATATGGAAAATTCAAAAAGATTGTCTGCGTTAATCTTGATATTTAAGTCTAGAAAGTTTATAGCCCTGTTTTGTTCTGTTTCTAGTGTAAATTTTATATTAGGATGGATATTGTTTATAAGAATTAAAAATTCATTGATAACCTCAAAAGAACTGTCAAAACAAGCTAAAATGTCATCAACATAACGAAACCAGAAGATAATGTGTTTAGAGAGGTTTAATTCAAATATTCGATCTTCAAACTTGTCCATAAATATGTTAGCTAATAGAGGACTTAGAGAATTACCCATAGGTAAACCATCCTTTTGTAAATAAATTATGTTATTAAAAGTGAAATAATTTTGACTTATACAAAGGTCAAATAATTGAATTAACTCTAACCTTTTAACTAATTCTATATTACTATTGATCAAGAAACTATCTAATAAAGGAATGCATTCTTGTGGTGGTATTCTGGAGAACATGTTGCAAATATCAAAACTAACAAGTTTTGAATGTGGTGGAAGATGTATGTTTTGCAGCTTATCTACTAATTCTAATGAATTTCTAACAGAGTATTTCGATTTGTAACCTATCGTGTTAATAATCTGGTTCAGTTTTTTGGATAAAATGTGATTAGGTGCATTGATGTATGATACAACTGGTCTTATTGGCATATTCTGTTTGTGGGTCTTCACTAATCCATACAGTTTAGGAATTTGTGGGTTTTTATTAATGATTTGTTGCTTTTCTAATTCTGAAAAGCAGATATTGCAGTTTTCTAAACCTTGTTTTATTTCTTTTTGGAATTTTGTGGTTGGGTTTTTGTTTAACGTTTCAAAATTTTCTTTATTAATAAATTCATTAACTTTTTGTATGTAAATATCTTTAGAAAGAATTACCAAAGTGCTACCCTTATCTGCTTTAACAGAAATTAGATTGTTCTCTGTGATTTTCTGTTTTATAGATTTAAGAAGTGATATGTTAGATGTGTTGTACATTTTGTCCTGTTTCAAAGACATCTCTTTTAACAAATTCGAAATTTGGAATTTTGCATAGTTATTATGATCTTTCTTAAGTATAGTTTCGCATTCAACGGCCAAAATTTCTTTAATTTTGTTGGTAAATTTTGAATAAAACTGTGAAACTTTTAATAATCTTTATTTATTTCATGATTATGGAGTTCCACAAAATAAGGCTGGAAACAATAAACAATAAGATTATGAATCAGTCTGATTTTTTCATATACTGATGTGATTCATATACTGCTGAGCCACAACTAGTAGTACACAGCTCGGAAAAGTTGGAGATGAATGCTTCGAAATATCTTGAAACCTCAAAATTTAGAATGATATAAATACATATACACATAGTTCATTCAAACTTATATAACATTCAACAACTCTCAATTTGGATATTGATAAATTATGTATTCTCATTTTAGCAAATCGTAAAAATTAATAATTTTTGCAAATCGTTAGCTTTTTTTTATTTCAAGGGACATTTGAATTTTTGTAGATGCCGATTTAAAAACTAAGTAGATTTTTAGATTTATTTATGACCTCATTTGACAAATAAAGATGCAATTCATCTCAGGTTACAATAGCTATAAAAATCTAATATGTATTCTAAAAAAAACCTTTTAAGCTAAAGCTTGGTACATTATATACACTATACAGTGTAATAGACGCAGTGTGTTCTGAAAACTTCTCAACTTGAATATCTCCTAAACGCGTAAATTTATTTTTTGAGAGGGGACATATAAATATAGCATTGTCAAAATTTTTTATATTACACCTTCTCCCCCCACCCCACCAACTTTAAAATGTTAAATAACCCCCCTCCCATTGCGACGCTTCATTTTAAAGAGAATATAAACGGAACCTTTTGGGGCAAAATATTGAAATCGGATCTGAGATACAGGAAAGAGTCTTCTAACATTCCTCCTTCAATATCATTGAATTATTTCACGTACAAACCTCAAACTGTTTTAAAATCTTTCCAGTTCAGCCCTTTACCTACAGCCAAATATAGTTTATTATTTAAAAAAAGTATTTCGTTACTGAGACACCATATTTTATAGCCCCATCCTGCTGAAAATGTAACTGATCGTTGTTGAGCATCATGTTTCCTTCATAGTCAAGTTGATTTTTTTTTCTTCAGTTAATAGTTATTATTAGTAAATTATTTCTTAATGTGAAATGTTTTGTATATAAAATAATTGAAATGATATTGGAAGAGAGTTGTTAGAAGACTTCTGTACTTCAGCAAAACAATAAATAATTGTTTTATTTTCTTTAAAATGAGGAATCACAATGAGGGAGAGTGTCAATTAACATTTTACAGTTGTTGGGGGTGGGAGGTGAGGGGGTAAAATGCAAAACATTTAATGTTCGCTCTCGAAAATTAAATTTATTTACACACGAAGAAAACACAATGTATATAAATAAGTAATATTCGCCTTTTTATCATTAGTTAATCGTGACGTAAGGACCTTCTAGAACAAATTTTTTAGACATTTCTTTTCTCGTTAAATTCATTTCTTGTGGAATGTTGTCCTTTTTTGTAGAATCGCGACCTCGAGAGTCAGTTGACAGCGACAGCAACGAGCTGTTCACAGAAGTCTTCAATATGATGCGGATATACACCCCGTGATCGGGCGGTATTTAATTTTTTCATTCTGTGGGGATTATTCAAAATATATTTGACAAATATATCAATATATACCTAGTTAATTCAGTTTTGTTTACTTAACAAGTTCAATAGTGAAAATATAACTCCCCAAGTTAAAGAGAAAAGTGTCTTAACAGGTAACAACAAGTAAGTTATTCGATAATGATTCATGCTGGAGAAATTTAACGGGACCAGAGTCTTGTGGATTTTGTTGCCTCAGCGGATTTAAAATGACTAATAAGGAGTTTTTGTTCAAAACTTTTACAATAAACAAATAATTTACAAATCAGGTAAATTTTGTATTTTGTTTTGCGTTCACAAAAATCTAACACAAATTACTAAATTTTCGTTAAACAAGTTTCATAAAAATTAGCTATTATGAGAAGTTGCTTGTAAAATGTACAAAAATCTAACAATATTTCTATAATATGTCAAAAATAATGTCAACAATAGTTACTTTTGCTGAAACAATTAGTACATGTAGGTCATAGTTCTTTAAGTAGTTTATGAAATTCAATGTATTGAATTTCAACTTTTTATTTCATAGTAGAAATTTTCAAATTGTTTCAATCAACTCTTTTCAAATTGTGAGCTGATATGAATTTAACGTTATTTTAATCACTATCAAAGGTTTCAAATTAATACCTAAGACTTGAAAGTAATTCGTTTAAAAGCAATAAAAGTATGTCTTTGAAACGTAAACCGCTTCGGGTGTTTAATATTCTAATCCTGTGGAGTTGATATAAATATATCTGATAATATTTGCAAGAAACTAACTGCGCGGTCTATAAGGAGATGAACTAGTTGGCATCAGAAATAATCATTAGTTTCCAGAAATTGGAGGAAAAGCCTAAAGCAAATATGCTTAACCGCTCGCTCGAAAGAAATTGGAAGCTACACGCGAGTCACTGAAATACTTGGCCAGATATCTTGCTTTCAATGACAAACAAAACTTGACTACTTTTCTTTAAACAGTTAAAGAATGAATTTTTTTATATTTGTAGATAAAAACTAAGAAATTAGAAGCAAGATATTTATAAAATCTTTGCCATATAGATTTTCTGAATAATGGATTTTATATTCACAGTCTTTATTTCGAGTCTGATAACTACTGTAGTGGATCAGGAAACGCCGTGTATATCCAACCATCCAGGCCTGAGTTTATACAAGCGGCGAAAAAGTGTTAGACTGGACTAAAGTATACTAGAAAACTCGAAGGATGTATAATACCTCGAGTGCTCGAGAAGGAGAATCGACAATTAGAAGCGGCGTAGTAAAAATAAATCGACTTGGAAATGAATAACAAGCAATTGTGCGTTTAAGTGAAATAATCACTTAGTGTAATAAATAAATTAGTTTAAGTTCGTTTAGTAATAGTACCTACATGAAAATATAATCGCCTAGGATATAAAATATTAGCTTCTTTGTATAGGTAAACTAGATGGATATCTAAAATCTTTTCCCAACTTTATTCTTAAATTTTTTTTTATTACCTCTACTTATGTATAGTTTTTTAGTTCTTCTGTGTACATAAAACTAATAACAGAAAAGAGTAGGCGAGGAAGGCAATTATAACACAATTAACGTTTCGTGTAAGGTTAATTTACTTAAAATACCACTACAGTAATGATCGCTAATTAAGTGTGGTTATCCAAGAGATATGCAAATGTGAAGTAATTTGCATAGAAACTAAAAAACCATCAGCTTCCTTACCCTTACTTGACAACAAACTATTTTTGAGCAGATACCTACAAAAACTTAAAATTATGTACATATTTCTTCTGTACATTACTTTTCGCAAAAAGACCCTTTAAACCAAAATAAAACTGGCAGCTGCATTCACCATAAAAGGATATGATAACGAAAAAATTTTTTTTATATTCGGCTTCATCATAGTCAAATATAAAAACAATAATAAGCATTTGGTTTTATTAAATTATATTGAAAAAGTTTTCTATATTTGGCTATAATAAAGGACACGATTTAAGTCATAATAAAGGTATCAAAAAATATTTATTGTTAGTTTACTCATTTGAACTTTAATGTTCCCAACTGAACTAGTTAGCTATACAACACATAGTTGATTTGAATATCATCGGAAATTTCCCCGTTTCTCTTTTGTGTGCAACAAATTTTCAGTGTAATTACAGAGTTCTAGTTATTACTGAATAAAATTGTTCATCCATTAAATGGCAACCAATATTTAGTATGTAAATAGCAACATTACATATATGTATATAATTGAGTTGTTAGGCTTCCTTGAAATCCATATGCATTTATAATAATAATATTGTGTAGATTTTCGTGGAAAATTAATTTAATTGTCAGGAAATGAAGCAACCAGTCTAAATGATTGCGGTTTGTATTTTATTGGATTAGGACGGCGGAGCATTGCTTTGTTATGTAGAATCGGCTGGGGAAAAGCATGTGTGGAATCTATCATCCCTTGGCGGAAGAGGAGAGAAAAGCAATTGCAATTTGTTTGCATCAAATTTAGAATTCTCATTTCGGATAGTTCTGTGTGTAGGAGGAAAGTTGCATTTTTACTTTTAATATTCTCCCATGCATATCGCCTGCAGGTATGCACAGTTCATTCTTAGAATGCAGTTTCATTTAAAAAGGTAACTGAAGCTACTGCAATATTATTGAAAGAATGAGGTGGTATTTTTTGTTGAAGCACTACAGCAGTGGTGGCCTGTTCTTAAGTGCTGCACAGGTGTACGTAGAATAACCAAGAATACTCCAAAAAATATCTATTATTAATTATTATAGGTGATAAGTATTCAGTTCAGTATAATAGGGATAATTATAAATAATAGGCATTTTTTCATCGGTCAAATAAATACGGAGGTAATACAAGTCTGCTAGTGCGATATGTTCTGGCAGTGATTGTAAGTGTTGCCTACAGGGCTGACATGTTCAAAATTTTATTTAAAACACTTGTTTAAAACTAGTTTAAAATATCAAACTGACTATAAGTTTTAAGCTTTTTTTTAAGCAATACTGTAATTATATTTGTAATTTAATGTAAGATTTAATCTAAAACAGACAAGGTGCATTGTAGTTGGGAGGTATACAAGTATTTACTTATCGTATCAATTAATAGTTAAAAATGTGTTTTCATGATAACGAGATTCCTCAGTTGTATAAGGTTTTTGTATTTCAAAATTTTACAACTTTTGGTTAAATTATTTTGGTGGAGGTTTGCGAAGCTGCTGCTTTACCATATAATTGTTACCATTTTAGATTTAGGGGTTGTTTTGAATTTTCATGTTTTTGATACCTAGAATTATGCAAATAATGTTTGTTAGGATATAATGTTAGATTAGCGAAGATAAGAAGTGTACAAGGTATGTTTAAGTAATTAATTTGTGTGAAAATTAGTTTCCGTCGACATTCATAGGAGGGCTTATATTGTAATGAACACGTAAGTAATACTAGAAGTAAGTAATAATAGCATTTTGAATTTAATTTCCTATAAGATTATCTAATTAGTTTTAGATTTAATTAAAAGTTATAAACAATTTGGATGCGTTATAAATAAAATGTCGGTGCTTTTTTGTTTCAATGACAATTTAATATAGAGTTAAATTGTTTACCAAAATCATATATAAGCACGGACATTTTTGTAACAAACTCCTTTACAATTTCATCTTGTAAAAAGTGCGCACCTGTTATAAAGCATAAAGAAATTTAAGGTTGTTACTTGCTAATTTCGTAGCACCCTGTATAGCTATGCTTTTGTGTTAAGTTGTATAGCGTTTAGGGATTTTCGCATTCTCTCTCCTTGTAGTTGCCATTTTGTTTTAGAACTAAGTTCCTGTTGATAAGAGATTTTGTCAATTTGTTCGATCCGTTCGTGTGAAGAACATTCTTTAAAGAATATTTAGTGGACATCGCCTTTTAATTAATCTTTCCCTTTGTGTTGTGAATTTATGGTTTAATTTGTGGCGGTGTTACCAATTTAGACTGGAACCTTTTAGGAATTCTTCCACTGTTCTTTTATGAAGGTTAGAATCGCACGTGCTCGTAAGTGTTTTTAGGTTAACTTTCCTATCATTCAGTCTCTTATACTTAATTCTTTTGTTAGGTTTCGATATATAATAGTCGTTAGCTGCATATGGAGGCGATATAATTATCTCTTAAGGTCACATTTCACCGAAGGTATTTATAAAGTGTTTGTGTAGTGCATTCTGGTAATTTGATTCTATTTGTTACAGATCTTTTTTTTTGATTTATCTTTACTCATTTTATAACTTCCTGGTTGTCTTACAATAATTACATAAACTACGTTGTATATTTGGGTTGTTAAAAGACCATTACGCTGACTTGGTTCCTGTTGTCTCGTTGGATCACGCTACGTTCGACCTGGTTGGTGACGTTCCTCTTCAGTTCGAAGAACATACATCTGTATCGTGAGTCTGTTATATTGTAGCAACTATTTACAACATCAATAACGTCCGACAACCTTTATTGTATATAAAGCACTACTGTATATTTGTATATTATAATTTTATGTATTAAATGGTTTTTCTCCAGTGTGCATATAGCACTTACATTTACGTATCTATTTGATATATAATATTTTATCACCTTACTTTGTTAGGAATATTTGCGAATGAATACGTATGACTTTGCTCCGTAATAAATTGGTAAACAATTAAAGATCTGACGATTAATGATTGCTCAATCTACATCACAGGTATTCGCGTTAATTTTACCGTGCTTGTTAAATTTTTGAGACTTTAAGTCAAGTCAGTTTTGGAGTAAATAAATTGCTCGCATCAATCCTCACCCAGATAAAATTTGTAAATAGAAATCAATGACCTACATTCAATTTTTGCCAAGGCTATTTCAAATTGATTAATTTGTTTTAATTGATAATTTGTTTATTTGTTAATAAAGCACTGTACATCTCTTACTCGACGACTTATTATTTATATGTTTGGTATTTGGGGTTTATATTTTCAGCTATCGAGAAGCCGCTATTGGGAGAAGTTGACCACATTAGTAGTAGTCGCAAATGTGTTGTTCTTTTCAGATTTGGTCGGCTAATACTGTAGCTATTTTAGACGATTCTTGGCGCCCATTACGGAAGACCTTTAGTGAGACCCACGACCTCACACTAGTTAGCTGGCAGCCGACAGATTTAACTGCGGTTAAAGGTTGTTACCGTTTCCCAATAAGCAGTCCCCATTTTGTGGGTAACAAGGTTATATTTATAAAAGATGTAAACAAATCAATGCCAAATATTTGAGGTTAGAGATATTTTTGAAAAACGTTAAAGTATTAACAATTTAATATAAATTGTAAATCAAAATGTTTAAAATTAAACAAGTGTTTATTTATTTTTCGATGAAAATATTACTAGAAAAAAGACTTATGAAAAATCTGACTAGATTATAAATGGATTTGGACTTTAAATAAAAAATTACTTGCCCTAATGTACAAGAATCATATGGATTTGAAATTTCAATTAGTAAAACCCTTTTATTTGGAAATGATTATAAAAGATCGTTGACACAGTTAAGAGACATTCTTTGTCAAGGTTAATGAAAGCAGAGAGCTGATATGTGGGAATCGAAAAAAAAAGTTGATAATCTTGTGGCGTTAAATATTTAAATAGAAATTGAAACAAAAACGCGAGTTTTTAGTAGTGGTTAGGTTTATTATTAGTTCAACAAATTTATGATACTAAAATAAATTAAATAATCATAAACAAATTATAATCCTTAAAATTTAAATAAATAATTTTTTTATGTAGTTAAAGAAGATTTAAGCATTTATTAAAAGCGATTTTTTAATCTCCAAATAAAGAAAATTAACTATTTTGAGATTAATTAACACTTAATTAGAGAATTAAAAAGTTTTTTGTTACATTTAAATATTTAAAAATTAAACTCATATTTGAGAAGTGTTTCTATCTTTTTACTTACACATAAAAGAAAATCTACTTTTCTGGTATCTATTTTCAATTTTCAAGTTGCTTTGTTTGTTAACCTTTGGTATTTGTTAATTAAAAAAAATGTGTGGTTATTATTTTGGAAATTACTTTGTGTTTGTGTTTTTATTGTTTTCCGATAATAAATATACAAGAATTTAGTTATCCATACAAGCGACCCGCCTGAGAGATTATGTTGTATAAAATCAACCAATTTGCTGCATCAACATTAAATTAATGTTAAATATTTCTTTCCAGCTGTAGTTCATTTAATAAAGACTGGCTATAAATAACGGAAAGAATAATTAAAGATGGCATGGTTACGTAAATGGTAAATAAACAAACAAACATACCCGAAAAAATGATTCCCGGCAATATGCACTTTAGCAATAGTATTTGATACATCCATACGAGAAACTAGTTTAACGAGCACATTTCGTTTTTGCAATTGGCACTTGGTACGAATTTTATGAGACTCAATAGCATTTTAAAAAAATTGTTAAAAAATGCTGCCATAAACGGTTCTTTCGTCGACCTGTCATCATGAATATATAATATTGGACTGATTTTCTATTTACTAATTCCCCATTCTTTTTAGAGACGCATTTAAAAAGATAATGATCCGTTTATCCTTTTAATAATTCTTTTTATAAATTACAATTTGCAAGGTGTTGACTTAACAATATTTAATACTTTTAGCGAGGATTGCAGTAGATTTTTTATTGTTATTTCCTTGTGTTACTGCTATTAGGAAGCCGTAAAATTAAAAAAAATGATAAGAACTTTTATTATTGTCTCAGGCATGCATAATCATGAATCATGATGGTAATTTGTACCCCCATTTAAACATATAACTTGTAAAAAAATACTTTCTTTAAAATTGGCGGTAACATATTTATTATTGTACGTTTTACTGCACGTTGAAAGTATTATTTCGAAGCACAATTATTTAATCATAACAAATATTAAAAATAGTATGTCTATAATAAATTTTGTTGCAAACACGTTATATATAGATTTTATTTTATTAGTTTTTATATACTTAAGTGCACTAGCCCAAAGATTAAATACTGTCGTTTTAAATTTTCTATAAAACTTCACAATTTTACAAAAAATATTCTTCTCTTACTATAAAAAGGAAATCGAAAATCTAAAAATCGAAAACTATTTTAGGGTTTTTACATTTTAGTATTTTAGGACCACAGAAATATAAAATCACAACTGTTAGAAATAGCCACAGCGCATGTTAGTAGCTGCAGGCCCTAGATGCTAATTGTTTTTCAAGTAGAACGGCTTTGTAGCGTGTGATTTTTGTCGCACATATTTCGCGTGTTATTTTAAATAGATACAAAATATGTATGTAGTATTTTAGGGGGTGGAGCACATTAAAAAATATTTGACACTGGCCATCAGTGTGCACTTCCTGCTGCAAATTTCCTTATATCTAAACTGGCTTTTGGGTTTTTCACTAAAATCTATTTAATTTATAGAAACTCGTATGATACTTATCAATGTTCAATCAACATTGGTCAATCTATATATCAAATACCAAATACTGTTAACAAAAAATGAAATGGAAATTGATTTAGATTTACCTTATGAAGTTGGGAATTAAAAAGTTCTGATAACAAACTCTACTAAATGAACCAGTAGGATTCTAACCGATAATTTTAAATTAAAAGCGGTCGACCTGAATTTTCTCCATTATTTGCATGTTTTGCATTTTGAAATATAACGCAAACGATTTATTGACTTGAATGACAAACAAAATGAGTGTTCGACGCCAATAGCAATTTATGTCTTTTATTAAATGTACATGCTTATTCTACAAATGGACATGAACCGAAATAAACACATATCTACATTAAAACATTCACATTGCATTAACAGTTGATACTTCTGCTGTTATAGAAATTTCCAGAACTAACTTTTTTAATGCAAATAGTTAAGTTGTTAAATGTTAATAAAATTAGTTACACGGTTATTTTTAGTACAACACGAACAAAAAGTTCCAGTGCCGATACATTTGTCACCTCCAGAGGCCACCACATGCAAAAAGATCAGCTTCAACGTTAGTAACCAATTAATCAAGAATTCGAAGGCTATTGAACTACCTATGAAAAATATGTGACATTCAGTAAAGATCATTTTAGTGCTCTTTACAGGTTTACATAGATCACAAGTCTAACTACAACAAAATGAATCAAGTGCAATAACATTCTAGAACTATTGGCTAGTGAGAAAAATATGGAAGGGGCCTCCAGTAAAAATTGCTCTAGTAATGTCTAAAGCACACCAATAGCGCAGCTAAAATGCAAATACGCGAGTTTGATGTCCTAAAGATTTTGATGTATGTATTTATGTGACGATGCAACAGTTATAACAGGGACCATATGCGTGACGTTTAAGTGCTAAAGGCTTCGAAAAAATAGGCACCTGATTTCGTAGGAAATATGACAAATATGGGATCATACAAAGTTGCGACACGGTTATTGCTTAGAAATGGAGCAAGTGGCATCAAAGTTCGATCCAAGGAAGTTTACCGATGGATTTCGGTTTTCTAGTCTCAACAGCTCCACTACTAGACCCACCACACCCCACTTGAGCCTGTACATTAGGGTGGCCTATAGCTGCATATAATAATAAAATCAGTGAGATTTTCACTGATAAAGAAGGACGATCATTACGATGAATAGCTAAGAGTCCATTCAATGTGGATAAGTATACTATTCTTTGAATAAAGAACAGATTTGGCCACTTGCTTATTTTTAAGCAGCTGCCGCGTAACTTTGTAATTGTCCTACATCTGCTTATTTCACTCGAAGACGCCTGTTAGCTAATTCCTGGTACTTAAAGGCGCTTGTATGCTATATCCGTTACATTGTTAATATAAATAAATCAAACGAATAAGATCAAAAAAATACCAACAGCATATCAAACAAAGATAGCTTTGCTGCCACAATGAAAACTGTTGTGTCGGGTAACAATGGTCCGATCTGCCACGGTACTCATTAGTATTCCTATTGCGCACCGTTTACCTGTTTTCTTACTGTTTCTTATCCTGAGATGCATCACAGAAGAGACTATATTACAGCTCAAGTCAAAGGCGTAGCCAGATAGAGAGCAAAGCAAATTTGTATGTCCCCAAATTTCGAAACAAAGAAAACTATTTGTAGTCAAGGTTGGTAAAAAGTTCAAAAATTATTTTGGTAAATTATGAAACTTAATATTTTTCTCAACGCAAAATATTTATTACTTACAACTCATAAATGCTCCAGCTGCTCAAGACATCTCTTTAACAAATTTAAGTTCAGGATGCGGGTATTGTTTCCATAGCTTACAGATTATAAAAAAGAAGGAATAATGCTAGTTATAGTCAAAAATAAGTATATTTGGGCGCCATCTGTTTAGGAAAGTCCGGGGATTATATAAAAAATATTAATAATATGATACTCGTAAACAGAAACCGGTATCAAATCTATTAAATTTAATTCAATTATTAGTCATGTTCAGCTAAGTCAAAAATCAAATTAGTTGAAATATATTTAAAGATTTTCATAAATATATGGTCCAATATTATTTAGTAAACACACATACAGGTAAAAATCAAAATTAATACAAGAATAATTATACAACTTACTCAAACTTTAACAAAATAGTATCCTTCAGTTCACAATACATTGATCGAATTATTTGATTCGATAACATCTCACAAAATAATTACAACTTAGTGCCTTTTTGTTTACATTAAAATACTAAATACCAAAATTAATAGCTTGATGAAGCTGCAAAATCTGGAAAACACCTCGATTACTGACACCGCTTCTTATTGCATAGTTAAAAATTCTTCATATCATATTTGTCTGGCTATCCTAGATCATTAAGACCAATAGTACGTCCTCTGCTTATTGTTCACCGTTACATTTCGCACAAATATTATATTTCTAGTTGTACACTCCATTATTTCTTTATTCGATTTGCATTTAGCGCGATTGCACTTGTCCTTCTTTCTGGGAAGCAGTCTTACAGGAACTGCCTTATTAATGTAAGTGCATTAATAGAATTGACAGAGAAAAAACTATTCTGAAGTATTTATACAATATTTAAGAAAAACAGAAAGCAGTGTATAAATTACACTAAATTTACAAAATAGTAAAGTAATTTAGATTCTTCTTAATTAACGCCTGATCTCGACATTTAACTGCCAACAAGAAGAAAGCACTTCAAAATTATAATTATCTTATTTTTATAATATACTCTTTAAAATATTACTCTGCTATGATAAAACAAGAAAATGCTTAAAAGCAGTGGTAATTTGTGGATTTAATTCAGAAGTCCTATAACTGGATAATAAAATTCTTCAATATTCTCTAATACCATTTTTGCGGTTTCGTTATTACCCACTTTTGACCTAAATACTTGTTTTCGATGTTGGCGCAGCTCTTACCTCCAAATTACCCTTGTTATACGATTTCATTTCTGTATTAGTTATTCCGTGCGCCGTTTTCTCGTCTTCACCGCAACTATTACTTCGATATTTTCGTTTTTATCTCATATTAACTGTAGATATCGCGTTGAATTGCTCTCTTTACGGTATTTTTTTAATAAAAGCATTATTTTCTTTTGATTTTATTAGATTATAGAACTGTTAATTCTGTGCAGAAAATAATCTTATTAATTTAATTAATTTAAGAAATAAACAATTAAAAATTATATTTAATCTTGAATCATTAATATAAAGTTTAGTAGTTAATGTAAGGAATCAATGGCGCCAGGTGGTAGGTAGTTAGGTTAGCAAAACGATGACCTAGTAAAGACGAGCTTTAGAAGCTAAAACAATTCCAGAGATTGAAAGCTAATGTGCCTTGATTAAACTAATTCATCTAAACTTGATAAATGTTAACCAAAAGTAATTTTATTAGGGTTATTAAAGAATTAATTATGACTTAAATATATGTCAATCAGCTCTAAACAGATACCTTAAGACATTTATTTCTTTAAGGGAAAATTACTTCTAGATCTACAAAGATCAAATCTAATAAGCTTTTAGAATGAACATAAAATGTTGCAATTTACCAAAAAAAACCTTGAAATTTAAACAATCAAATTTTAACTTGATATATGTACTAAGTAGTATAATAAATTCTACTGAGAGATCTCCAAAACTCTGGAACAGCTGGATATGAAAGGTCAGTGATGTAAAAACTTTGTAGAGCGGATTACCTAAATTATGGCTTGAATAATTTTGACTGTATTATTTCAATGCGAGTTTAGTGAATTTCTAATTTATAATGCACTTAAAATACCTCTAATTTTAATGTCTATCAGAACTAATCTATTATTAATTTACTGAAAATGGTATTTCTGCATTTTCAACAAAACAAACGTTATTCGTTTACAGTTGCAGTAATTCGTTAAAATTAATTGGTTAACTTTCAACAACATCACATGGTTATTAATGTATGTACACACTTAACAAGAGAATCTACTAGACAAATATTTAATTCTTTCAATTAGTAACAATAAGTATCTCCGGCGAAATCTATCTCTATCTGTAGTGGAATGTGTCTTAATTCAATATAAAAAAATCGCCGCACGTTACTAAAAGCCAAATAAATATGCGTAGGAATGCCCCACGTTAGAACAAGCCAAGTAAATATGCAATAAGTAGATAACAAATGGGCTTAGTGGAGCCACACAACCTTGAACTCTCATTTGACCTTCTTTCACTTTTCAAGCCCCTCCCATTTAGAAGCCACTCCCTTTTAGAAGCTACTTCCCCCTCTCCAAGCCCCTCCCCTTTGGAATCCCCTCCCTTTTAGAAGCCACTTCCCCTCCCCCCTCTCCAGCTTCTCTCTCTTGGCTTATAATAGAAAAATCCACAAAAAGGTATAAATAATAATTTATTTAGATTACAACAATTAATACAACAATTAATACAATTAATAATAAGCACAAAGGTATAATTTATTGGTTTAATTCATTTTAAAAATGTTTAATACAGTACTTACTCTTAATATTAAGAGGAATATCTATAATTCATTTTTAAAAAATAAACTTAACAATATCGTATAATTTATTAAAAGGTAGGTTGAATAGGTATAATTCATTTTAAAAAATAAATCGAACAATAATTTATATTGTACAATAAATTCACTACTCATTTATTAAATAAACTCAACAATATCGTATAATTTATTAAAAGGTAGGATGAATAGGTATAATTCATTTTAAAAAATAAATCGAACAATAATTTATATTGTACAATAAATTCACTACTCATTTATTAATTACTTTCTAATTTACTTCTTCCAAATTGTGCTAAATGAATTTTTTCTTTGATAAAAATAAACCCAGCAATAATGTATTATAACATTCCGCTATTGTGTTGATTGGGGAATGTTGGGGTAAAGACACAATGATACTACAGATTTAAAGAATTAACCAATATATTAAAAATTAAATAAAACTGAAAATGAAGGTATAATCAAAACATTTAAATTCGTTCTTCCCAGTAACATCAATGTGAATCTTTTACATAAAAGTAAACTCAACTATTCAATTCAGCTTCAAGCTTTAGACAAATACAGGATATGATTGTGCAAGTTTCTTACCCTTTGCGTAAGTAATAAAATAATCCAATTTTCCGTCTGGACCTTGTTAAATTCACTTTAATTAATAGGTTTTTGGGTTAAGCGCCCGATTGAAAGGTATCCGTTATTCTTCTCGTTAATTTTATATTATTTATAATTTTCTCTATTTAGATTTTAAACTTTATTAAATTTCTTAAGTTCACAATTAATTAAATGAGTCCCGAATGTTTGCTCTCTTTGTTGGAGCTAATTTAGTGCCGAAACCGTTCAGTTGAAGATCTACCCGGGAACTGCTCTCTAAGTCAAGCTTTTTGAACAGCTCGACGAAAAAGCTGATGTTTCAAAAACGCTCGTATTTTTCCAGCAGTTTCTGCCAGCTCGCAAAACTGCACCTGAACATTATTTTGTTTATCAAACTGCTCAGTGCAACTTGCATGATCATTTCCTGCTATGATAACCCAACTATGGTATGTTCGTGTGAAATGTCCAGTTAGCCTTATCACATATTATTAAATTAAGTTGATGCAGCTTAGTGTTTCCTGTCTGAAGTTTAACAAAGTTCAAAAGATATAATTCCTGTGAAACACCGAGTCAGCTATACATCCATTTTATAAAAGTAATTTATGACTTAATAAAAATTAACCAATTTAATTAAATATACCTGGTGTCCTAATATTTGAATACGATAATTAATAAATGATTATCGGCGGGTTGTTACAGTATTAATAATAAATTTATTTATACAATGCCAAAAACATAGTTGGATGAATATGTCAAAAAATAATTAAATAAAAAATAATACACGTTCACTTCCACTCCACATTTAGATGTGAAAACATCTGATTAAAGGTGTCTCGTATTAAATCATAACAATTTAATACTTTATTATTATTTTTTACATTATTTTTTTTTAAATGAATTATACCTATTCATCCTACCTTTTCTGATACAAGTAAAAAAAGCGTATTATCTATATGTATTTTATTTTAATCTATTACTTTACTATTAAAGCAATTCTATAATTACTAAAGTCTAGAAATTTATCAAAAAATTATTGAAAGAATTTGTATAAGAAACTGTAAATATTTAAAAAAAATAAATATGCAATATCTTTAATTTACAAAGTTGAACATATGCCTCTTTAATGCATCGCCTGAAAATATTAAAAATGCACGAAATATTCACACGTTTGAGAAGTTTTTAAATACGTACACACGACAGCTGTAGCTTAATATGTAATTGTATACTTATTATGTAACTTACTAGCCTACTGCTAAATATAATCACAGAGAAATCATCTACCCTATTTAAAAGAATGCGTTTTAAAAAATCAATTATTTAAACTTCAAAATTAATATGGCATTAAATGCTAACACGCACGTGCAATTTAATAACGAAATTTATTGTCTTTTAAAAATTAAGCCGCCAGACAGGCGACTTGTGTGGACTACATAATCAGTCTGGCAGAGAGAAGGAGAGAGAACGCTTCTTCTTGTTTCTCTTTTCAATATACATTCTGCGACGACAGATATTGTCGGCCAGTAAAGTTAGTATAAACACAACCAACAGTTTATGGTCTAAAACTGTTTTGTTGTCTGGTTTCCACTCGAAACCGGTCTGATGGTAACGAATATCAGGAAATGAACTCAGTTCCTAACTGGCAATGAACGAATTCACTCGCGAGTTGCAATACATGCTTCCAGCAGGTTAATATAATATCGAGATATCAAGCCGGTCCCAGAGCGAAGAACCCCTTCTGTGCAAAGAAGCCACGATCTCACCAGCAATCCCGGCTTACCCAAGTAGAAGGCTGGTACTCTGTGTGAAGCTGATGGTCCGACCACGAACCGGGTTTACCCCATCTGGAAGGCCTCAACTTCGAGGAAATCATCCCGGTTTAGAGTGAGGTTCCAACGAAGTCACCAGCTGTTGTGATTTGTTTACCAGTGTTAAAATGAAAAGGAGTTCTAATGTGTTAAAACTGGTCCATTTTCCTCTAAGTTTGGATATTGGTAATGTAATTAATAATAAAAAATAATAATAATAATTTTTTCCCAAAGGCCATCCAAGCAACTTTATTAATTTACTACAATTGTTTCAGCCTTAGTAATAATATTTAATTTTACAAGGCCATCTTCAGGCAGCTTTTATTGTTGTTGGTTTTGGTGTTTTTATATTTATTTTAATAATAATCAAAAATTAAAATCATTGCTGTTTTATATTAATGATTCCCGTATTAAAAAGATATTAAACTAAAATATGTTATTTACCCTCCTTAAAAACTACATTGAACAAATATTTATTTAATTATCATTGTTTTTTCTATATTTTAATTTCATTTTGAATTTATAATACGTGAACATGTTTCACGTTCCCCAGAACAAAATGGAGTTCTAATGATCAGAAAAGTTTGATACACTTTAAATTATGAAATTGTTGTTAATAATAAAATATCTAGAACGAATAATCCAAATTAATCCACCTTTAGTTCTCATAATTTTTTAATTTGTTTAATTTGTTAAGTAGATTCGAAAAATTTGGTATTTTAAATTACATCCCTAGACAGACTTCTTCTAGGAAGTTGCGTGACGAGATTTTTACTGTGTGTGGAATAAATTACACTAGAAACCGGCTTGTGAGCTGCTTTGTTGCTTTGCTCCGGGAACGTTAAACCTACAGGATAATACGTAGTGCTAAAACCAAGCCCGTTCTCGGCTTGGAGCCGGAGAACGCGGTCTCGAGAAGCAACATTTCACCACGTACTACGACGTACCAAAAGCACGAAATAAAACGCAACAAACATATTCGTGGTAATTAATTTCTGTTAGATTAATCGTTTAATGCGTCAATCTCCAAGTTGCGAGTTCATTTTTTATAAAAACAAAAACATGTAAAAATAAGATCGTAAAAATAAGATCGTTTTCATAAATAAGAGATAATACTTAATAAATTGTTAATCAACAATTTATTAAGTATTATCTCGTAAATAACTTATTATCTTTTATTTTTAAAACGAATTATTGTTTCAGTTTATGTTAGTTTCATATGGAGGTCTCGTTCAGCGTGCGAAAACATCTCGTTACGTTTTTTAATAAATTAATTTTGTTTATTCCTCGTAATTATGTCTTAAGGTGTTTATTGTTCAATACAAAATTTGCATTAATGTAAACAAATATAACTTTGTGGACTGCTTTTATACTATTCATAAAACGATGTTTTATCTTAATTGTTATTGTTAATTATTTTTTGACATATACATCCAACTATGTTTTTGGCATTGTATAAATAAATTTATTATTAATACATTATTGCTGGGTTTATTTTTATCTAACAAAAAATTTATTTAGCACAATTTGGAAGAAGTAAATTAGAAAGTAATTAAAAATGAGTAGTGAATTTATTGTACAATATAAATTATTGTTCGATTTATTTTTTAAAATGAATTATACCTATTCATCCTACCTTTTAATAAATTATACAATATTGTTAAGTTTATTTTTTAAAAAAGAATTATAGATATTCCTCTTAATATTAAGAGTAAGTACTGTATTAAACATTTTTAAAATGAATTAAACCAATAAATTATACCTTTGTGCTTATTATTAATTGTATTAATTGTTGTATTAATTGTTGTAATCTAAATAAATTATTATTTATAACTTTTTGTGGATTTTTTATTATAAGCCAAGAGAGAGAAGGTAGAGAGGTGGGGAGGGGAAGTGGCTTCTAAAAGGGAGGGGCTTCTAAAGGGGAGGGGCTTGGAGAGGGGGAAGTGGCTTCTAAATGAGAGGGGCTTGGAGAGGGGGAAGTGGCTTCTAAATGGAAGGGGCTTGAGAAGTGAAAGGAAGTCAAATGAGAGTTCAAGGTTGTGTGGCTCCACTAAGACCATTTGTTATCTACTGCAATAGAATAGCTGTAAACAGTGGCAGTGAAATAAATGAACAATTCGCCCCACGTTGGTTACCAAATAAATATGGTTCCGGTACCGGGAATCAAACCCGAGTCTCCTGGATGAAAGCCAGATGTCCTAAAGAAAATAAATATGTGTTGGAATGTGTCTTCATTCAATAAATCAAAATTCGTCCACGTTGCGAAAAGTTAAATAAATATGTTACGGAACGCCCCACGTTGGGACAAGCCAATTAAATATGCGATGAAATGTGTCCCTTGTTGGCTGGCGAATAAATAAATACGATATGTGATAATTAATAAAAATACAGTAATACAAAATTTTTCTAAACATTTTTAATATGTTGCTAAACAATGTTAATAAATGCCACCAGCTTTTAAAATTTAAAATAAATTAATTTTTATAAATTTTAAAATAAGTTAGATTTTCAATTATTATTAATAAATTAAATTATTTTTGGAAATTCCACTTCCTAACTAACTCTCTATTTAGGCCAATTTGTATAAATTCTCACATTTAATTGTCTTAAATTAATTCAATGAAAAAATTAGCGTAATACACAAAATCCGCACTACACAGTATGCACTCAATAATTTCAGTAATATCTTACAGTGTATTAATGCCTGTTTAATACAACACGAAACAAAATCAAGAAAAGAGTTTCACAATTCGTAAACAAAAATATCACTTCTTTCCTGATGTATTTTAAAGCAGCATTAAAGCGTTTGCTTTTTAATATTGCCTGGAAAAATACTAAGAAATCCGGAGCATTTCCATAATCCTATTCCTTAAAAGAAAATTTATTACCTTTTTAGAATGCTTGAATAAGTCGTCAAAAGACATCCACCTTTCAAATATCGTCTGTACTTATCATAAAATGGAATTTTTGTAGCAGTTTATCTGCTTTTTCAAGCAATTTGTAACATCAGTATGAACATTATGAACTGTACTTAATGCTTTTGTTGGCACTATACCGTATTACTAGCGAAAATCCAAAATATAATGTACAATATTTCGCGAGCTCTTAACCTTATGTTAAAGCAACGTCTAAAATGATTACCATACTATATCAAATACAGTTTTGCTACACTTATTTTTATTTTCAACGGAATTCCCTTCCCGTCATGTTTTGTATCCACTTGAATGTTATTACTTTAGGTATATAAGGTAGATATAATAATAATAAGTAAATAAAAATACTTGTCTAAGTGTCACAAATATGTAAATCTTATTAGCTTAATCGCGATTTCGGTTTTTACACCATCGCCAGAAATTTAAAAGAAATTACAAAAATATATAAAAACTCGGGTAGCATCCCGCATAACTAAATGCGTGGTAGGTACAAAGCTAAAAAGGATTAACGGTAGTTTTATTTGCAGAATATCTGAATGAAGAATGTCCACCGAGTCATTCATAAGTTCCTCATTATATTTTATGGCTTTATTTATTTCGAGTGCCATTATTTCAAGAAATCCAATCTGAGGCCTTTCTTTTCAAGGCGTAAAACTTTTAAATTTTGTATGGAGCAAGTGTGATTATATGTTAAAAGATTTATTTTTCCAAGATCTGATATGTTCATTAAACCTAATGAGAAAACTTCTACCAGTTTGACCTATATATTTATAAACACATTGATCACATTGAATTTCTACATGTTTTTAATGTAGTAAACTGGTGTAATATTGGTGTCTCTAAATTTCTTATTCAAATCTCTATTAATTTTGCCTAAAAAGTTGAACTGTGTGAATGCTATTGAAACCGCGATCGAAATAGCGATTAAGAGAATAAGATTTACCTATTTGTGAAACTTAGCCAAGTGTTTTTATTTACTTATTAGAATGTTCCACCTAGCGTCTACGACGGATTCTATCAATCAATAATATTGAAAATTATACCTTCAGAAACATACAAATATAAATTGTTTGCATAGTTTTGACGTTATCTGGTGTTGTAATTTTCTAAATTTAATCGAAGTGCTGCAGTAAAGTTAATATCTGATTATTTAAAACTTCTTAGAACTTTAATACCGTATTAACTAAATTTTCAGTTTCAAAATGTTTATTTAAATGCGTAATAACATTTAACTGATAAATATAATATTTCCTGTGTTAGCTGTAAACATTTCACAACTGTACGTTATAAATATTACTGTAATAGAATTTATTATGTGTAGCCTTACTACGTGAAAGTTTATAATCGGAAATAAAACAAAACAATTATTAAACGATTTGTTACGTGCTGATTCCGTAACACCCAGTTCAGTAGTGATTTTGTAGCGTCCTGTATAATCTTGTTGGCAATCTTAGCGTTTTCGCTGTTTTAGTTACTTTTCTGACAGCTAAAATTAAGTTGCTCCGATTTTTTGGTAAGTCACCTGTGGTGGTGTGTTTTGTGCCGTAGCTTCTTCAATATTGTTCTGGTAATGTCACTTTAGAAAGTTACGTTTTCCTTCCTAAATTTTGATGGTGTATTGATCGATTTGGTTTGTATCGCTATGGGTTTTTATACCAGTATTCTGTTTTAGACATTATCAACCGCGTTTCCACACATCACAAGGTTTGTAAAATGATAGTATCTATCACTTGAGATGCTTTCATGTACTATTTTATGCAAGATTTATTTAATATCTGCTCAATCGACGTTATTTTCGTAACTTTCTCCGCAACTAGGCAGTACATTATATCTTGCGAACTGTATTTTGAACTGTAGCGAATTTATTTACATAAATATATTGAAGACAGTGTTGTCGTACTCGATTTCACCTAAACAATCTTATGTTGTTCACATTTGGCTGTTCTTCGATGATCTAGGTGATGCTTACAGTCTTGCTTGTAAATAAATCATAAGTTAAGAATTACAAAAATAGCAAGTGTAAAGATAAAAAAGGGAAAATGTAAGATTAAGGTAGGTTATTAAACATTATTCTTTTAAGCAAATAATGTGTTTATCTTGAGCCAAACCTTTTAGATATTAAAAAAGTTAACAAAATAGTATATCGTCTTCGGTACTATATTTTATATTCTATGAAGCATAATTACATTAAAAATTGGCTTTGATTTGGATAAGCCCATCTTTGGCATAGTAAGAGACACGAGAGGTAATTTTGTTGAATTTTTGTTATTGGTTACAGTGGCTGGTTACGATGGAGTTGGCTGGAACCTTCTGAAATAAGTGCCCTTTTAAAATCAAAATGTGACTTTTTGGTGTGGGTAGAGCTCACGACTTGAGCGGAGGCAAAATCCTTTACCGTCAATGGATTATACTGTTCTCCGTTTGAATTTAAATTCAGAAAAGGAAACGTTGTCAAGCATTTAGTGTGGTGCGCTTATGGTTTTTTAACCTTATTGTATCGTTGTGTTTACGGCTTAAACCTTCAAGTAGAAATTATGCCTTCTTGTAATCAGCCTGAAAGTAGTTCGTCAATTCTTTTAGTTAATTTAAAGCGATGTGACAAGCAATTAACAACTTCGTGATAATAATAATAATAATAATTGCTACAACCCATGGCCCCAGAAGCTATAAGCTTGTGCGGGAGGGAGGGGGCGATTATTATTACGTAGGCCCCTGTAGTGATGAACTCTGACCCTTTGAATTGTGACGATTCTTAAATTCGTTTTGTATGAAACTATTTTCCGTATTAATATTTATTGGACTTGAGTGTATTTTATGGAAAATTTGCGTATAGAATTTATAATAAACATTATTATCTCTATCTCTAATTAAGTTTACTTTGTGACGCTTTTTAAATTCTTGTGCTAAACAAAAACAAGTACTTTACTTCTACTTTATTCTCAGCTACTTGACTCCAACGAATTTTATTAAATGAAAGGAAATTCCATGTAAAAAACCACCTGATTTTGTAGATTCCCATCGCAATTTTGTTAAACAATAATAACAAACAATTTGGGTGGCACCCTCTATGACGTTGTTTATTTATTCATGTCTTTAATCTGAAAATATAACGTCTTTATGATCAACATTCCACATTAAGTAAGTAGCCTCACTTTTTGAGTATTTATTATTACAAATTAACGCCTACTAGTGGGACTGGTAGTTTTTTTATTGTTACAACTTAATGACTTCTTCACATTTTTCATAAATACCATAAAGCTTATCAATTATTTAATTAAAAAACTATACTGTAATAAAAAATAACTATCGCACTATAAATAACTTTTTGACTATAAGGTGGCAACCTAAAACACATACTACATGTTTGATGTTACTAATGTAAAGCTGTAAATATTAATTATCATTTAATCCTGGAATTTCGATAAAACTTTAAGTACAAGACCGTAGAATGAATTTACCACACAGTTGTTGCAATGTGGGATGCTAACCTCTACATGCCATAAATGTTAGAGATTTATTTGTTTAAGAAAACATAACCCACCCAAAGTTTGTTATCGCAAAGCATACTTCAAATAGTTATGAAACATTAGTTCTGTTTGTTGAAGATGAAATTCAAATATTTTCATTCCACACACATAATTTATGCTCTTATTTATATCAACGACCTCGAATAACCATTTAAAAATGCTCTCGAGCATATAGCAATTTAATACAAAATTTTTAATTTTACGTAATTCCGTAAATAATTCCAAAAGATTTCAGAAAACTTAAAAAACATACAAAATTAAAAATGTTTAATCAGTATCTAATTCGGTTCCTGCTTTTAGAGTACAAGATTACCATTTTAACACCAAAAAGATTAATAGGACCTTCACCCTTTGAAGAGAAATCCAGCAAAAGGGCTACTAATACTGAGCACTTTCCTGCTAAGTTTGCAACTTTTTTCATTGTAAAGGCTGAAAACAAGGCACTAGTATTTCATTCTCCTTTGCTTGCCTGGTTATTCAAAGCGGTTTCTTCATGTTGCCATTGTATCAGCCTCTCCATTATTATCGCATTGGGACGACAACAAAACTTCAAAGATCATTTCGTATTCACTAGCTCCGTAAAATTGTCTTCAGAGACCCTTTTTCACATATTCTTCCACAACGTTAATAGGAAATCTTTTTCTGTTAAATCCACTGGTGTACAATATGTATACGTGAATTTATATAGGGAAGGCGCTAAACCAAGCGATGCATCTACAGAGTCCGTTGTTCAGGAAGTAAAAGTTCAAATAATCAGACTTTTTGGCGACCTACATTTAAGAGAGACGGAAAAACAACTTTTATGTGAAATATGTACCCGGAGGACAAACAGAATAAAAAAATATGTACTCTTGAGATGTTTCTTTCGTCAATTTCTTTGTATACTGCACAAGACAAAGTATCACAATAAGACTGAGAAAATTTTATAAATGTGTACGACAATAATAATGAGTGTGGGGTTAATTTCAAGAAAACTCTGTTAATAACAATTAAGTCTGGTGGTTATGCTCTAAAGACACGTTTCGATGTTATCACAAAAGAATAAATAAAATAACGAGGTAGATATCACGCTACAGTAGTTAACGCAAAACTAGTCAATTACCTTCTACTCGTAGTACATTTATAAGAGCACTTGATAAATTTCAAGTACATGGTGGACTGCATGTAGTTTCTTTCCAAAGGATCAATATTAAATAGTTAACTTGGGCAGTACGCCTTTGATGACTTTTGCTGCTTATACTGTAACAGTATATCTTTTGCTACTTAAAACACATCGGTGAGCCCCTTTATATCTACAAATGTTCCGCATAACAATCCGTCTTTTCCTGTGTTTACAAATTCTCCCTTTTATTTCTGTTCATTTACGTTAAGTATAGATATTTGAATAGTTTTGTATCTCCTTATTTTAATTTAAGGGAGGTTATTATCATTTTATTCTTACTAATCTCATGCCAAATTTAAAAATCTATATACAACGCCATCTAAGGATTGGTCGCGAAAATGCATCATAGTGATGCTTTCACTTTGTGAATTATGAGGATGGTGTTTTGTTCGTGTTCTCTATCGTTAAATGTAACGATTTTGTTGAATTGTAATCCATTGTATTATTAATTTTTTGGAGATATAATTTCATCATCAATAGCATTTTGAGGATTATTGGCAATTAAGAAAATTCACTTTAGTAGAACGTTTTTCTGTTTACGTTTCGTTTAGAACGTTTAGTCTTTGTTGCTTTGGCAATAAATCTAATCATTATCGAGTTCTCCCTCAAGAATTATCTTGCAGTTAAATATAACTGGTAGATCGAGTTATACTAACCTGCAGTTTTCACCCTGCAGTTAGATAGCACAGTCATATAAAGAATATGGTAAACTATTGAAATAGTCTGTGCGACTGACTAATATAAGCTTGTCTCCAGCATGTAACGGTTCATTTTTCTGAACTTCTGAAAAATGCAATTTTGTTTGCATAAATGATAAAAACCTTTAGTGCGGTTCTGCATATTAATGTATATCTTTTCTTGATTTAAAATTGTGTTGGTATTCGGCATAAATGTGAGTCCTTAAATATCAAAGGTTACTTAAAAAGAAATATTCCAGACTAATAAAATTATTTCTAGAAAAATCTATAGACTCCGCTCTAAACAAAGGTACCGTCTTTGCACATGTTAGTATCTACCATCTCTTGTTTTCGTGAAAAAGAATATTATCGAATAAATTTGCCTTCTAAATTTAAAAGGCCAGCGATTTCAGTTGATGTGGACGAACATTTTAAATATTCCCATATATGTATAAGTTGAAATTCGATGAAAAAATATTATTTTTTTTTTATTTAACAAAGGAAGAAAAAGAATAACATAATTTGCATGTGTTTACATCTGCATTTTAAAGACTAAAACTTAATTATTATTTTTTTTATAGATTCATTGAATAACTAAAAATCTACTCAAAACCACAATAGAAAAAATAGAAACGAATAGTATCTAAATTTATTATTGGTAATTTTTAGTATGAGCTTAAATATGAGTTTATGTTTAAAGTCTGAATTCAAAGTTAAAAGAACCTAAAGATATTGATTCGAACTATAGGAAGTAAAATACGTATATGTAGGTAATGGAAAAGTGTAGTAATTAACCTAAGAAATACTTGTGTGTTGATTATGCACTTTCCTACTTTTTGCTAATTTACTTGGTGGTCGTAGGTATTACAGTGATCTATTTATTTATTTTTTTGCTTTTATACATAAAGTTTTATAAATTCTGATTGGTTTGCTAATAAATATATATTAAGTTGTTTTTTAAATTTTTGTGTGTTTTTTATCTCAATTATATTTTTTGGTAGCATATTGTAGAATCTCGGAGCTAGATACGATGCAGCTCTAGTACTAACTGTTTTCTGGGCTTTATTAGTTTTTACCATTTTTTTTGAAACTGTTCTAGTATCGTAAGAGTGTTTCAAGTAATTTTTTGCATTTTTGTGGGACTGTACTATGATGCTTTTTATGAACAGATTTCTGATATTATGCATTTTGGTTTCTTGAAATAATTCTTTTGTCGGATACAGATAAGGTTTCTCAAAAATAATTTTTAATAAGATATTTTGAGCAGTCGTTAAGGGTTTTAGTGTAGTTTTATAAACTCCTCTCCAACCCGTTATCCCATATTGCAACAATGACTGAGCCAGAACAAAATAGATAGTTTTTAATTGAATTGTATTTAAAAAATTTGTAATTACTTTGAATAGATAAAATAATTTTCGCATTTTCCTAGTAATTTCATTAACGTGTTGATCCCATCGTAAATGTGAGTCTATTTGTATCCCAAGATATTTTGCTGATTGGTTAATTTCCAATTTACAATTTAGGCGTTCTATATTAACTGATGCAAAGTGAGGTAAGTTAACACGATTTGGAGAGAACATTACTAATTTAGTTTTTTTCAGATTTAAGGTCAATAGGTTATTGTCAAACCACCTTTATCATTTCACTTGTAATCATTTTATGCACATTTTCCCATGAACGTCCCACAAAATATAACACCGTGTCGTCTGCATAAGATATTATATCACAATTTATTTCAATTTTTAGAAGATCATTAAGATAGATTACAAATAGAACCGCTCCAAGCACACTGCCTTGAGGTACATCGTATCTGCAAGGTAATTTTGAACTTATGACATCATTAATTTTAACTTGTTGGGTTCTATTTGCAAGATATGATTCAAACAGCTTGTGTGCATGTCCTCTTATTCCTATCTTTTCAAGTTTTTTTAATAAAAGTTGGTGGTTTACAGAGTCGAATGCTTTTGCTAAATCTAAAAATACCGCTGCTGAAGGTTTACCACAATCTAAGTTGGAATAAATTTTTGACGTTAGGAATTTAATCGCGTCTTCCTTCGATTTTCCATTTTGAAAACCAAACTGGTTTTGTGAAAGAATTTTTATGTTTTTCCATAAATGAGATAAGTCTTGTTTTCATTATTAAAACCTATCTTGCCTTTTTTTATGATTTCCTTGTACGTGCCTATTGATAAACTTTAAATAAACACATCTGCGCTTCGAAAGGTGTCATGTCTGCAAATCTTGTTGTCAAACTCCGGGCACTGAATTTTTCTTTGTGTAAAAGTATTAATTTTGGTAGGTTTAAAAAAAGTCATGTCGTTCTTTTATTGGTCTATTCGAAATGCCCCCCCTTAAGATTGCCCGTCATCATGTAAGTTTGAACCTTTTTTTAAGAAGAGTCCGAAATAAACTTTCAAAGAGTACGGAGCTCTGGGCTATCATATTTTACGTATAGAGTTGGTCTTGCCGTCGGCAACTCCCAAATATTCAATACCGTGTTTAATTGCCGTTAAAGTTGTAGAAATTTAAGTGATTAAGTCTAAAAAATCGCTATAATAATTACTGTAAAGATACTTAATTATTAGTTCCGTAGGATTTACAGTTTTATAATTAAAGTGTGGGCCATAGTTTTGTTACCGAATTTACGTTTTATGAACAATTTCTTCTGATACTAATATTGTTAGTACAACGGAAAATTATAATTATTGAATTTAACGCATCATAAATTAATATTAAACGGAATCTCGTCTTAAAGTAATTCGTAGATGGAAGTTTTAAATCTAAGTAACCTTTAAATGATGAGTCCCGTACCAAAGTAATCAGCCCCAAGGATTCTGGGGGGGGCAGTAATTCGATAGCAGTAATGAAAACTACACATACACAGACAAAAACCCGAAAAGACCCCTTGGTCACCTTGAACATAGCTACGTACAATACAAGATCTCTCCTTGCGCCGGATAGGCTCGTACAACTGGAAGAAGAGCTAAAATCCTTTAAATGGGACATTGTCGGGCTTAGTGAAGTGAAAAGAAAAGGTGAGGAACTACTAAACCTTAAATCGGGAAAGATATTTTACTACAAAGGCGAAGAAGAGACAACACTAAACGGAGTTGGTATGCTAATTAATAACAAATGGTGTAATAACATACAAGAAATTGTAGGAATATCCCCAAGAGTAATGTACACGACACTGGGAATATCTGAACGATACAAAATAAAAATAATCCAAATATATGCACCTACATGCGACCATCCCGATGCCGATGTAGAACAACTCTATGAAGAAATTGAAATAGCGATGGACAGCAATAAAACATTCTATACCATGATTATAGGAGATTTCAATGCAAAGACTGGCAAAAAACAACAGGACGAGACTAGTGTGGGAAAATACGGGATAGGCGTACGCAACGATCGAGGACAAACATTAAAAAATTTCGCTGAAAAACATCATCTAAAGATTATCAACACATTTTTTTACAAAAAAGAACACAGAAAATGGACGTGGAAGCACCCAAATTCAAGAACACGAAACGAAATCGATTTTATCATTACAAATTCACAACGGATCGTTAAAGATGTTACAGTCCTTAACCAAGTACACATAAGCGACCACAGATTAGTCAGAGCCAGAATCAAAATTAACACCAAATTAGAAAGAATGAACCTTATTAAACATAGTAATGTAAACATAAAAATAGCTCTAGAAAGCCTAACGGAAGCATCATACAAAGAAAAACTAGAATCAGCGCTGAAAAGTAACCCTGCTAACGATAACGCGAACATCAACGAATTAAACAAGTATATTACTGAAACAATAGTTAAGACAGCCGAAAATATTAAGAAGACACATTCCAGCAACAGCAAGAGAAAAGGATAAGACAAACTCACCGACGACACGAGAAAGCTAATCGATCAAATCAAATGTATGAAATCAAAGCAGCCTTGAAAACTATGAAAAATAACAAAGCACCAGGCGAAGACGAAATCACAATAGAACTAATCAAAACAGGGTGAAAAACACTGCTAGTGCACCTAAAGAATCTCTTTAATAAATGCCTTGAACTAGGAAGTATACCTGCGACATGGAGAAGGGCCAAAGTGGTTTTAATATTTAAGAAAGGGATCTGAAAAACTACCGACCAATCACGTTGCTCTCACATCTGTACAAGCTATTAACCAAGATTATTACTACACGCATATCCCAAAAACTAGATGCATTTCAACCACCCGAGCAGGCGGCGTTCCGCTTAGGATACAGCACCCTGGAGCACATACACACCCTAAGGCAAGTCGTAGAGAAAACCTATGAGTACAAGCAACCACTGTATCTGGCATTTGTCGATTTTGAAAAGGCCTTTGACACAGTCGAAAAATGAGCATTAATTAACGCCTTGAAACGCTGTAGGATAGACCATAGGTACATACAATTAATCAACAACCTATATGAAGATGCTGAAATTGTTATCTAGGTCTATAACGGAACCGAGCCTATACCAGTAAAAAGAGGTATAAGACAAGGGGATACCATCTCCCCAAAATTATTCACCAACCTGCTCGAAGACGTATTTAAAACTCTAAATTGGCGAAACAAGGGAGTAAATATCAACGGAAAATACTTGTCGCATCTTAGATTTGCAGATGACATTGTCATCACAGCTAGTACAATGGGAGAACTACAGACAATGATCGAAGAACTTGAATCAACAACAACACGAGTAGGCTGAAAATGAACATCTCGAAAACGAAAATCATGGCAAACAGAGACGATGCTACACCAATCGTAATAAACCAAAATACCATCGAAGTCGTAGAACAATATATATCTGGGACAGATAACATCTGTAAAAGAAGATATACAAACTGCCGAAACCAACAGAAGGATCAAACTGACCTGGGCAGCGTATGGTAAACTAAGGAAGGAGGTATTTAAATGTGCATATCCTCAACACCTCAAAACGAAGGTATACAACCAGTGTGTGTTGCCTGTCATGACATACGGCGCAGAAACGTGGCCTTTAAAAGAAACCCTGATTGAAAAAATGAGAATCGCACAACGAAATATGGAACGCTCTATGCTAGGCGTCAGATTACGAGACCGCATACCAAACGAAGTGATAAGAAGAACAACAAAAGTGGAGGACGTAGCAAAGCGAATTGCAACTTTGAAATGGAATTGGGCCGGCCACGTTATGAGACGCAAAGACGACCGATGGTGTAGATTAACAACCGAATGGCGACCACAAACAGGTAGGAGAAACCGAGGAAGACCGAGAGCAAGATGGCGAGATGACATCGACAAAGTCACTGGCATAAATTGGATGAGTCAGACAGCGGACGGAGTAGCATGGAGAATGCATGGGGAGGCGTATATCCAAAAATGGAGTACACTTATGTGTGGTGTTTTCCGTAATAAACAAAAACATTTTTACGACCAATTTTACTAATCTATAATTAATAATCTATAAAATGTATAAAATAGTCCCCTGATTTAAGTGCATCCAGATTTGGCCTATTTCTTTACGTCAACGTATTATTTTCAATAAATCCTTTATACGAGGCTATATTTTATACTAATTATATCTTGCAGTTTGTTATTTGAATAAATTTCGTGTTCTCTCATTTTGAATTTATAGCAACTGTTGATATATTATTATAATTTAATAAAAGTTAGTTTTTCAAGTCTTCAGAAGATACTAAAATGATATCAAATTTTACGTTTCCATATACAAGGTAATAATTTGCTCAAATCGTTTTACCATAGGTAAATCGATAGTAAAACTTTTCGCGAATTTTGCATTGTTAAACGTGAAGATTTAGTAAAAATGCACTTTATAGTGTTGATGATCTATTGTTTTGAATTGAGTTATCGTATTCTAATAAAGAGTTGTTTGGTGAAAAAGTTTCAATATGGGCCTTTTTTGCAAATAAATTGCACATTAAGAACAGTATTGCTTTGGTAACAATATAATGTAACTTCATTTGTTGAAGGTTTTTTGACCTGGGGCCCACAGTAGGCAATTCAATAAAACTTTCAAAAATTATTAATTAAAAATAATTCTTGAATTATAATTGACACCATTGACAAAACCTACAATAATTTCGAAAACCTCAAAACTTTGAAACAAAACTTCGTAGCCATGGAAAAATTATTTAATGAATCCAACTTAGTTTAAAACAAAAATTAAAATATTGGATTTTCTATTAGACCTCATATTTCAGAATTTAAAACATTCAGTGTGTGACATTCAGAAATCTAAACGGAATGAAGAGAGAAAAACTTAGTGATTATCTTACGATAAAATGTAAAAATTGTTAATTTTTCACAATAAAACTTGTGTTATACAGCAGTAAGACAAAAAAGGTCAAACAAAAAGCTCTGTTCTGATTGTTACACAATTAGAAAATCGAGTTAAAACAAGCACAATTAAATTAGAAGAGCATTTCGAGCACTAGTATAAAAATATTAAAAATTTAATATACAAAATATATTATAAAAATAACGAAAAGCTACAATAATATTGTAATAAATATGTATACCAAATATAATTAACGTGCTGCATAGTAATGCTATATTTTATTTACCGCAAAAACTAATTCGGCTTGGAGCATTGCCAACTAAAAAATGTCATTTGTCCATATTTTCTATTTAAGTCAGATAGTCTGACGGATTTCTGCCGTTTTATACTATTTTAATAGTAATTTCTTAACAATCATAAAAATTTAAATGGATATAGATGATAATTTGAGCAATTTTCTGATGTAAGGTTAGGTAACTGTGATCCTTAATCTAAGATTAAGATATTTATTATATCTAGCATCCCACTATCCAGGGTGTGATATAAATATTTAAAATAATTTTACAGTTTTTGTTTTACGTTGGTTGTAGAATTTTAAAGGTTAATTTTTCAAACATTTAAAAATTTTGACGCTTGGCGTTCAAGTTTTATACACTAAATAATTCCAACGAAAATATCTAGAAAAAAGTAGCGATATTCTCCAAAATATTCAATAGTGCAATAACAACAACAATAATAATAATAGTTAGGTTGCTTGTTTATGAAACTTTTTCTTATCATTTTTTCTTGATGTTAACTACGTGAAAGGAACACTATAGTAACAAAAGCCTGTGGCATCGCATGCGCAAAGATAAATCCAAAGAATCGCAGCAGGCGTAGTTGTTCCGACGGTGAGCGTCTCGACGCTCAGCTGTGTACCAACTCTTCCGCGGATAACATCGTTACTGTTGTGTACGGAAAACAAACTTTTCGTAATAAATAAAGTTTTACGAAAGTGTATTTTGATTGTTAGATAGGTATATGTTGCAATGTACGGACTTATTGTGGATAGTTTTTAAAAGTTTTAATAAATATTTTGACTTTTCTTAACTTTAATTTTTTTAAATTTGTGCTCTTAAACTTAAGTAGTGTGAACTTTTTTTACTAATTTCAAAAGTGGTTGTATCTAGAAGTTAATAACTTTTGACAATATCAAGGGATTAAAAATGTAGAACAATTTTTAAAAAACTTTTATAAACACTAAATTGCTTCCGAAGCTGTGATATTCGTTTATAAAAAATTTACGTGACCTACATAAATGTTTTAATTATTTATAATTAATTAGGGGATCTACTAATTTACTGTTGCTTCTTGCGTCTTTTAAAATATAAGTTAAAAAGTTTTCAACAGCTAAGTGCTTTTAAATAAAATTGATATTGGTACAGCTTGTATCGTGTATCAGTATCGAAGACTGAACTTAATACAGGGTAAACAAAACTTAAAATTCAAAAAGTGCAAATCTTTTTAAAGTAAACCTTAGTAATTAATCTTGCCAACGAATTAAAACAGAAAGCATACTTCCACAAGAATAAAAAGAAAAGTTTTTAAAACTTTTTTTATAAATGTGCATTGGCTTTACAAGATTTCCTATTGATAACTCTTTAAAAGTAATGCATTTGAAAATCTGATGAAAAGAAGGGAAAGTGCTACATAAAAACAAACAAGTAAAGTTTTATCTCCACATCGTCTCACATTTACACCTTATTGTGTTTTCTAAAGGAAATTCTGGAAGAATATTTCATCAGTGGAAATTTTCCTCTCGAAAAGATTTGTAAAATATGAAATAATCAAAAATTAAAAACTCCAGCAACATGGGAAGGCAAAAACTCTTTTATCTTCCGTGTTAAATAAGAAAGATTAAAAGCCTCATCTGACCTCGAGAGAAAAAAAAACATCAAGAGAAGATCAAATAAACCAATTTCACGATCCTTTGAGATTAGAAATACCCTTCAGCTACTTCATAACACGGAAAAATGAATGAAACTTTGGGGAATTCTAGTTGGGCCCAGATTGATAATAATATCACTGGGTTGCCGACTCCACCAAAAAATTTCACTTACTGCGACCTTCAGGCATTTTCAAACAATTACAGATGTATACACGGATATTTGAGTATTTTAGTGTGTGTCTTCGGATCCGTAGCGAATATTCTCAATATATGTGTGTTGAGTAGGCGTGAAATGCGATCTCCAACAAATGCAATCCTGACGGGTCTCGCCGTGGCCGATCTTCTTGTAATGCTCGAATACATTCCTTTTTCCTGCCACGTTTACTTCGATCCCGATGCTCGCTTTGCATCCAGCTACTTTTCTTACAGTTGGGCGGTTTTCATGGTTTTTCACGCGCTTTTTACACAAGTGTGTCACTTTATTTCGATTTGCCTGACGGTGGTGCTTGCTGTTTGGCGTTACATTATAATCACACATTCACAGACTAATAGAGAATGGTGTAATGCACAAAGGACTAAGATAACTATAATACTCACCTATTTATTCTGCCCTCTTGTGTGTCTACCGTTGTTTGTGTCGTTACATATAACCGAGCAGGTTAAACCAGTGAACGATAATGGTAGAATTATTCAACAGAAGGAGATGTTTAATTATACAGGTGCTAAACACAACGAAACATTGTATGTTACCGGCTATGGGGAATTCAAGGATATCAGTTTTTGGGTGTACGGTGTTGTTATCAAGCTTGTGCCGTGCATACTACTAACAATTTTATCCCAAAGGATCATATCTGCCCTTTTGGAAACCAAAAGAAGACGGAGGAATCTCTTGGGGAATAACGCGATTCCACTCAAAGCGGTTGGTGATAAGAAACCGCAAAAGGTTATGCGTCATAATAAGGAGCAACAGACAGACAGAACTACCAGAATGCTTCTGGCAGTTTTGTTTCTTTTTCTTATTACGGAATTTCCGCAAGCCATCCTAGGACTACTTAGTGTGTCAATTGGACATCAATTTGAGAAGCAGTGCTACATCCCTTTAGGTAATGTAATTTAATTATTGATGTTTTTGTGTGAATCTTCGTATAAAACAGCTGCAGCTTAGGGCCTTTGAAACTTTTTTTAATAACTTGAATAATGACTTGTCAAAAGGCTTGAAATATCGCCACTATAATTTTTTTTAGATTTGAGGAATAGGCGATGCATGATCATAATGAATAACCCGGTTTATACTCTCTTCCTGGTGAAAGCAATAGATACTATTTGTTTTCGAAATTGAACATAACTTGCTCCAAGACTTCCAAAGATTGTGGACTTGTTTTATTGGTAAAAGCTATTAAACGTTTTTATTTTTGTAGTACATATTTAAATAAATGAATTTAAAAAATGCCTTTTGACAAATTTTTATTTAATGACCTTTTTTCTTTATTTAATTTTACTTTTTTAAAAAACGTTTTAATAAATGTGAGGTATAAAATGTTTTTCAAGAGTGGTGCGCAAAAACAATTAGTTTTTATTTAAAAAAATATATCCATGTAAGATAGTTAATTAAAGGGGAAAACTTAAAGCAATCTAAATCGAAATATATTGCATTTTTTTGGTACATTACATAGGCGTTTGGAATACTGGTATTGCTTTTTCATTATACCAGAATACCCTTTTTGCATACACGACAATTTAAATTCAAATTGTTTCGTTTTACTAACATTTGTTCATGACTGGGGAGGAATCTGCAAATGAAAAATATTTAAAACTGATGCATGTTAAGCCTGGATCTCATTCGTCAACAAACATTCGTCATTCGTGGATATTTATCAAGTAGTGGGAGGGTTACTCGTACAAATGTTAGCCACTTGTTCTTTACCGTCGATTATTGGTAAATATTACACAAATCAGAGACTTCTATTACTTAATAAATATATTCTTTAACAATGTATACCTTCAACTACAAATATTTGCCAAACATACCTAAATACAGGGTGATTCAGAAATAAAGGTAATCTTTTAAATGGTAGGTAGAGGGGAGGCAGTAAAGCTAAAGTATAGGTCAAAAACGAAGTTTTCCAGAAAATTAATTTTAAAGTTTTATTGAATTTTGGATCATTTTGGATCGAAAATTCATTAAACTTTAAAATTCATTTTCTGGAAAACTATTCGTTTTTGACCTATACTTGTCAAGGTAAATTAGCTCTACTGCCTCCCCTATACCTACCATTTAAGGGACTACTTTTATTTCTGAATTACCCTGTTTATGCCGAATGTTCACTTGTATATTTGTCGAATTCACAAACATTTGCGTATTTGCCAAATATCCAAGTAATGGGATGCAAGCTTTAGTAGCGTTAAGATAACGCTTCTATTTATAAATTATCTCACACCTGCAGTCTAAAATTTCTGTAGGCTAGAACTTAATAAGACATGCACTAACTTGCATAAGAGAAGGTTATAATAATAAATTCAGTTTATTTTTATAATAATCTGATTATAAATTTATTTAATTGTTATTATATTGGTAAAACTAATTAATTAATTAAAAAAGAGAATAATCAATTGCATAATTAAAGAAGGAAATAGTTATTATTGTAGTATAAACGTCAATAATTTGTTCATTTGCAAATTGGATTCCGTCCTTTCGTGTTTTCAATAACCACCGTTAAAAAGGAAAAAACATTTGAACACCTGTCGTGAAATTATTGTAAAAATCTAGTTATCTTGATAGAACCAAAGAGTGTCTCACTGGATTAATTTTGTATACGCATTCTGAAATTCCCAAATTTGCGTCAAATTCCCGAATTGCCATCGCATTACCGATTTATTGTCAACATTCCCGAATTCCCGGTAAAAATTCACCAATTACTGGCATTGCTGAATTCCCATGGAAAATTCCTGAATTTCAGCCGAATTCCAGTGTTTCCTGATGTATTCCATGTCGTTCACAGTTAACAAACTGATATCAAAACATTATGGGAAAATATTTAAAAATATTTTTGTGATATGTTGTTGTTACTGTATCATCAAAATTGGGTTTATAAATATTAGGTCTCGTTTTAGGTATACTCATGTCAGAATTATGTAACCCTTTTACAGTGAGCATAAAAGTGTTATATTTAAAAGAAATAATTATTATAAATTTAATGTTGATCCTTTGGTCAATGCTGTATTTTTAACTATATAGTGACAGATTTCAGTGGTTTGGAAAAATTCCTACCTGTTTCGTATTTAAATTTTATTTCTTTCTCAGAAATAAATGCAGGGATGGTTCAAAATGTAGATATAAACGGTGCGCTGCGCACTGTAGGTAGACCATACAAGAAAAATTCCGCATTCAGTATGAAACTTCGATCATCGATTCTCTAGCAGTCTAGCGACATGTCTAGAGACGTGAAATAACCTTAGAAATAAAATGTATTAATGTAATTAAGGGTGTTTGTCGGTGACAGTCACTACTAAAATAGATACGATATATTTTTTTAGTTTAGACAAAAATAATGTTGGTATTATGTGTTAGGTTGTTAGGGTGTTAGGTAAATAATGTTAGGTTGGTATTAATATCAACCTAACATTGACAACCTTGCGTAACCAAGTTTTGATGTGACTAAATTACATAACGCTTATTTAAAAGAAATTTGGCACCCCCCGCCTGTAACGCGTCGTAACGCTACTCTGAACCATTCGTTAATCACGTAACACTACTATCAACTCCCTCCCCCAACAATTTTAAAAAGCATGTAAACTCTAAAATTTTATGACGTCTATGACGTATTCTAAATCGGCGAATATCAACGTCCGGAATGCGAAATCTGAAAAATTATTTTATGAAATGATAAAATAACAGCAATAATATAACGTACAAAAATACTTAATTTGTTAAAATAATTTTCATACTGTCGTTTTAAATCAATTTAAAAATTAAATTATTAAGTTCCGTAGTGCTAAGCTTAATACTTCCTGCCCCTTATAACACTGTGTAACGCTATCAAAGACCCCCCTCGTCCTTCAATTACCTCGTCAAGCATTACGTAATTTAAGGACGACCCCTTGTTTTGTCATTTTTTGCGTTAATTAATATCTAACAATTTTAAATTATATAAAAATGTTACAAATATTAACAACAAACAACAAAGAAAGTGTAATAGATAAACCTTGAACTATTAAAAGCTGTATTCGTACCATGTATGATCAATGAATCTTATAATCCTAGCAATGAATCCTTTGTCCTCTCTACTACAAAAGTCTGGTTATGGATACATAATCAAGCCCGAGAAAGACGAAACATATAAAATAAACCATCTGTTATATGTAGACGATTTAAAGTTGTATGCAAGTACAACTATACTATAACCAAAAAATGAAGGATCTAAACCGAGTGAATCTAGCAGGCGCAGATTAGCAGTCGGAGTTAATTGTGAGCGAGCCTTGTTCCCAAATTGTCAAATTTAGACAGTTTGAAATTAAAAATTGTCATTGCAATCTGTCAAAGTTTTGAAAGGTTTTTCACAACTCCAATTGTTACTTATTAAACTACTATTAATAAATAACATTCTGATAGCAAAAGTGTGTACGACATTAGTTGCTGCTTAAAAGATTTTTCACAACTCCAATTAATATTTATTAATAGTAGTTTAATAAGTAACAATTGGAGTTGTGAAAAACCTTTCAAAACTTTGACAGATTGCAATGACAATTTTTAATTTCAAACTGTCTAAATTTGACAATTTGGGAACAAGGCTCGCTCACAATCAACTCCGACTGCTAATCTGCGCCTGCTAGATTCACTCGGTTTAGATCCTTCATTTTTTGGTTTAGGTATAGTAATCTAAACAACTTACTAAAAATTGTCGAACAGTTTACCAAGGATATAAATATGAAGTTCGGCTTCGAAAAATGTAAAAAACAAACAATAGTACAAGGAAAATATAAACTCGACACGCCATACCAAACGGAGGACACCGAGTTAATTCAACCAATGAAACACAATGAGGAATAAAAGTATCTAGGAATAACACAAGCAATCAGAATTAATCATTCTACGACTAAAACAGCCATTAGAACAGAATTCGAGAGGAGACTGCACCTAATTATGAAAACAGGGTAGACGCTAAGAACTTAGTCAAAGCCATTAATACATTTGCCATCCCAATACTAATATATACCTTCGGTGTAATTAAATGGTCAGATACTAACTTGAACAACCTAGACATGCTAGTAAGAACAACACTCAGTAAATTCGGGTACCACCATCCAAAGAGCGCTATACAAAGGATAAACTTACCAAGAAATAAGGGAGGAAGAGGTATTATTAACATTGCTAAATTTCACAACAAGCAAATACAACTAATAAAGATATTCTTTAACAGAAAATCAAATACATCACAACTACACCAAGCGATTAAAGACTCAGACCATAAATACACACCACTAGACCTAGCCGAAGAAATACAAAGCCACTCCATATACTCAATAGCCCAACAGATAGAAGAATGGCAACAGAAAAGCTTACACGGCAAATACCCGTCTCTTATCCTACAGGAACACGCTGTTCCCTGAAACCGAAGGGTTTGCGATTGCCCTATAAAACCAGATCATAGCTACTAAACACTACCGTAAATACATATTAAAGGACAACACCATCACCAATGATAAATGTAGGAGATGCAATCAACAAACTGAAACCCTAGACCACATCCTAAACGGATGCACAACTCTTACTCAAACTAGATACAAGAACAGGCACGATTCGGTAGGAAAAATCATACATAATAGTTTAGCAATAAAATATGGATTAACAAACACAAAAACACCATACTACAAATACACACCAACACCAATAATCGAAAACGATCAGGTAAAACTCTACTGGGATAGATCAATACTTACAGACACCTCAATTGCCAACAACCGCCCCGACACTACTATAATAAACAAACCTGAAAAAACAGCGTTCATAATAGACTACGCGGTACCCCTATCAAACAACACTGAAAAAACCATACAAGAGAAAATTACCAAATACAGGGATGTAGCCACATACCTCAACAACATATACCAACCTACCAACATCCAAATAATACCTATAGTTATATCCTCTATAGGAATAATACCAAAAAAAACTGTAGATGCTGTAAACACACTAGGACTTCCTACCTATACAATAGAAGCAGCACAAAAAGCTTTACTTCTGGCAAGTACTTCTATTGTAAGAGAGATGCCCAGTACACAATAGCTAACACACCGCAAATGAAATAGAAGAAGCTATACTGCTTGGATAAAACCCGCAGCATATAGGCATAAAACAATCCGTAAAGGTGAAAAAAAAGGAATAATAATAATAATATTAATTTTATAATATACAATCGTACATAATAGAATCTCAAGGAGGGAGTTCAACAGAGTAGCTCTTCCATCCCTCTTTGCAAAACTTAAACTTATAGTAAATTTAGTCGAATTGAAAAGACAAAAAAAAATTAGCAAGTTATAAGTGTAACTAAGAGGCCAAAGATGAAAGCAAATATTTCGGCTTTGGATTCTTCAAATTATATATTATATAAAATAGATCACACAAACAATTTAGATATTATTAAGTAAAAATCTAAAATTTAAAATTAGTAAATAGAAATTAAATTGATTGAGGAAGACTGTTTAGATAGCATAAAATAGTTTGTCCTACATAATTGTTAAATATTATGAAAGAAAATAATTATATTTCTTAATGCTGATATTATAAATTACTAGGTATCGACCAATTTAATATAGCTAAGCAAAATGGACTAATATGAACTTTGAAACAATATTTTGCCAGCAACTGAAAACTTTGATAGAAGAAAGTATTGATTAGTAATTCGTAGTGCAATGAAATTAAAGTAATGAGTCTTCAAAATTAATTGGAAAAGAAATTATCAATTGCTATTTCCTTTAACCTTGTTGGTAAAGTTAATTTCTTTCACAGTTCAGTTCTGGTTTCATTATTCCTAAGAAAGGAACATTTTGGCATATAAGAAAGTTTTGTAATTTAAAATCAAAATTTTGAATAATTATATTGTAAGTGCAGTTAGTTGGTAAGTTGTTAAATAAATGTATTGTTAGTTGATGTTGGTTATTATTTCATACTTGTATTGAAGAAACTGATTGCCATCCATCACTAAAATAACTAAAAATCGTCAAGTTAGTTGAGAATCTAGATTGCAAACTAGTATATTGTGTTATTAGGATTAAAAATGGCACTTTGAACAGCAGTTATGTTTGTAATATTAAAATATTGCGCTATTTAAAGATATAAAGCTGTGTGAGTTTTATTTTCGCTAAAATACAACATGGGATTCCACAGAAATGCTATGTAGTTAATACAAAGCTTAACAGCTAATTCAAACGTGTAGGTTGTTGTAAACAGGAGTAATTTGATAAATACTACCACCTACATATGCAGGTCATTACAGGTGCGTAACATACTGTTATCGGAAAAGAATTAGATGTTTACCTAATAATTCAAGGGCCGCAAATTCAATCGTCGGCTAAAGCTAGTAATTTTTCATAGCGGAAAAAAGTAAAGCGTTCATTCTCAGAGAGGAAAGTAAAATTGCAGTTCCTGTGTTAATAATGCAGTAGAATCAGAAAGTAATCGATGACAAGGGGTACGAGAGATGTTCTGTCAGCAACAAATTGATAATTATTTTTTGTAAGAGTAATTTTATGACTACTAGCGCACTTCTCTTCTTTAACATTTATTATAAGAGTTTGAATTGCAGTGAAGATATGTTTTCTGTTTTACAAAAAAAAAAACTTTGTTACTATGTAGTAAATTTAAAAATGCTGAACTCATACCTCAATTATCGTAGGTATAAAGGTTTATTTTTTAATGATTACGTCTACATAATTTCTCAGTTTTTAAATTTGTATTTTGTTTGTAAAAAAGAAACCGTAAAAGTAGCGCAGAAAGAACAATCATACGCTTTAGGGTTTGTATTTTAGTTCTGCCTGTGAAGTTTGAGTTGCCTAGTCAAAAAGGCCATCCTTTATGCCCATTACAAGCGTCGGATACAGTCAGATTGCAAAATACAACTGATTTGAGCTTTTGGTTGCACTATTCAATTTATATTCGATAGATAAGCAGTTTTATGTAAATACTGTCCGATTCATATTAATTCTTCAAAAATAAAAATCACTATATGACCATCGCAGTAAGATCGAAGTCATGGAGTTACTCTATGGGTAACAAGAATGTTAATTAATTAGATTTAATTTATTTAAAATAATTTTATCAATTTGTAATTTGGATTTATAATGTTTAGTATATTTTTGTTTTGTAACTACATTTGTTAATTTATTTAAGTCATAAAGTAATATAATGCAGACAACCTAACCTAATTCTGTTTTTTTTATTTTGATTTTATTTTATTTACCATCATCAATTATAAGAAACATATTCTATTATTAATAAAATTATCTTTTGTGCTTTATTCAAATAATAGTATATTATATACCACGGAAGTAAAGTGCATCTTCTAGTCTTGAAGTTTATCTTCTCTAGTTTAAGCAAGAGAAATAAACACACGAGGGATTAAGAGGCACTTTAGTTTCACAGTATATACAATATTTGTTTCATAACCTAACAGACTTGAACTCTGCAAGCACCAAACGCACATTCTGGAGTTTCGGGAGTTTTTGTTTTAAAAAACAAAATTAATCATTGTTGGCATAGAAGCACTCCCTAGGGAATAAAACGGGTTCTTTATTTGCTCTTTTGATGGAGTAGAGATTTATGTCTAGATCGTGCAAAAAATAGTAAAGTAGTATGTCGGGTATCTATAAAGTCTTTGTCCGATTAATACCTTCACTTCTAGATAAAATACAAACTGCATGTAGAGTGTTTTGATGCTGTAATCCATCTTTTAATGTTTTCCAAATTAGTAACCCTGATGATTGCTAATTACTAACTTAGAATGCACTAAACATAGTATTCTAATCCAATTGTTATTATTACTACATTACAAAGTTGCACCAAGAGAAATTTGTCCTATGATATGCCCCCCCCCCTATAATGCCATAGATTGTTTTATCCGGATATTATATATCACCGACCGTACCGACAATTATGTCGATCAGTCTGTATGCAATTTCCAGCGAAATTAACGAAAAGTGGCAAAAACCCATTATCCTGGCACACTGTGCAATTTGTTTAGGTACATTGTTCGGACTGTGGCATACATTAAAAAGGCTCTCAAAAATAAACCAAAAAGAAGTCCTAAATTAAGTCAAAATCAGGTCTCTTTTAGGAGCCAGTAAAGTCTTGCAGGGCTGTAGCTGTAATTACTCATTTACCTAGTTACATCGACTTTACAAGACCTGTAAAGTGGCATTTACATAGAAGGAGAAAATAAAAATTATTACGGATTCTTTATCATTAATACCATAGCAACATACATATTTATTTAAAACATTCATATATATATATATATATATATATATATATATATATATATATCTTACGTATTGTGCTGTACTGCTTCAGTGAATGAAAGAATTACTTATTAAAGATGTACGTGCTTGCACGGATAACAAGCTCGCTAATCACAAGCTTGTTCTAACTCGCGAGTACAGTTCTAACTTACGATATTGTAACGGTAAGTAAATGAGTAGTTACAGTTCAACCCTGTAAACCCCGGGCTCCAAGAAGAGACTTGTAGGGTCTTACAATGTTTATCAACAAACAGTTAATGGAAGTTTTTTTGTTGCTTAATTAAAAGATCATGACAACGCCTAGCTATAAATTGTTCTACCGCCTTTGATTATAAAATATATTTTTATATAAAATATACAATAAATTAACACAAAACTGGTAGCGAAGATGAAAATAAAGCTTTGTACGCTGTACGTTTTACAATTAATCTTGACTGGGCTCATTGGATTATTATGAAGGTTCGCTCCTTCGTCGCTCGCTCCACAAACATTCCAGCTCGTCCATAAAGATTCGTTTACAAAGCTTGCCACGTAAATAGCTATTAAATGCATTACGACGAAATAAGGTAGACATCCTTGATAACACTTTACCACAATGGGGAAAAGCGTTTTAAATCCCGGATTAGAGTATACAGTATCACCAGCTATGTAAAATTGCATTAGGGCGACACTAATTAATAATAAAAAAAATTGTAACATATTGAAAAGGGTTTCAACCCTCAATGATGTGCAATGAATCAAAAAAACAGGAAAAGTGCAATTATCGGTAAAGCATAAATTAAAAATATAAAACTGTTTTGATAGCTTTTAGTCCAGCGACTAAATAATAATTAAGTTTCTTATAGCGTCAATAATAGTATTCTCTAGTAATCTTAATAATTTCGTTTTTATCTGTTGAATCAGAAGTGTTTTAGGTATATTTATATTCATGACCGGAAAAATACCCACAGGAAAAATACTCACAGAAAAATGCTCACATGTATAAATGCTCACAGGAAAAAAGCCCACACGGAAATATGCCCACATAGAAAAAAGCTCACATGGAAAAAAGCCCACACGGAAATATGCTCACATGGAAAAAAGCCCACACGGAAATATGCCCACATGGAAAAAAATCCACACGGAAATATGCCCACATGGAAAAATGTTCACTTAGAAATATGCTTACATAAATCAATCAATAGTTAATCGATAATAATGCATAAAAGATAAAAATGCATAAGAGAATGAGAAACGCTATGCAGCGAAGGTTAGGTTATACTCGTAAGTTAGTAAGTTTGGTAGATCTAACAGAGACTTCTTAGTACAAACAACGGCAAACCTTCTTCTTTGACACCCCATTCATTGTTAATTATTGAATACCACCTCGCCAGAAAGTAGACATCCATAAGCTTTAAGGTATTACATTTTCAAAGAGATTGGACCTTCAGATAATGCTTCAAATGTGAGCATTTTTCCATGTGAGCTTTTTTCTATGTGGGCATATTTCCGTGTGGGCTTTTTTCCATGTGAGCATATTTCCGTGTGAGCTTTTTTCCATGTGAGCACATTTCCGTGTGAGCTTTTTTCCATGTGAGCATATTTCCGTGTAGGCTTTTTTCCATGTGAGCATATTTCCGTGTGGGCTTTTTTCCTGCGAGCATTTATAGCTGTGAGCATTTTTCCGTGAGTATTTTTCCTGTGGGCATTTTTCCTAGAACCATTTATATTACTGGAATTACTATGGCCGAATCAATATGAATCATATTTCAGTATCTATTACGTATATTATACGTGATCAATATTACGTTCGTTCGTGTTAGTATACTTTATGGTCAACATACATCTTGCATAACGTAATTTTATATGTCGTTTGCTATATAATAATACTTGATAAAATGTACATGCCAACACATCGTAAAAAGCAATTAATCGTGCTTTTAGATTAAACGTACCACAGATCTATTTTGACGAATATGAATAATAGACACAGAACTATTATTTGGGGAAAATAAATTCTAGTAAAACTATGGGGTAATGGGTCGAGCGTGAGCAAGTGAGCACGGATATTAAGAAAATAGTTAATTTTTAAACCCTTACAGAATTCTGACAGGTAGGAACTGATAAAAGATTTTATTTCCACCTTCTATGTAAATTACACTTTATGGTCATTTATGGCGACGAAGTAAAACGTGTTCCTGTAAAATGTTAAAAGGTGCCTGTCATATTCTACAATGCTCATTAAAAAATAGCTAATAAACAATATTTATTGTTTAATCACAACACCATGACAACGTCTAGCTATCAATTGTCCTACCGCGTTTGATTACAAAATGTCTTTTTATAAAAAATATACATCATATTAATACAAAAGCGCTACGTGAAGGTGGAAATAAAACTTTGTAAGCGACACGCTTTCCAATTCATCTTTACTGGATTATGGAGGCTCGCTCCTTCGTCGCTTGCCCCACAAATCTTCCAGCTCGCCTTCACAAATTAATTTACAAAGCTTGCCACGTCAATAACTTATAGCAGTTCAACATGGTAATATAGGGGGAATTTAGTTTTTAAAGAAACAGTAATTTATTAAAATATTGTATATATTGTAGTTATATATTATATTGTAATATATAATTCTAGGCGCTTAATTGATCTTGATACGTACAAAAACCCATTTGGAGCGTCGCCAGGTATTTGTAAAAATTCTTTTACACTGCTTCCAATAATTTTGTTGACTTGATCTTCAAAAAATCGCTTTGAATAGTGTACGCCTGCTGTTTGAAATTGAGCTATATGCTGGTCTAACATTACAAGTTTTTAATCACAATGCAATAAATTATATTATTTGATGTTTCTAATTTTTCTCACAATTCTCTTTTTATTGCATGCTGATCAAAAACTACAGTGTCTGCAAATGTTATTATGCCAAGGTACTTTATCGTCTGAGTTGATGCAATAAAGTTTATAAAGTGTATATTAAAGTTCGCTTATTTAGTTGACCATCAGTAATAATAATATAAGAAGATTTCGATGAATTCATTTATACTCCCACTTTGTTAAATTTATCGTGAGCATATGTAAAATATTTGTAAATAACCATTAATTTTAGATACATATATCAGATTCCGAAAGTTCTTCAAACACGTGATTAAAACAAATATTAAATAAAATTGATAAGACATAAAATGGTTCCTTGATGGACACTTCTTTTTACGTTAAAATTCTGACTCAAAAAGGACATTTGATGTAACTAATAATCGTACATATATCTTACTTTCATTGATTAAATAAAACTTCATACATATCAAATTGTCCTGCAACAGCGAAAATAACATAATTAATGGTATTGACCATTCGTTTTATAATCAATTTATCAGTTTTAAAAAAGAAAACAAAAATTCGACTTACCAAGGAAAAACATTACCGAATAAATACATATAAAAACCAACTTGCAACACAAACGCAGAATTACAACTACAAATTACATGATAATAATTTGGATAAAATTGGATACATTTTACTATTTTTTTTTGTTAAAAGTAAAATCGTAAAAATTAATTAATCGTTGAGAGGTGACTCCCTCGCAATGGCAACTCATTTCCCCACTTCGCCAACGCGCAAAATTTTATATTTCAAAAGTATGTTTACATGCGTAAACGGATTCATATTATTTGTTGATTAATTAACAATCAATTAATAAGTGAATATACTGTATTTAGTAATTGTAAAAAATTATCAAAAAGTAAATAAAATAGAAAAAAAAAAGAAAAGGATGATAAATGGCATTCAAAAAGAAGCAAACGATATCAACAGGCGGCTTATTCCAGTGGGAAGCGCACTGGATTTTCGACTACATTAATCCGGGTTTTATCCGCGAATGGGGCGGGGCGGTAATTTCTTTTAATAACATATTTCATAAATAAACCATTTTCTTATAATTATAATATTCATAAAACAGAATAACTTACAATTAAATGCTAATATGGTAATGTATAATCAATTAGTTTTGTTTAAATTGTTTATACACATGTAGTTTAAACAATTAAGGGATAATTCTATGTAATTACTTTATATATATATATATATATATATATATATATATATATATATATATATATATATATATATATATATATATATAATCTTTAACCTCATATACCTTTTTTTTATAAATATTATAATTTAAAAAAAATTAATTATGAAATATACAGGGTGACCCATTAAGACATAGTCAGACTTTGCCAGTGGTTAGATAACCCTTAAAGAAATAAAATTCCTATATGCCATTTTTCTCGTACTTCTAAACTTTTGGAAAAAAACTGTATCGAAGTTCTGCCTAATGTTTTCAAATTTAATAGTATGAATGCACATGACACATATTTTAAAGTTCAAGCTTCAAGGTGATAAACAATACTACTTGGAGAATGTGCAAGATATCATAATAAAGTAATAAGCCGTCTTTATTTTGTCCAAGTGTTTCGTGAAATAAGAACAGATAAACAAATAAGAAACTCGTGTTTGAGATTATGTTTCAAAAATGGTATTTGTGGTTTGTTTGCTTTGTAAGACAATTTCATATTCTTCTAATAGGTACATTAACCCCTATTATGTGTAACACAAGCAGGTCTGTGAATAAAAAAATATTTTCCTATTAATTTTGTTTACAGTAAATTAAATAAGATATTTTCGAAAATTCGCTGTAAGGTAATTTAGTTTTCTATTAGTGGTATTACGTGTTTTGATTATAGATTTTTGTTTCTGATAACCGCGTGCCAGATGTGTTATTGTTTGGGCAAGCTGTACTGTATTATTTCCTACTATTTTTTATTTAAAATAATATTTATTCCCAGAAAGTACATACTATCTAATAAATAAAGGGTACCGATTTCTAGTGAAAAGCAATAAAATCATCACTGTAGATACCGTAGATATTCCTTAGAATTGTGACTAATAATTGGACACAGCTATATTAGTAATAAAATAATCAAAACAACCCGGTCGGAAAATTTTAATTTGAGTAGGTACATATTATGTTGTAAACACTCAGTCAAGGTCAGGGCCTAACAATTTGCAAATCCCTTACACAGCAGTTTTTAGTAAAAGTACTTAAAAGTAGCAATCTTATTTTTTACAATCTGTTTTTATACCGTGTAGAGTGTGTAGCTATTTTCTATGTAAACAAATTACCATCCATTAAGGTCGTTCTATTAAAACATAAAAAAGAATAAAGGTTTTACTAAAGGCACTTTGTACTACTGTGTTTAGACTTTAGCTTCCAATAAAATAAATAAAAAATAACAATACCTAATGAGGGATAGATTAAATTATCTAAAACATATCTTTACTTAATTAACTAATATCTGTTTATTAACGAATAACAAATCAAATTTAATGATATCATTAAATGGGTCGGTATTAAAATGATGTCATTTCTGTATGCTTCTTCTACTATTAGAACACAGGGGAATCCCCCGGTTTAATAGAGCGTTTTAAGTTTCAACAATATCCAAAATGGAATGTCTGCAACCTTGTTGTGTTCATTCAACAGATATCACGTTTTTATACTGATGGTTCCAATTTCTAAAGCGTTTGCAATTAATTCTATTAGGCTTAAAAACCGACCTGCATCAATTACACGCACTTTTCTGAAAACATCGGGCAAAATTTTCGAAATTTTTAAGTTCATTTAATCAAAAAATGTTACTAAGGTTTTATGTTTCGAATGACCAGAGTAGCTTATCCTCAACGTCCGATCATTGCGTACTGAATCACCGTGTATTGAATATTTTATTGAAAAAGATTAAACGAACTGCATGGGATTTAAACTGTGGCTTTGTAGTCGGAAATCCAGCGGTGCTTCCACGCAATCATGCTGTCCGTTGACGTTGTTTGCTTCTTTAATGAATGTCATTTATCACACTTTTTTGTTTGTTTCTCTTTTATTATTAATTATTTCTTGGTGATTTTTTACAATTAGTAAATTACTCTACATTCACTTATTAATTGGTTAATATTAATTAATCAACAATTAATATTAATTCATTTACGCAGGCTGCTTCTGGTATCAAAAATCTCAAAGTTACTCTAAATCTATCCCTCTCCAAAAATAATGTGCGGTAGGGGCCTAGTTCGAGAGGTTCCCCTGTCGTTGTCCCCTACCGCTGCCCCCTCCCCAGCAGATCGTTCAGGACTGTTTAAATATAACCTTAACTAATGAATGCGATGTAAAAGATTAAAATATTTTTCCTTAAAGGCCCATAATTCACAAAATAGCGATTTGCCATTTTTCTCTACACTATATAATACTATTTCAGTTTATTAACTAATATATTTTTATATAAAGTACAGCTTCAACGAGGTCAATTCTTTATTATATTGCTATAAAAAAATGTTATTTTAATATAAATTTGTTTTAATAGATAACTGTATCAACAGAAGCGGCACGTTTATGCAAGTACATACATATTACTAGTAGTAGTAAAATATTCGACTCAAACAAAAAATATTTACATAATTATACTAATTGTATCAACACATATCAAAGAGGTCATAGTATATAGTTCTTACGTAAGTTTTTAATTCATTTTCCATGTTTATGCTTAAAAGCCATTAATAGAACAGTATTCGTATACGGTAAAGTATTCGGTACTCGAATGTATGGAAGAAATGAAATATCGATTGTAATACCACCCGGATACATACATTATACATATATGTATAAGTAAAATCTTTATTGATTAAACTAATATAGGTACCTACTGTATTTTTACTTGTACGTTTATTTTGAAAATGTGTTTGTACTATTTATGTCGTTTGACTTGGATATTAAATATTACTTTGATGTATTTAATAATTAATGCCTTTAATTTATTTAAGGTCCAAGTGTACCCAAAAAACGTGTGTTGTTTGTTTAATAAATAATATAATAATGTGATAACTTTGGTTTTAAGTTAATAGTCGAGGAATGTTAAAAACTTACTTACCTAACTTGTTTTGGAAAAAAAGTTTTTTTAATTAAATTATTTTACATGTTATACGTGAAAAATTAATTTTGGAGAAACTGTACATTCAAAATTAATCAAAATAATACCACTTAAGTTTCATAGTATCTGAACTATTTTGCCAAAATTTTAAGAAAATCGTATGTCTAGGGACTAAACTATTACCTCCTTTTTGCCAAAAAAAGCAGTTTTTTTGGCAAAAATCAGGTTTTTTGGCAATAATTTAGTCGCTAGACATACGATTTTCTTAAAATTCTGGGAAAATAGTTCAAATACTATGAAATATAAGTGGTATTATTTTGGTTAATTTTGAATGTACAGTTTTTCTAAAATTAATTTTTCACGTATAACATGTGAAATAATTTAAATAAAAATTTTTTTTTTCCAAAACAAGTTAGGTAAGCGAGTTTTTAACATTCCTAGACTATTAACTTAAAACCAAAGTTATCACATTATTATATTATTTATGAAACAAATAACACACGTTTTTGGGTACACTTGGACCTTAATTATTAATATGTCTTTAATTTAATAATTAAACGTAATAATTTATTGGTATATACCTACATATATCGAATAATAATAATATTCCAAAGAATAATTTTAATGAATTATTAGTAATAATTTAATTACAGACATCATTGGTCGATAAGACATGATTGTAATAAAAAAAAGCGATAAATTAGTGATTACTAATTCACGAAGTTTATTCCTAAAACCTTCATAAATTGTTGATATGAAGCAAGAAGAACTTTGAATTCTTGTAAAGATGCAGCAACAATTAACTGAATTTTCTTGACTGATGTTACGAAAATTATTTCTGTAATAATTCGGTACTACTCCACGATACTAAAACTCCTAAACTGCAATAATCCCAATATTACACTTGTTAATTACAAGTTTTAGTTTCTTTAAACTAATTTTTATTATTAGAAGGTTATATTGTTTTAACATAATGATTTAGTAGAGCTGTCCAAATTCAGCCAGTCCACTATTTACGATTAAAATAGAAATCCCAAGAATAAAGATTATTAACATTAAAACTCCGAATGCTAAACCTTCCCTTCATAAATTGGTAACTAATAACACTTCAAATTACTCATAAATTAGTTAACCAACGCAATAAACATTAAAATTCAATAGGAAATTGAATTGAACAAAAAACAGGTGCAAACAAAAATAGTTTTATGTTCTCCAAGAATCTCCCAAATAATGCAATAATTCTATCAAAACAATCGTTAACCACCACAATGGATAAACTCAAACTGAATCGTTACCTTTAACGATGAAACAACCGCAAAATCAACTTTCTTACAATTCACAAAATGGACTATAATATGTTAATATTTTCTATAAATTAAAATGGGAATGCAAAATTATTGAAATATTTATAATATAATAAGTTATAGAGCGTTTATTAAAAAGAATACGTTGAGCGTACATAAATACGAGAACGTACTCTAATGTACTAGGATGTACTCTAATGAGTTGAGTGTCATACGCATGCAGCAGACAAATTGTGTCTATTTTGTTATTTTCATAAAATAATATTGATAATATTTATAAAAATGTTATTGGGTTATTCTTTAGAAGACCTTGTATACTATATAAAGTCGATTTGCATTGTTCATTTGCAACGCCATCTAAGTTTAGTATTATTAACTGCAAAATTATCGATCTTTTCTTTGTGATAACTTAATTTTTATTGTATTTTTCTCTTCTGTTAAATTAAATTTAACATTTTATTGCTAATTATTAATTTTTCAAATCACTTTGGTTGTCCGTTTTCATTAAATTAATTTTATGTCGCCAGGTTTGGTACAAAATATCGGTTTTTTAATAATCCCTAATTGGACATAAATGTTTTCTGGCGTTCTACTTCGTTAACAAGCAATAAAATAATAGACACTCCTTGTACCAAGAAACAAATCCCCGCCTGCGACTCGTTGGTATTCTATAACACAGTCCTTCTTGTAAAACTCCCATGACAATGCAAGGCAAGTGGTTGACTAACTTTTGGTTTTAATAGTAAAATTCTCTCTTGATGGGCCAACTATGGTATAATTAGTGCATAAAATGGTTTTGTGATTTATTAAAAGTACGAAATCGTAGTTTGAAAGTTGGAATATTACGAAATTATAGCTTTCTTCGCACTACGATGTTACGCTTTAGATCGTCCGTCTTGAAAATACAACCCTTTCAAAATTTGAAAAGATAATGAAATTTTTTTATTTTAATTAAAGTTTCTCTTTGTTCTATTGATGTGATCAGTAAACTTATCTGTACAATATCGATCATTATTCCTACAGAAAGTCGATTAGTAGAGAAAATCCGTTAATTATATTGATGTGCAAAATTGAAAGCTGTATTTGAATGTGAGACCCTAATATTGGTCTTGTAAGCAGCAGTATTTTGAATTTCTACATGCGACAACTAGAAGCCTTCCCCAAACGGTCCTCAGTAACCTGGTGACCGCCTTCAACGAGTCATTTGAAGTAACGTTTGAAAACCAAATTAATAGAAATAACCAGATGTGTTCTTTATATCCTATTGTTTATATCCTATAGTACAAATTTTTAAGGGATTTTTTAATTTAGTTTTAATATTATTATAATACATGTTAAGATATTATTTAAATAACAATTTAAGGCGTTTCAGTTTTTTTTACTATCTAATGATTTTTTATGCGAAATAAATAAATAAATGGTATAATTTGTGTTATTTCTTGTTTATTTTTTACTATGTGCTATTTTTGTGTAATAACAGTTAAATGTTAAATCAAATATACTGGCGCCCCTATATCCAGCACGCTATTAATCTGATGCTGCTCTAATTCACCTATGACCTGCCTTAATCTCAAAAGAGGGAGGGAATTCTCACTTCTCTCTTCAGATTCTCTAAAATGTAACTACTTTTGTTTTTTGTAAAATTAGTTGTTAAAAACTGGAGGTCCGATCGTGGGGCTTTTGTTTATCAAAAATGTATTAGCTACACGCATAGCTAATAATCTAAGTAGAATCACCAATGAATTTTAATTGCCGATTGGGTAAAACTAAATGGACAGTTTAAACCACAAGAAATTGTCCGGTTACAAAGAAATAACTTGGAATGTTATCTGATAAAAACCTTCTTGTTTGCCGCCCAATTTGCTTTGCCTTTTGAAACAAAAAGTATTTTGATCATATTTTGAAAATCAGTATTTAAATTGCAATCGGTATGTGAAATCGGTAGACTACTAGAAGTGGGTATATTTTATTCGTAAGTGGCATCCCTTTTAAATAGTCAGCAATTCCTTGCGAAAATATCTTCGCTATACAGCTGTCCAACATGAATTAATGGAAGCATATACAGTTAATTATAAATAATTATAATAATTTATTATAACAAATTATAGAAGAAGTTAGAATGAAGTTTTTGCATTTGAAATCCACTTCAATAGAGTTTAGTTTACTTTATTCTTCTTCTACCGAAAAAGCATAACACCAAACAATGAACCGTTGAAAATGATTATTAAAATGAACATTCATTTATTTAAAGTAAATATTAAAAAAGAAATAATTGTTGATGGTAAAGTAAAATTTAATTAAAGCATGCTTATTTTTAAAAGCCGCTTCCAATTCAATTTTGTTTTCAATTTCACAGTCTATTATAAATTTATTACTATTTATAGAACTTTTTTATTGGGCAGATCATTGGATCCTTTTTTTTCTTCTAAAAAAACAAAATTAATTATTCATTGAAACACAGAACTCGTGTTCATATCCATCCATTATATGTAACAACTAGGGTAAATGCAACGTTGCGGTTGAATGGAGAATTTGTTTTAGTTCATGCTTGTGTAACAAGTCTTGTGTTAAAAAACATTCAAGTAGACACTTAAAATAATTGTAGAATTTTTAAAGCTGCTGATAATACTCTGTACCTGGTATATTTACTGAAAACGTATGCAGTAGGCGCCCTCTAACAAAAACCCGCGATCAAACATGTGGAAATACATTAAATGGAATACATCACTCAGTTAAGTTACAAACTTCTAAGGCAAGCAGTATTCAACAATTAAAGTGTGCAAGCGAACTTTTTCTTAACGGGTTTTAGAGACACTATTTAAAAGTTTCCAGTTACAGTATGCTTTAAACTTTTAAAAGATCCTTAATCATTCAGAAACTAGCAGCTGCATAAAATTGCACTATTCAGGATGCTGAACTGGTAAAAAGAATGCCGAAGAAAAGGTTTTACTATATTTTACGTTGTTAGTCTGGCACTAACAATTAAAATGAAGTTACTGAAGTGCAATTAATGAAGTTTATAAGCTAAATAATTTTTGAGACGCCATTGTAAAATAAAAGAAGGATAAAATGTCTGAAAAGTATTCGTGTTGCCAATATGACAATAATTTAACGCGGCGGTAAATTCAAACCGTCCTCATTCATTTTCAATCACACTGTACATTGTTGACTGTTGACATCTTCTGTTGAACCATTATAAGCCTGAGGTGCCTTCTACAGCACCTCTTTATTACTCTACCGAACTTTAGTAGAGTTGCCCAAGAAATATTCCGTAAAGACGAAGTTGTCTCGACCATGAGTGGCTATTGGGGTCGCATTAACCAACTATTTTAAGGTATCGGTCGATGTAGGCTTATGTTACTAGGATATCAGTACTGAATGTGACATACGGCGCCCATCGGGTGACTCCCATGTAAAAGCTCAAACTATACCAGTATAATAATACTATACGCTCTATAGATACGTACACAGCTTTCCATCTGGTAACGTGATTTCCTATATGGTCAACGGAGGCTCACCGAACAGATTAAGCCTAACTGTAAATGTACACAGATTTATATGAAAAAGTTGCTCGTGAAAAGGTCAGTACTGCAGAAATCACTACTGCGAACGCCATTACAGCAAATGATAAAATTACAACGAAAAACGTTTACAGCGAATCAATTACAGCACAAACCCTTTACTGAAATTGAATATTATTACGAAAGCTTTTACACGAAAACAAAGCAGGATCGACCCATTTTTTCAACGCATAATTGCGAAGTCGTCCTATGCAGATAATTATTGTTCTACTAACCTAACCTAACATTTTCACAGGTTATAGAAATGCTTATTCGAAGTATTTGTCATTTCGAGGAAAGCGTTTTCGATTTAACTGACTTTCGCTGTAATTGCTATTCGCAATAAGTGGTTTCGATGTAACTGTCATTGGGTGCAAAAGCTGTTACTGTAATTTTGTTGTTTTTCGGTGTAATTGATTATTTGTAATGATGTTCAGCGCACTGTAATGGCGCGTTAATGACTTTCGCGGAAAGGGTGCTTCAAAAAAATAAGTAAAGCAATATTGTTGGGATTTAATGTGCGACTTCATTCCTCTTCCATTGGTAATAAAATATAATAAAATAAAATAAAATACAAATTGACGTCGTAGTCGTTGGGAGTATTGTTGAAAACATGAAGTACATTCGTGTACATTAATTGTTATTTTTTTCATACCTTTAAATTAACTTTGTTCTGATTTGAGCGTACTTCATCGTTAAATAAAGATATAACTGTAACGTAATGATATTTGACATAATATAGAAAATATGCACCCACAGGTAAAATTTTTCCAATGAGATGTTTGATGGGTTGCATAACCTAAAGGAGAAAAATAATTATTTTGAATAATTTTTTTATAAAGCCAAAAAAAGATTTTAATTTAATAAATATGCACTCTATAACACACTAGGCAGTAAAAGGATAAATTTTAAAGTTGATTTTTCTTAAAAGCTTGGTAATCTTCCATTATTCAGCTAACGTTGTGCAATCGTGACTTAATTAGACAATTGAAATAAAGTTAAAGCCAAATTAAGGCAATCTTTGACCTAAAACGGACAAGGACCATGCGCCTTGTTCATTTTAGGTCAAAACTTGCCTTAATTTGGTTCAACTCTAGGTATGATGTATGCAAGTATTTGCTACCTTACCTGTTTTATTAATATAAAAAAATTATGTTTCAAGTTAACGAGATGGTGATGTTAAATCTTTTTCATTAGATAGATTATACAGTTCGTGGGTAAAATGTTTTAATGCTATTTTGTCAAGCAGTTTCTTAAGCAACAATCTTGAATGCTGGGATTGTTTTTTGTAGAAGGTATCATTGAAATAAAATGCTAGTTTGAACGTTTTGCCATAGAAATCTGAAATGATGTAATTTAGCTACTGTTTTCATGTCATTGATATCTAAAAGTAGATAAATAATGTTAATTAGGATGTAAGGGTAAATTTTGTCAAGATGTAAATAGGTATGTTTAATTTTAAGTAATTAAGTAAATATTAGGTATCTCAATTATCTGTGTAGGAAAAATGTTTTGGTAGATTTCTTCTAGTGACCTTGTTCTTTTATGTCAGTACAAGTGTCATATATCATTGGAAACGAAATTTTTGGGTTATCTATTTTTTTGAATTTATTTAAATAATAATTAATAGTTATAAACAATTATGTGGTTATGGTGTATTTAGTTTTAAAGATTCTTTTGTTTGCAAAAAAAATATCACTATGGCCTTCTTTCGTTTGAAAAAGGGTATAAAAAGAGCGACCATTTTAGTACCAAACTCTCTGTTATTTTAAAACTTTTAAATAGCGCACACATATTGATAACAAAAATTTAAAATTTTAAGGTTATGTTGTGAGTTTGAAAAATGTAAACAACTCAACGTCAAAAATGTTAGGTTATATTTTGTTGAACTCTCAAAGTGTTAAATAATTATCAAAGATCTTCGAATTTGACTATTTTTTTAATAATAATCATATTTAATTAATATAATAATCAGAGCTGTGATATTATTTGTGGAATAATATTTAAGTATGTAATTACAAGAAAACTTTATTTGGATAATGGAACTTTTAACCTTCGTTATAATTTGGATGTTGAAAGAGAATTAAAAAAAATAATTAATCATTAAACGGACTTAACATTTTTAAAACAAGCAGTTGGATTTTAATTTTATTTATTAATATTATTTATTTGGATATTATTTAAAACAGAGGGGTAGTTGTAGTTGTTCTTCCACCATTTTGATATTTAAACCATATGGAAAACAGAGTATTGCTGTTTTGTTAAAAATTTAAGGTATTTATTTAATTTTGAATAAAAATTTAGTAATTAAGATTAAGATGATACCAGGAAGATTACTCCTCGGGTAAAAGGCATTTAACTGTCTTAGGATTGATTTTTCATTTATTCATGGCATCCAAAATTAATTTTTTTATATTTTAATTCTTTTGTTCGTGTTCATTTGTAAATAATTTTTTTTGTCATTTCAATTTAAAGAAAATTTGGTTTATATTGTGTACATTACTTGTGTTTCCTAGATCTATATTTATTTAGTGCCCTATTCAAGCGACCTACCTGAAGGTCTCCGTGCAGTGGAGTTTTTGAACTTGCACCACGTTTGTAATTAGCCGGAGAAGAATTTTTTTACGGTAGAGATAGGTGGTTTATATTTTGCATCTATCATCACTGTGTTACTACCAAAGTCTGTTGCTGTATAATTTGTTTGTAATCTCATATAAATCAATTTATTTTTATCAATATCAATCATAATAACATATTGCCCGAACCCGGGCCCATCCTAAGTATATACACTATACATCATAATCCATTCCCCGTTTACCACATTTACAGTGTCGGAGTTCCACATAAACTCAAATACGATTGTATTAAATTTTGAAAATTCAGTCGTAACCGAGATTTGAACCCCTGTCTTCTTGACCGAGAAGCAGGATCTTTATCATTCGACTACGAAAGGTCTTGTTTTATTAATAATAGATCATAAATATGAATTAAAAATAAAATAGGTCGTAAAATTCAAAACTTAATAGCTTAACTACGTCTCATTTGGCGATAATACAAACTAATCATTTACCTAAGAATAAGTGTACAGTAAGGGAGCTTTGGTATCGAAAGTCTTCGAAATCTTCCAACGCGAATTGGCTACAACATTTTTTCTACTATCGATAATCTGTTACATAAATAATTTAATTCATTTTATTTATGAGAGCAACTTTATTGATTTAAAACTATGTTTTATAGTATTATATTGTGAGTGGGTTGCATGGAGATGGATGGGTTTGGACTGGGATCTTAGTTCCTAGACGGCTTTGATTACCTATCGATCGCTGCCAGGAACTGATCCTTGTTAATTTTAATCCACTTGTATGTGATCTACCACATGTTAAATGTTCTCCTAGCTTTCCGTTAAAAATTAGTTGTAAATCAAACTTTTCCACAAATAAGTCTTCAAGGCTTCGTAGGATGGGCGTATGGAGGTAAGGGAAAGGCTCAAGCAACTGGTCAGTGCTACTCGCTGAGGAGTTGCTCGGAGGGGTGATGGGCGGCCTTATTAAAAAAAAATTAGTATTTAATGACTTTATACTGCATTTTAAATTAATTATAATTCTATTCCAGATTTTAAACAACATAATATGCGCTTTAAAAGATTATAATGTTTCATGCACAAGAGAAAATATTTTAAGTTCTACGTATTATTCTTGCTTATAAAGTAATTATCTTTATCTATCTTGACGTTGATGTATTATTTTTATCCTTAAGAAACTTTTTCAACCTACATGTGTAACACGTCACGGTCATATTTTTCATTAACGACTAATATTTAAACTTATCAATCTCCCGTCTAGGGCTCATAACACTTTTACAAGTTGTTAATGAAAATCGCCCACAACGACGATACCCAAAGACTTTACTAGAGTTCGGAATCATTACTTACAGTTATTGGTGAAGTTACGACGCTTTTTTGAAATGAAATAGGCTTTTAAAGGCAGGAAAATTTAATAACCTATGTTCCTAAAGAGCACTTTCAAAAGCTGAAATTGCTAGATTTTTTTCTTTATATTAAACTTTTCAACTTTTTGGTAGTTGTAGATGGATTGTGTTAAGTATCATCTAGAAAGTAATGTAGCATTCAGTGAAATATAAGAAACTTTTATCCAGTCGTAGTATGAAGTATCTTCGATATAGTAGAATGAAATCGATCCCGATTCAATCTCTTAAAGTACAAAACAAATACAGTGCGAATTTGATATGTTTGAACGTGAAAATCTCTTGCGTATATGCTCAATTATTAAAGTAATACGTTGAACGCATTGCATTCTACTTTTAATCTTTGTATCTCTATATTTGAATAGCTTAAACGACGTTAAGATGTAAGGATGGAAGTCTTGGAGTTGTGGTATTGCGTTCACTGCCGTGATTATTGTTAGAATAATTAATTTTACTGTCGTCGCTTAGCTTACTATTGACTGCTAACATTGACCATGAGTTGATCTATACATCCAAAGAAAGTTTGCCTTTTTTAAGGTGGCAGAGTTTTTTAATAATTACCATTCCTTATTAGTACATTTAAAGTCACTTTTCTAAAAATACTAATTATTAAAAGGTACACAATAATTGTTAGAATTGTAAAATGTATACTTTTCTCTGGTTGGATTCCACTAACACTTCAGTTGATTCCATTCTCTTTCCAATATCTTTTAATGTTATTCTTCCTGAAAGAACCAGATTACGCAACTTTCAACCTTTTGCATATTCAAAACTTAAGGTATTTAAATTTATACAAAAAGAAATTAGAAAACTTTCCAGCTGGGTCTGTAGATAATCAAATTCGCCCTTAAAGCTTTTACTTCAATTGTAGCTTTTTAAAAGTTTTTTTTTTGTATTTCTGATTTTCAAATCGTGTATAACAAAAGAATGTTCCCTTATATCAAAAGTGTCAACGACAGAACTTTACGCTTAATCATTTAATATTACTTTGGAGCAGCAAACATCAGTTTTAAAAAGATAACATTAACCTCATTTATTTCGTACTGTCATTATGCTTTTTATGGAATTTTATATTCATTTGTAAACGTAATGTGCGTCATTAAATTCTCTTGCGTATTTAGTCTCTCGTTTATTTCACATATAGTTTAAAAGGATTCAAAAAGGTAGTAGAGCATGAAAAGCTGCTTTGATATTAAACAAATAAAATGTTACAAAACTGAAATAAAATAGTATTTGTTGTTTGTTGGAAATGTTAGAACATATTAAAAACGAGGTTTTTAAGGAGGGAGGTACATAACACTTTTTAAATTGAATTGAATATTCAGACACGGTATTCATATTTACCGCTAAACTAGGTGGATTGAAAATGAAGACATCATAATCTCTATCAGATTCTGTAATGATCAAGGCATTATGAACTCCCATCAGAACAAAGTGTCATGTCTGCTAAGATGTTTGCTAGATATGCGTAAACTGTTGTAGTACGGGAGCGCAATTCAATAATGATTAAAATTTGTTAAATATTTCTTACGGTATATTTATTTCAAAGATTTCTAATTCTCTCAAATCAAAATTAATCACAGCTCTAAATGTTATATTTGACAGGTCCTTAGGGTCGTGTGACTGCTTACTCCTGAGTGGGCGGGAACGGTCAGATACGGTTCACTACCAACAGTGAATATGCATGCCATGTTGTGACCAAAACGTTATAATACCACAGGGCCGGATTTAGGCACACATGAAAGGATAATTACAATACGTACAATACAATACTTTACGGGGAGATTGGAGAGCCCGCGTGCCGTCTCACGTTGCTTCTAGATGATGGGAGCCTTCGGGAATGAAGACCTTCAGTGCACTTACACGATCATGATGACCTGAAATAGATGCTTACCGCATCCGGCGCCCTCTAACCAAATGCTAAAAGGTCCAGGTACACACGGCACCGTCATGTATAGACCACCCCTCGTCAGGATTGACAAACATGAACCTGTAGGGGAATAAGCACATCAATACTACCAGGTGATAGGTCGGGGTCACTGGGTGACTTTAAATATCGTAACCCAGGTCGAGGTCGACTTCGAGATACGCCCATCTCTCCGTCTCCTAACAAACAGAGTACTGTGCGGTTAGTTTTACAGAACTCAATCAACATAACATGAAAACAACAACAGCAATTCTACAAATTGCTAACAAATCAACACAACATCGAAATAACAGCAATTCCACAAATTGCTAACAGTCAACATAAAGTCAATATAATACATTGGCCAACAATCACAATTCAAGCAACACCTCGCGCTGCTATATGAAAACGACAACAGCCAGTGAACTGGTACCAATATTACGTATCTGCTGTTTTGGTTTCAATACATGCACTACACTCGATACTGCTTAAGGCCTTTACGTTCAAAGCCGACCGTTCGCCTAACGCCTCTATAGCGCCCGTCTTGCATATCAACTACCGATACCCTAATTTTTGTATACTTTTGAATATGTACTTTCTATAGCTTCAGAGGGTGTGACCCTAAGGTCAGAAGGTTTACTAATGTATTGTTTTACAATTCTTCGTATTTCTTAATATATTTTGAGGTTGTTTTGGAGAATTCAAAACTGTACTTTAAGTTTTTACATACATTAACTATTACGATTTACTATTAATTAATCAAAGATGCTAAATTCTGTGTTCAAAACAAATATAATCAAGGTCGATTGGTTAATATGAACATTAAATTGTTTGCAAAAAATCTGACTGTTCACTTAGACTTCGTGTAACCCAGAACAAAGCACCGAATAAGCATTATTCAATGCAAATCTAACACAAGCATAATACATACATACATAATCTTTAACCCCTTATAACTGTTGGTGTCTGTATATGTGAGTGCGCGACAAGGTAGCGGAGCCATCTAGGCAAGTACACTGCGCTCGTGGTTTACCCATCCGAGTACTTTCCGGATCAAACTCGACTCAACTTTGTTAAGCGATATAATCCACTATAACCACCCTGTCGTACTGTCGGCTTTTTACAAGCATAATAAATGTCTTAAAATTAAAACAGGACTTAGACTACTGACAGAGTTTATATTTTCCTCTCGTTGCTGAATTGGTTAATATAAATCAAAATAACATATTACAGGTGTCTGATGCTGGATTAGATGTAACCAACACCATCCATAAGGATATTTAATAATAGCAACAGCGTTTTATTTCTTGAAAATGCATGATACAAAATAACATGAGATTTAGTACCAAGCAGTTTGTTCTTAGACTAACTATGATTTACTACTGCAATTTTCCTGTTAATCGTTCGAGGTTCAGCAATTCTAGGACAACTAATTCAAAATTTCTAATTCAAAAGTTCTGTAGTTTTAAGTACCTTGATTTATTATTTATTAACCCGGCGAAAAAACGAAACCGTTGTAGTTTGAATTTATCTTTTTATGGAGTAAAAATACAAATATTGAAATTAAATTTCCCGAGGAAAATAATTATTGATGAAAGCCTTTTCGAATTTCCAGATACAGTATTTTTCCGATCAGTCGGAGAATACCAATAAAAAGTCCACTATTCACAGCGTTTCAAAATAATAGGCTAGACGTACAATTAAATTGATAAACAATAATTTCAGGGATTAAACTAAATGCTATTTAAAGAAAAGGTATAATTAATTTAGCGTAAACTTTCGTATTAAATACTTGATTAATTCTAAATCCATTGAGCAAATTAAAGAGAGTTTAGAGTTTATTCCAGTTTTATTTTCTGAATCTCCGTAATCCAGCAATAAAATAGAACTAGTCTAAGGTTCAACGTTTAATATTAACGTGACTGCTTTCACCTTATAGTATAACGTAAATGACCAATAAATCTCTATCTTTATGTTTGTGTTACACTGTTGCCTCCGTATTAATGAGTTCAATATAAGTAATCAAAATCCTACAAATACGAACTCCACCTCAAACAATAAAACAGATAATACGGCGGCATTCATCACACAGTATTAACAACCGACACAAATGTGTTGATAAATTAAGTGTATGGTTTAACAAAGGGTGCATCGCCATAAACGAAAATAAATACGAAACTAAAATATTTACGCTCCACCGACCTAGAGATCCTTAAATATAATTATTATAACACCCCGATTACATGGAACCTAACGACAGTTTGTACGTCATCTCAGTCTATATCTAGATCGAAGACTAAGCTGGAGCTTTCACATAAAATTGCACGAGTTATGCAAGACTGGGAGTTATCTGGTATATACGTTTAGGTATTTATATGTAATGTAAGCTAACCACTTCAAACCTTTTTGGTCCAGGTCTGCAACTTTGTTTATATTATTCTAATGATCTTTTCTTAAGGACAGAATGTTTACAAAACTATTAGTTCAAGAGTGTTTATGTTACTTAAAACGATTCAATAACCTTTTTACCTAATGGATTTTAAGAACTAACCAACCAACGGAAAGTTCCAAAATATAATATAAACATCTAACCAAGATTATAAATATAAGTAATATCTTTTTCAGCTTCAGTTCTTGTCTGTATTACGGTCGTTAGTTGTCGCACATTAATGTGTTAAAATAAATATTGGTATTTTTAAAAAGTTGGTTTTGTTTATTAATAACGTAATTTGGGTAGTGGGAAACCTATACCCAATAATAAACAACAAATCTCATGTAAAAATTAATTGTAGAACTCTATACAAGTCTATGTTGAGACTAATATTTTTCTACGGATGTGGCTTATGAAGTGATACTTCAAAGATTAACCTGAATAAACTTCAAGTATTGACAAACTGTTACGAGTATTAATCTTGGACGAAGAACAATTATATTAGACTAAAACGCAAAATACCGGTTGATTTAATAGTTAAGGACAGTGAATAATCCACTGCTCTAAACCATTGTGACTTAACTGTATAAGAGTGATCTATAATAAACACTACAAGAACCTCAAGTTCTCATAAAGCATAACTCTAAAAACTAGTGAATCGTGCCGCCAATAACTCAGTAGTGAACTCTGTATTGAGTAGTAGAATATATGTTGAACTGTCACAACTGGATTGCAAGCATGTCATAGTATAATTGAAAAAGGATATTTCTATCGAACAAATTCATTGGTGCCGTTCAAGCTGAGATCAGCATCTTTTATTCTGTTCGAGCAAGAGATACGATTATACTTTTTTTTAGCTTTTTGAGAAAATTGTAAGGTGTCTATGCTTTTAAAATTGTAATGTTTTGTAAATTTATAATGGAGGTATTTATAATAAAAATACTTTTGCCATTTATACATTTTTTGTCTCTACAGAAGAAAGACTTTTAGGCGAGAGAAAGATAAAATAATATTTTCCGTAGCCTTACTGATATTAAAATACCTTCGAATCACTTGGCTTTGGAAGTTATTCAAAATAAAGAGTAAGTTTTTCCAATGAATACGAATTTAATAAAATGTAAATATCTACAAAATATTAAAATATACTCAATTATGGATCAACGGTTTCCGCGATATTCGTGAGAATATCGTATATAAACGGACTTGCTTCAAGTCAACATTTCTCGTGTAGTAGACTACATCCAACCATGATCTTGAAGTAAGCCTGGTAAGTAACTGTATATTAATTAATCGTAGGGGTTTCTAGAAGCTAACACCCAGGGATGTCGCTTACGTAATTCCTCATACTGCATAGTATTAGGAGCCTAGAAGGTAGTGTGTACTGGGACACCGCTTACCTGGTCTTCTTAAGCTTAGTTGTAGTACATAGTAGCTAAGATGGTTTCGACCACTCTAACGTTGAAAGTTAGTTCTCGGTCGTCCTCATACTTTGTGTAGTTTGTAAGCCAACTTGTTATTTAGTATATTCTTGAATTGTACTATGTGTGTAATCTATGTGTGACTCTACCTTAACTACGTCTCTAGTCACGACAACCGCCACGTAACAATATGTCTATCGAACAACTTCACTGGTGCTGTTCAAGCCGAGAACAGATCTTTAGATTCTGTTCGTGCAAGAGATACGACTGTACTTCTTTTTAGCCTTTTGTGAGAATCGTATGGTATCTCTGCTTTTAAAATTGTACTGTTTTGTAAAATGATAATAGAAGCATTTATTTTTATATGGAATCCGAAAGAATTTGACTTCAGTCTTGTCACATTTTTTGTCTTCCCTCAATTCTTGTTTCTTCAGAAAGAAAGTGTTTGTTCTGGATGAGAGAAAGATTAAATAACAACTTGCTTAGACTTGCTGATATCAAAATACTTTTAGATTAGATGGCTTTTAAACGCTTTGGAAATTATTCAAAATAAAAAATAAGTTTTTCCATCAAATTCGAATTTAATCAATTGTAATACTAAATTATTAAGATAAATATTTAAGATGTACCGGTAGTGGTTGAATTCATTCAAGCTTACATATTATGTTCGCTTTAAGATTTTGTCAACGTTATTCATAGTGCAACCAGTAATGTATTGTCCGTTTGTTAGAAAATGTTCTAAGTAAAGAATAGTACAAAAATGCTTTTAAAATATTGAATTAAAAAATAATAATCAATATTTAACTCCAATATGTTTCATAAAAAAACTAGTTGTATAGTAATAACTTCATTCAATGCATTAATATCAAGTTATGTCAATCAATAATCATTTATTCTATAAACATTTACAGCTGCGACTGAAAATATAATGCACAAGGTTAAAATTAATAGGTCGATGTGTAAACGTAAAAAGGCAATAAAACAGTAAGACAATATTTGTTTTTTTACCCTGCATGTAGTGCCTCCATTTCGTGCTTTCTAAATGTGTCTTGTATTAACGACATTGTAGAGTTACTCATTGTTCAGAGATGCCTTGGTTGCAACTATTAGTTAGTTTTGTAATGTTAGGGTTTATCTAGAATCAGAAAGCATCATTTAACAGGAACACAATCCAATCTAAGTTCCTAATACAACCCTCTCATTAAACTTGGCTCTAATGTCAATAGTAGTTAGGTTCTGAGCTCGACATATATCAGACCGATTATATGGCTTTTTATCAACTAACGTAATTAAAATACAGTTAATAAATTCAAATATCCAAATGTATTAATACAAGCATTTTTATAAAACATTACAGATTACTTTACTTGAAAACTGTTTATTGACGAAAGCGTGTGTAAGCAAAAATATACATCGAATAATTCTCATAAATTTTTGTATTAACTATTTTATTGGGTTTCATAATTATAAAATTAAAGCTAATTAAGAAATTTTTTTTAATTAATACGATTGTGGGACAGTTATTTTTTGTATGAGAATTTAGCATCTTTAGTGATTAATTAATATTAAATTATAGGTAATGTCTTAAATAAGTTCAGTTTTGAATTCTTTGTAGGAACCTAAAATGTATTTACGAAATACGAACGAATGTGCAGCCATAAATTAGTCACCCCTCTGACCCTACATCTTCATCTTAATGGTTTTTGTCACACCCTCCGAAGCTAGAGAAAACACATATTCAAGAGTTCACAAGAATTACGGTTGTTAGGGAATCAGTCGGTGATATTATGCGAGAACGGACAGTTGCCTTATGGTAGTGTTGGGCGAACGGTCCGGCGGCTTCGAACGTAAAAAGACCTTTAGCGGTTTCGAGTGTAGTGCGTGTATTCTGTATTGAGACTAAAAACGCAGATGCGTAATGATGATATTTACTGTGTTTGTGATACGGCACTTAGAAGTGCTGGTACATGTTTTGTTGTTATCATTTGGCAACGTGAGTTGTTGCTTGAATTGTGATTGTTGGCCAATGTGTGATATTGGCTTTATGTTGATGTTAGCAATTGGTGGAATTGCTGTATTATATTGATGTGTTGGCAATTGAGAAATTGCCTGTTGTTGTTTTGCTGTTGTGTTGAATTGTTAGCAATTTGTAGAATTGCTGTTGTTGTTGATGATATGTGAATTGAGAATCCCAACGAGGGGCGGATTCGGAGGGAGATGAATACATTGACAGTACCTACGTGTACCTGGTCCTGTTAGCGTTCGGCTAAAGGGTGCCCATTGCGGTAAGCATCTGTTTCAAGTCATCATGATCGTGGCAGTGCACTGAAGGTCTTCACTCCCCAAGACGCCAATCATCCAGAAGCAACGTGGGACGGCACGGGGAATTCCAATCCCCCCCCGTAAGTACTGCTAATTTCCATTTAAAGGGTAAGCGACTAATGTGTTGTAATTATCTTTTCATGTGTGTCTTAATCCTGCCCTATGGTATTTTACGTTTTGGTATCAATGCGGCGTATTTGAATTGAAGCATAACCGACCGTTCCCGCCCACTCCAGAGCAAGCAGTCACACGACCCGAAAGGACCTGTCAAATGTAACATTCAGACTTGGGATTAATTTTGATTTGTGAGAATTAGAATTCTTTAAAATACATGTACCAAAAGAATGTTTAACAAAATTTAAATCATTATTGAATTACGCATCCGGCCTACACGATGGATGTAGTAATCAAATATCTGTATATTAACCGAGAATAATCATTAGATTTAGCAAAATCGTTAATACAAACTCTCATATTTACAATAATTATTGTAATTACAAAAATAGTAATCGTTATAAAAAAAGTAGTGAAACGTACTTGGAAATGTACATGTACAAATATACAAAAAGTGAATTTGAATATTTGATATGTTTTTCAATCGATTGTATACCTACTAAATAAGCTAGTATAATTATAATTAAATTTAAACAGCGTAATTGATTAACATGATTGGTGATGTAACCAATAAAAATGCTTAACTGTGTTCGGGCGAAGAGTTTTCTACGACCAGAAGTTTTAACTCTCCACGCACTGTTGGGAGAAGGGGTATGCAGCTACAATGTTGTACCTGTACGTACTATTTAATTATTTCAGGATTAGAAAGGTTTAGAAGATCATTATTAATCTTAAGAAAGAAATCATACAATAGAAAAAAAATTGTATGTGAAATCTGTCTTTAAGTAACCCGTATACTTCAGAAACTACTCACATTTAAGTATTATGCTAGTGAATTCTTAATCTATACAGTCTCTTAAAATAAATGTTTTAATCCATAAAAAACAAACCTATTTCAGAAGAGCATCTACTATTTAATTGTTTATAACGGAAAGCAAGAAACAGTAAATTAACTAATCTAAGTCGACAAGAATAATGATTTTATTTAATTATAAAAGGACAAATCTCGCTTTTACTAAACTAGATTGCTTAGAGACCATTTGGTCAGTATAAAATAATCCGAGCGTTCTATTTTATCCTGAGAAAAGCATCATTCATGATAAATGTTTGTAAACCATACGCTTTCTCAAACAAAAATAAATAAATGGAAATTAACTTGTTAATTTCGTGTGTTTAATAGCTATATTGAACAAATATTAAACGTTACTTTAAGTTTTTAAAAAATAATGGCTCCGCAATGGACCGACAATTTGTAACCATAAAACTCTAATAGAGAATAATACTTACGTTATACAACTTATTTATGGCTCGGCTTAGTTTAAACACAGTGAATGAGAACTCGCTCTCTTTTAAAAGTTAAGGCAGGTCGCAGATGGATTGTAGCATCCGTAAATTCATAGAGCTATGGAGAAGGACGACAGCATGATTTATTTAAACCAATGAAATATTAGCAGTAATGCTCCACAATACGGAGTTATAGATCCTAAAGTGGATCAGTCTCAATCATGCATGTACCGAATTCCTTCACCCCGTTAGTACACAAAAATATCACATAATAAAAATTAGTCAATAAATAATAGAAATAATATCATTTATTTATTTATTCACACATAAAAATTGTTATTCAATCATTGTATGGATAATGAACTATTTAAATGTCTTAATATAGTTAATAATAATGATGTTACAACTAAATTAAAAATACTCAGAAATTCATACTTTGATCGTTATTAAGGTTGTTAAGGTTAAGTTACTCGAGAAATTAAATTCAGAATGTTATAAAAATTGGTTGCTTATCATATCATGGATCTTCATTAAATTGTAACTTTATAAATATTCTAATAATTAATTTTTAAATTTTAATACAACAAATTAAGTAACGATTCCAATTAAAAATAAGATATAAAAAACCCATCTGGTTATTTCTATCAACTAAATTTGGTCTACAAACGTTGTTTCCGATAACCCGTTGTAGAAGACCACCAGGTTTTAGGAACCGTTTGGAGAAGGCTACCAGTTGCCACAAGTAGATCCTCAAAATATTGCTGACGATAAGGCCAATTTCAGCTTTAGAAGTTCCAAATTAGGATGATGAACGATTCTTCTTAATAAATAACAGGAACGAAGGTGCATTCGTTATTACGCCAAATGAACAGCAATTTCAGCTAGCAATTTTAACTATGAAGGTCAAGCATCAAACTAAATTACCACCCAAAATGGACACTAGATTTAAACACCAACTTGAATTAAAGTCTGAATCGATTTCCCTATAAATAGTAATTATCTGGTAGAATAAAGTTTGTTGATCACGTCACTAGAACAAGAAGAAACATTAATTAAATAAAAATATTAGCTTTTAGGTTCAAAGTGAAGATTTCCAAAATGGGCGGCAAAGCGTCAGTTTGCAATATAAAGAAAACCATAATTTCATTATTCCAAAACTTCCAAACAATGAGTTAATAATTTCAGTATTTCGCAAAACCATTTTGTGCGCGATTTACACAATAATTATCGAAACAAAGGGGGAATTTACAAGTTACAAATTGCAAAGTTAAACCGTGCATTAAATTCACGTGTTTACTTCGCCAAGTCTGTACAAGAAGGGGCGCAAAAGAAGCCTCCTTCTAACGAACCACCAAGCGTGGGTCTCGTGACTAACATGCTGCGTTCTAATTGGTTAAATCCATGCATCAATCTGATCAATCTTGTTGTGAAATAGCCAAACCAGAGATTTATTATTGATTAACGAAAAAGAAAAACCAAAAGGATTCGAAACATCGATAACTAGTAATTAGAATGTTAAACTTAATTAACAGAAGAGAAAAATATAATAAGAATTAACTTATCACAAAGAAAAAATTGATAATTTGCAATCAAATATACCAAACCTAGATGGCGTTGCAAATAAACATTGAAAAACTGAATTTTATAATATATCTTCCAAATGATAACTCAATAACATTTTTATCAGTATTCGAGGTGATACTGAAACAAGAAATAGACAGAAAAACTGTCTGTTGCAAAGAATCTAAAAAGTTTTAATAAGATTCATCCAGGCCACCTTTTACTGACTACTTTAGACAACTCAAATTAATTAGTTGTAATCAAATTTTGTATAAAGCACTTTATTGAAAAAAGTACCTTTCAATTTTAAACCACTTTTTCTTATTTTAAAAGCGCCAATTTCAACTTTGATGCTAGTTTCCCGTTGTCTTGTGCTACTATGTCTCTGTGATTTCAAGTTTTTAACTGAGGCATTTACTATTTTCTTTATCATCTCATTATCTCTCATAATAGACACCAATTTTTCTCTATTTTGCTATTTAGCTAGCTACACCTTGGTAATTCCTATGAAATTTAATTTCATTAAAACAAGGTACGAAGATACGCTTTTTAATTTCCCTAGGCTATAATTTTTCAAGACTTAATTTCTGAAAGAAGTTTCAACCAAAACATTATATTTTTAAATTAAGCGTGATGACTTTGTAGTACAAACAATATTTACCATGATCTACTTTAATAACAAAATATTACGTTTCTTAGGACAGCTGCAATCTTCTGTAAAAATAATTAAAATACCTTCAGAATAATAAGCGTCAAACAACCCGGATGGCAAGTTTCATAAAACAGTCTGGCCTTGCTACTACCAAACAGAGTGTAAGGAAAATCGTTGATGAAATTAATTAAAACCGCCTATCAGAAACCACCGTAAGCAACCATCACTTCTAGCTTTGCTTTTCTTAAGCACCGTTATTCGTTATAGATAAATTTCATGTTTAACTTTTTTTCCTCTGATTTATATTCCTGGGAAATTAAAAGGGTATCGCATATTTTAAGGAAAAGAATTTTAGAATGCATCAAAAAGGTTTTTTAGAGAAGTTTTATAACAAACATAAATCACTAGTAGGATAATCATTAGATTCTGTGGAAGTAAGTAAAATGTAAATGGTATAGCGTGTACTTTGTTAGGATTAAAGAAATTCTCATTAAAAGGGATAAAAGGGTTTCTAATAAATCTCGAAAATTTAATGTTGAATAGGTTTTATACATATTTTTCAGAATTCGTTTGGCCAGATATACAGGCTAGACAGCTCAGAGTTGCACTTCTACTTTCTATTATTGAGCTTCAACGTGAAAAAAAAAAATTAAAGCGTTTACTGTCTCCATCGTTACTTTGTGGAACTCCATAATCATGAAATATAATATAAATACAAAGATTAGTTAAAGTTTCACAAGTTTTATTAATATCTTAACCTGACAATATTAATACAAACAATGAATTTGATTTTTCCATATACAGAAAACCCACAAGCACAGACGTCACTATTCCTAACGATTCATGTCATCATAAAATGCATAAACTAGCGGCTTATAGATCTTTAGTACACCGAGCTTTAACTACTCCAATGAAACGATCACATTTTGATAAAGAAATTTCAATCATCAAACAATTAGCACATGCAAACCATTATAACTATAACATGATTGACACTTTAATTCAACAAAAAGATTATAGGTTAGCTATCAAAAGTATATTTCCAATTGACACTCAAATACAAGACACAAACTACATATCAATACCATACTTTGGCAAGATATCAGAACAAATTGCAACTATAATAAGAAAAACCACCACTTACAAAATAACCTATAAAACTAACACCAACACCTTTTCATTTTTATTCAATGCTAAAGACAAAACACAAGATATCATGAAATACGGCATTTACCGTTTGAATTGTTCTTTTTGTAACTTGGTTTATATTGGACAAACACTTAGAAATTTCGACATAAGATACAAAGAACACGTACGCTCTTATAGACTTAAACATCCAGAAAAATCGAATTAAGCCAAACACATTTTGGAACAGAATCACCCAATGACACCTCAAAACAACATTAAATTCTTACATTTTTGCAACAACGAACACAAATTAGACATTTTAGAAGCTTTTGAAATATACAGACATAAACGCACATTACCTTTAATGAATGAACAAACTGAGCTTAGTAATTCTCCTTTATTAGAAGTGTTGGATATTTAGTTTTTCTATGTATTGTATCTAGTTACCTATTTTCTGTATGTATTTATCCCTACCAACGTGTTTGTTTATCAATCTTATTTACCTTTGATAATGACATAAAGTGTCGAAACAATATTGTCTGGTTAAGATATTAATAAAACTTGTGAAACTTTAACTAATCTTTGTATTTATATTATATTTCATTAAAAAAAAGTTTTCTGTGTTTAATGATTTTAGTTATTTTTAAATATTATTTAAAATTTTAAGATTGGAAGTTACAGTGTTATAATTTTAGTTTTTAAGTTTGGCCAATCTTTCACAATCAATCCCGTTATAATCAATTTATCTTGTATTTATTTGGTTCTTGTCAATCTGCGCTGCCAGCCCTCATAATTTGTGTTAGCATGTAATTAAAGATTCATCTAAAATATAAACAAATAAAAAAAAATCCATTTAATGAACAAACTGACTGAATTAATAATAATTATAAAACGGTTACAATTTTAAACGTTTTTTGTTTTCTGTTATGCCATCTTATTAACACGTCTTGTAGCACTGAAAGCTTCTCTACCTCTAGACCAACTGACCCCTTGAAGATAAATTATTTAATTTTTACTCTTCACGTTACTTATCTAACAATAAGAGACGTTAAAGAGGCTTAATATGCAGTTTCATTTAAAACTAGTTCAATATTTCTCTTAAATTAAAATTTACCTTTAAAACATCCTCTCAATATTTCTAGCTCTAGCTGTTACAATTAACTAACTAAACTTTAAGTTTCATTAGTAGTAGTAGTAAGAGTTATAGAAAATTAATATTTCCTTTTAAACATTTGAAATTTAAAATTAAATGGTTGAAATGTTTGCAATAGAGTTATCTGTAGTAACGAAATTATTCGCCAAGTGTACCTATAAAGAATAAACATTATGAGCATTACACTTTATAAGATAAATTTTCTTATGAAACTTACACATGTAACTAAAACTACCAACAACTTACAAACAGGAAATTTTCTTGTTTCTGAAGATATTTCAAAAGCAATGTATACAGTTTCTAGTAACAAAAAGTAAACAATCTTCGCATGGAATTTGTCTGTTATACATTTAATATCAAGCACAACATTTCATGTCGGTATATGTACACAAGTTACTGTTTTACATAACCTAGATGTTTAAAAACTAGTTTTGACATTGAAGTAAATTTATGTTTTTGAAGCCAATTCAGCAACCTGTATTATCTGTTCTAAACTCGAAACGTATAATGTGTAAGCAAACAATTTGTCTTGATTTACAAAAAGCTTTAACATATTACATGAATATAAAGCAATATATATTGAACTCGACTTTTATAATATTAACCTGAGCATACGATATTAAAATGTTATAACTTGAACTTATAGGAAAATCTTTCAATAACAAGCTAGGTAATTTTTTTCTTGTTATGCATAATATTAATAAACTTTATAGAAACAATGTCTGTGAACAAATCTGGAATAATTCCCACTTGAACGGTTATTAATGTAAGCAACCTGCAACACCGGAAGCTTATGCTGAAACACATAAACATAACAAATTCATGAATAAAACACAAGTTGTATTATTGCTTATTTATCCAACACATAAAAAGTGTGATAAAAGAAGCGTTTTACTAAAAACAAAGACAATATTATATGTAATCTGAATTTCAGAAATTATAAAAGTCTAATCTTTAATGATTAGTTAATACGTAGATTGTCTGAACATTGCGCAAAATATTGATAAGTTAATATTTTAGAAAGAATTAAACTAAAATTTAAGCAATAAAACAAGCAAATTAGAATATATATATATATATATATATATATATATATATATATATATATATATATATATATATATATATATATATATATATATATATATATATGTATATATATATATATATATATATATATATATATATATATATATATATATATATATATATATATATATATATCAATGATTAGAAGTAATAATGCGCGTAGAGATATACAAGAAAGTGTTCTAAAAATTGAAAAACTTCTAATCATTGATATTATACTTTGGGATTGGTTGTCTCACGGTAGTGGCTTTAGCTGCCTCCGTAGTGACGTTTGTTGTTGCACTGAAAACTCAGTGTCTTCAGGCCGATACTGCAAATGTGCGGTTGGCTGCTATCAGTGAAACCTTGTGTTATTACATCTTTCTGAGTTAGTTGCTTTTATATTTATTCCATCTGCTATGCCGTCCTGATGATCACTAATAAGTGTGAAACACGTGTAGACGGCTGCAACTTATGTTTTCTTTCTTCTCTGTTGCGCGATATCCCATTATTATAACACTTTCTTGTATATATATATATATATATATATATATATATATATATATATATATATATATATATATATATATATATATATGTATATATATATATATATATCCATATATATATATATATATATATATATATATATATATATATATATATATATATATATATATATATATATATATATATATATATATATGTATATATATATATATATATATATCCCATAATTGACTGAAACTTGAAACATTTACAAAAACATTAATAGAATAGTATTACTCTAAGTATTAACAAAACAGAGCATAAATAATTTCTTTTACAAACAAATCAGAAATAAATAGAAATTAAACCTATTTCTCACAATTCTTCCTATCCAAGAAAAGATTATTAATTGGGAAATCGATAAACAAATATTAACCGCGGTTAATGCTGTCTGTTTCCGCACCGCATATACTTCCCAATAGACGCCACGAGTCGACTTTAAAAGCACTTCAATCCAACGTCAACAGTAATTTTTAAAGTTTGAAAACACAGCTGTAACTACTGCCAATGTGGTGTCCTATTCAAAAGCTCCCGGCGCTGGCAGATCTGGTTAAGGTTTTCTGCAGTTTTCCTTAGCTGTAACACAAATGTGGGGCATTGGGCCTACATAATAATAATAATCGCCCCCTCCCTCCCGCACAAGCTTATAGCTTCTGGGGCCTTGGTTTAGGTTATGGGTTGTAGTAATTATTATTATTATTATTATTATTATTATATTCTTAATAAAACGTACCTGCAAACCGGAAAGCAGAAAACACAGAAACAATAGAATAATGCTTTCTTACAATAGAAACGAAATTTATAAATTAAGTCGAAGATCTTGAAATATGCTATTGTATAACAATGTCCCAGCGTGATATTGAGGGCTTAACATATAATTTCAGCTAGATTATTCAGCAATAGCAATCATTAGCTAACTTAATTAAGTAATTATATCACAATCGATATAATCATTGATTTACTTGAATTATTTAATCAATACAGGCACGGGTAATTATCTGAAAATGGTATAAAACTGTTTATTTAATTTATCAGTAAAATTCCGATCATTAAACAGAGGCCGATTTCCTAAAAGAAATGTTTTGTAAAATAAGAAAACAAGCGAAATAAAGCGAAAATCCAATGAAAACCCGGAACGAAGTGGCATAGCACAACGATGTAAACGAGAAAGTGACGAGTTGACGCTGTAATTTGAGGCAACGCATTTAAAGAGTGTTACACTAACATCGTGAAATACACTAAAACCTACGGAGCGAAATTCAAACCCTCATCAATCTTTTTGGATCACCCTGTACATATACTCTAATAAGCAATAATGTCACAATGAAAAACCATTTGAAAAAATCTTTGGGCTACACAATATATTATTTATTTAATATGTTGTTTGATAATAACTGCCTGATAATATGAATTGTGAAATGCTCTACTGATCATAAATTGAATCCTAAAGTAAAGTAATACACAAGAGTGTTTTGGCATATGCGTATAACCTGCTATTGTGGGCTTTTAAATGTGCCTACGTGCCTCTAAATTGCGAAGTTGTAACATTCGTTGGGTAATTAATAAGACTACATATGAAAATAATTTAAATTTGTCAAATACAATTATTCTACAAACTGCGTGGAGGTACAAAACCTAGTTTATATCCTCCAAAGAAAATACTGATATAAAATCCAAACCATACAAGATCAATACACCACACAGTTACGAAATAATCCGCTAAAAGCGTTTTCAATACAATATACCAAAGGAAAACGCAATTTTAATAAGTGATGTTACCAAAAGAATTTTAGTGAGTTACCGGACAATACGCACCAATAGTAACTCATCTTAGAATGACTTTTAATCAACTAAAATAACGAAAATTACTAAATTAACAACAACATTATGTAGGATTTTAAAAAATGAGCACGTAACAGCCTATTTTGATTCTGTTGAGATGAGCAGCCTGCTTACATTGATAAAACATATAATATCATTGAATTATATGATATTAATTGCTAATTAAAGCCAATTAACGGAACTCGATTTAGAGTCCATTAATCTGTATTCTAGAGTAATCACAATATAACGCACCAGAAGCTTATACTAATTGCCAGAATTATTCCACATGTTAAGAAGTTAATTTATTTAGTTTAATTATTTTGGTAGTAAATAAGTTATCATACGTTGCGATCAGTAGCCGCTCGGATAGACCGCCGGTTCAAACAAGAACCCTAAGTGCTCTTCCCTAAGTGTTTATTTTGCGTACGCTACTCTCTGTTTTACTCCTACCATTTCTCTCACGCTCTGCGAGTACCTATATAAGAGAGTGCACTAGCCGATTTATTCAGTCCGTTTCCAGAACCTGACAGGGAATCTAAGGGTAAGGACTTTTGACCGTAGTTTCGATTCCCTTTCCGCTCCTATCTCATCCCGTACATTATCCAAGACTTCGCTGTGCATGTGCCTGTGGGTCTCATTCTGCTTTCACCGTCTTATCTGTACCCTATCCAATACCTTGTTGTGTCCGTGCCTGGAGGTCTCATCCTGCTTCCACCCGCTTATCCGTACCCTATCCGAGACCTCGCTGTCCGCGTACCCGGGGGTCTTATCCTAACTTTAACTCCTTCACCGCTAACTAGAAACCTTTCCTGCCCTTCTGCTATTTTACCCTACCGCACCCACACTCTTATTTTGCTGCTTACGCTCTATTGCACCCCGCTTGCTGTGACTACTATAGTTAACAGTATATTTTTGAGACTAGAGATACCGCTTGTTGGAGCTTTGGTGATAATAAATATTATTAGGTTCACAGATTGTATGTTTTATTTACTAGAATTAAACCCTTATCGTTTGTGAGAACACTGGAAGCAGGTAAAAGTGATCCAGACAGGGCCGACCTCTATAACCCCAGCAGTTCTCTCGTTTACCATTTCTCCACTAGCAGCTACCCGGATCCGTGGAGCATACCACGTTAAAATAACTGGCGCCCGAGAATTAACGCTGACAACCGAAAACTACCCACTCGTCTTTGTAAAGAACATGGCGCCCCATCACCGCAACGATCCGTACAAGTCTGACGCGCGAGCTGGGACCACGCTTACCAACTCAGCGCTTGAGCCAAGAAATCCCCTTACACACATTAAATATACCATGTTATAGCGGTATCAATTCCAAATTCGTAAAAATTTCGTGAAATCACTCAAAAACCAAAAAAATGTGTTAGAAAGAATCACTTATTATTTATTAACCGAGCGGGATAGATAGGGATAGTTTCCTCTTCCCTCCCTCGATATCCCTCCAACGCGCTAAATATCGCGTGATAAAATAGGTGGATAAACAAATGATTGGCATATAATTAACTTAAAAAAATGATATTGACAAGTCACCATAGGCGTTCTTTTACATAGTCATTATAGTAATAAAATTATAAATTTTAATCATAATGAATAGTTATTCGAAAAAGTGAGTTTAATAAAACACCTACTGTTAATTACCTGAAATATTATTGCAGTTAATTATTGTAGTACATAATAATGTATGAGTAACTATTTCAGGCGTTGCTGTGTTTCGACTTATTAGGGTTATTCCGTAGCTGTTATATTTTGTGATTAGGTTTAAAATATGTCTAAAAAATATGTGTATTTGGCTATGTACTATTTTAGGTAGCAATTTCGTATTGTCCGTAACTGAAGCAAGCTCAATTTCCAAACTCTCTCGTTTAATAATTAACTAAAGGAGTACTCTATAATAAGTTTTATTAAACAAATATTATATCTTTTGGGGCAGCCGTTTCCAGAAAACCGTTTGCCAAATTTTAAAAAATGTTAAATTTTATTAAACTCGTTGAACTACAAAGTACTTCCTTTAATTGAAGAGTAAAATTCCTGGAGATAGTTATAAAGCTCCAGAACGTATAACCTTTTTGTTTTCTCTTGAGATACTTTTATTTGTATCGATATTCCTTTAGTAGCCCATTACTCTAGATTGTCTGCAGGCACCGCAGCGCATAAAGCGTAGTGCATAATGTGTGCTGCTATTGGTGATATTTTTCAAGTTGCTGCACCGGTTTAATATTTTCTATGTAATGGGTACTTTTTCTTTAAAAAAGCCGAATTTTATAAATTTTCTTAGTAAAATATGATCTGCTTATTTTGTACAACTTATAATTGAAAACTTACTTAAAAATACTTGAATGTAGTTTAAAACTGTATAAAAGCAATAAAAGATGACTCTGCATACGTGAAGATCACACGCAACAAGTTTACTGACGGGCTAGCTATAAGCTATTGCGGTGATATCAAATCACCTCATTGACAATTTTATTAACGATAGATCGGAAACGTGAAAACAAATATTTCACACATTAGATTTAAATTAAAAGAGGGGCATGCTAAGTGATAAGCATAATTAATATAAAGGTTACTAATAGGATCATAGTTAGGCTCATCAAAATTTAAATTAGAAATCAAGAATAAAAATTTCATGCAAACATAACCTAAGTTTCTTATGCATATAAAAGGTTTCATATTTTTTAAAAAGGATTTGATTGTTTTATCATAATACACGTTTATGCAACTCAAGTTACATATTGGGATGGCTTTTCCACTTGTAAAGAAGAAGTAATCTTCTTATTTAAATTTAGAGGTTACGATCTTTAACGTAGGGTAAATTTTTCTACTTTCCAAGAAACCAACTAAGTTTCGCGCTGTTGACACAGATGTTGACTGAAAACAGATAATTGGGGTCAGTCTTATTATGACTTATATAGTACAATTAGTTTTTAAACTTTGTTATAAAATTTCTGACTATTTTTATTATTGAAGGTTTTAATCTTGTCGTTTTGCTTCATTGTGACGATTATTGACTCTTATCCTATTTTTGCTTACCACTGTTTTTTATGTTATTTTAAACACTTGGAGAACTGTATGCTGGACATTTTGATCATAAATTGATTTTATTTGAACCAATATTTAAGCTGGAACTTGCAAATGCATTAATTGGTCAATTCAATGTAGTATCGCACTGTAAAATTATATTTGTTGTAAATTGTAAAAATGTTCCTGTGGAGAATTTATATGTATTACTTGTATTGTGTAATTATGTATCTATTTTGTAAAGGATAAACCTGTTCTATTCCAATTTTGTATGTAATTAAGCTATAACGAGATTTGTACATTGTCAACTGTTTTCGTCTTGTATCTTCGTTGCGGTGCATTTTGGGATACAAGTGTGTTACATTGTTTTAATCCTTGTTTTAAGGGCTACAATCCTGTAATCATAGAACTAAGATTAGTGATAATTAAGAACAGCTGTGCGGGTTAGTGACGTCATTTGTTTTTGTTTTGGAAGAATGTCAGTGCAGGCTTTTGTTTTAACAAACTCTATATAAGTTGGAGCAAAATTTAACAAAGGCAGTCGACAAAACGTTCACGGCAAAACCTATGCCCGACTCCGGATAAAAATCTGTAATTTAAAGTGAGGTTAAATATTATAACCATATGTTTGACGTAAACGTCAAGTATGAATAAAGATTGAATTAAATTAAAGTGTTACCTGAATATCTTTAAAAGTTAAAAGAAGACTTTATTATTGTTCTACAATTATTTAAAGTGGAAGTGATTATTTAAATAAATTCTGGGAGAATTTATTTTTCTTCATCGATCCACGTATTGATGTTTTAAAGACAGGAAATCAGCTGACAGGTCTGTCACAGTGTTACCAATAGAGGATTATTATTTAAAAGGAAACTATTCTTGTAACATATCAGGTTGGTTAAAAATAAAAGGTTTTAATAAATAAATTTGATTTATTTATTATAATAAAAATTTGTAAAGTTTAATTTGAGTAATTTCTAAATTACTTTGTTTTAACTTTAAAGGTTTAAAAAAAAGAATTTATTCTTTGGAAATAAAACAATTCAATTTCTTTTATTTTAATCTATTTTTTTCATTAGGATATACAGTTTTATTTGTAAACAATTTTTGATTTGTGTTGGTTTGTTCAAGTGAATGACCGTATTGGCCCTATGTCAGGCCATTACAACTTTTTATCACATTTGAGCAAGCCTGGGAATTTATTTCCCAATTGTTGATTGTATTAATTTGAACATTTCTTGTCATTGGCTTTTCATTTGAATTTTTATTTTGTTTATTAAATAAAGTTTATGTGTTTTTGAATTTACTTATGTGTTTAATTGATGCATATACAAGCATTCAGTTTTCTTTCTTTCTGAATTTAGAGTTTAGCAGTGGTTGTCCAGTTTGCAGTAGCCCTAGTGCTTGCAATTTAAGTCTTTCTCCTTTTTCAGGCATAAGAGTTAATAAGAGTCTCGTAATTCAAATAATTTATGCTTTACCGAATAACCCTGAGCTGGCTGATTGGAATAAACAAAAATATCTGTGGTGTATTTTTATTTTAATCCACCGTATATAATTCATGTTTTATTTGGAACGGTGGGCATACTATATTTTATTTTAATATCACCGCACTATATTTAATTAAAATATTTTCAGTATATTATTTTTTTGTATTACTATTATTATTATTATTATTATTTTTATTATAATACTGCAAAATGCTAGGACTAGGACTATATTTTTATTGTAAAATTTTAAAACCTAATGTGATAAAACCTTTATGAGTAAAATGTCCCTAATCTTCCAAAGGGAAATTATCGAGCAATTAAAGAGTGAATAAAGCAGTTAAAGAGTGCGATATTTTAGTGATGGTCTAAACAAGAAGTTTAGAAACTGACCAAATGGTAAAGTATTTACTTACCTTCGTAAAAAACGAAGGTTTATCAAAACAACAAACTAGAAATAAATTTTTACAAAAAAAATCTTGTGTGCATTCAAAATGTTAAAACTACATAAAGGACACTACCCACACCTTTACTATTTAGATTTCTGTACCTCACTACGCCAACAATTCCCTAAAACCGTTTTCTGACAAACTTCTTAAAACCTCTTAAGAAGATTAATAAAAAAACAATTTAAACCAATAGATGAGCATCATAACATATTGAGATGATATGAATTCATCTGATTGAAAATTTATTGGACGAGTTGATCGTAAACACAAATATAATTATTTCATGCAATAAAATAAAATAAAGGATAGACATGCTAGAATGTTAGGTCTATTTAATCTAAAGGATACATGTTAGGTCACAGATAGATTTATCAATTTTAAAATAGAGGATAGATTTCATGCAGACGTAACCTCAACTTTTATATAAAAAGTGTCTGAATTATAAAAAGAATATCAATCATATAGTATTATCACATGTATTATTTTTTCATAATAAAACATGTTTTATGCAACCCAAGTCACATGTTAGGATGGTTTTTCCATTTGTCTGGAAGATTTAATTTTCTTGATTAGATTTGAGTTCAACGATGGATAACGTAGGGAAATTCTTTCTGTTTCCCATGCGACTGACTCAGTTTCGGGATTATATGTCACTAAAAATATGTAAATTAGGTCAATATTGTAATGACTACTTTAGCACATTAAACTTACAATCTCCTGAATACTAATAAAGAGCATTTATCTTTATGAAGGTTTTGGCTTTGCTGATATGTTTCGATTTTTCTAAATATTGATTTTATATAACATTTTACACCGTTGTTTGAACACAAGCACTTGGAGGACTGTATGCTAGACAAGTTTAACTATAATTTAATTTAATTTAAGTTGGTTTTGGTGTAGGAGGTTGTATAGCATCATTGAATTCATGAATCGTAGAAACGAATCTTTATTTTTGTTTTTCTTCTATTGTAAAGATGTTCTTATGCAAATTTTATATGTATCAGTTACATAGTGTAGTTATGTATTCATTTTTGTAAAGGTAGAGCTGGATTTAATGAGTTTTGTTTATAATTAAGTTCTAAGTTTTTTCTAGGTTTTTCATTGTCAATGGTTTTTGCTAATTTTCTCAGTTACGATAAATTTTAGACTATAAGTGTCTTGTGTTGTTTTCATCGTTATTTTGCCAGCTACAATTCTATCTTTTTAGATTTAAGATTAGTGATACTTATGAATATCTGTGTTTGTGAAGTGACGTCATAAATATAGCGTGTGGAATTTGTTTTTCTAACATTTGACATCGTCGTCAATTGTTTTGCTAGAAAGTGGGACAGATGGGCTGATCCATTGGGAAAAGAAAAAAATATTGGGGTTATAATTTTTTATTTTATTAAATTTCACCTCAATATACATTCACATATCAATGATATAAACAATAATAATATATTTTAGAATAATATAGAATCTCAAGGAGAAAATCCAACAAAGTTGTTCTTCCATTTCCCACTTGTAGACACTTTACATAAAATCATAGCCAGACTATTAGACGAAGTTAACTATATATGTAATAACTTAACTTAAACTAATTTAATTAGTATAGACTGTTTACGATTTGTTGCATTGATGACTATCTTAAGTGAAGTTATTAATCGAGGCTTTTTTGAATTGTATAACCGATAATGCTTTGAATGATGTAGGTACATCGTTATAGATTTTCGGGACATTATAGCTAAATGAGCGCTCGTAGAATGTAGTGTTATGCTTGGGTATAGTCAACAGACCTCTATGTCGCACGTTTTTATTGTGTACATCTGTCCTATACCTTATCTAATTGCATGAATAGGGTGGCTGCCTTTTAATTATTGCTATTATGTTGTGGTAGAATGTTGCTGTCTGTACATAACGCCGTTGTTTCATATCAAGCCAGCCCGTTTCTACTAATTTTGAGGGTATATACTCAACCTTGCGTATTCCGTAAATAAAACAGAAACAAGAGTTTTGTCTACGCGTTGTATACGTTCTGATGTTTCGAAGTCAAGGCAAAGACCATAGACAGGTATACAATAGTTAAACTGAGGTAATGCAAGAGATTCACTCAAAAAGAGCTTTGCGTTTTTGCTTGAGTAGTCTTTATGCGGGTAAAGAAGTTTTAAATTTTAATAAGCTTTTTCTATATATTCATTGATTTGTTTTTTGAATTTAAAAGTTTTGTCAAAAGCTAATCCCAGTTTCTTGGCATTTTCAACTATGGGAATATTGATATCTCCAATTCTTATGGGTGATAATTGATAATTATTGATCGGTTTGCCTAAACGTAACATACAAGAAGGGTTTAAGATTAATGCATGCTTAGCGGAAAATTCATTTATAGCTTATAAGCCTCTTTATTTAGTATATCAACGGCATCTTCGATATGATTTGGAGTGAATGAGTAGTAGATTTGTGTGTCATCTGCATACATGTGAATATTACAGGCCCTCACACAATTACAAAGACCTCTGGTATACAAGGTAAACAGCAAGGGACCTAATATGGCTCCTTGCGTCACTACTTTTGTTACATCAACGTCCTGTTGGAGAGATAATCTTGGATGACTCTTATGACTTTAGAAGACTATAAAAGTTTCCAAAGTCATTTGTCTAATGCATTTAAATTTATTTTGTATTTTAATTGATATTTTTTCAAGAAATAGCAGCAACGTTTATATTATAACGTCAAGATTTACCTGCAAAATTTTCAATATGTAGTTTTTTATAAGGTTATCCTGTGTTGAAGAACCACTAAACTCGTATATACATTATTTAATCTTAACATACAAAGTACTAACCTGTAATATGGATTTTGGATTATTTAAGGCACCGCTAAATATTAGTATAAATATTAATAATATATACAATAAAATCATATTGTAATGATTGTCAATATAAACTTTAATCATTAACACAGACAGCTTTAAGAAAGTATATTTGCTTCTAGATTGGCGTCCGGTCATCACAATATATGCTTATTTTCCGAGCCTAACAAAACGGAAATGAAAATATTCCATATTCAAACAACCACATTCACAAATCATTTTTTGTGTTGGTAAAAAACAGCGATGTGATAAAAACTGTAGCCCCTTTATATAAAATCATCATTCTATAATCAGCTACCCTTGAGGAAATTCAATTCTTCCGCTCCATTTCATTGGTCGTGTTATACGAGGAAACAATATATTGACAGCGTGTTGTGACACCCTCTTTAAGCCAGTCGGTTCTTGAGAAAATTGCGAAACCTTACTAAAAGGTTATATATACGCATCATATTTTTATTTTATGAACTTATGAACTAAAATATGAGAAAATAATAGACTTATTTCTTGGTTTTTATGGGAAGATTTTTCGTGGACCCAATGGAATTATGTATCAAACATTAAAAAATCTTTTCTTTAAAAAAGAAGCTGTAATAATTATATCGTGGAATAAAAGAAATGGAACGCCATTAAAGTGATACAGAGCTCAAAGATCAAAGTGAAATATTGAGTTTTAAATGTTATGAGTTTTATTTGCTTTTGGGAAATTGGCGGTATTTAATTAAAATTGTATTTGTGTCCTTTCAAATTTAAATCAAAAGAATTCGCATGACGAGAAACACTTAAAAATTAATTTGAAATCTCAATTAACATCTCTTTGTAAAATATTCATGCTTTCTTTTGAAGCAATTATTTCACACATGCACAATTCAACCAATCCAAATGCACGATTTTGATCCCCAACATGGGGATAAAACTTCCAGTTCAAATAACAACAGTATCCTAGTAATCGCAATAAATAAACAGATTCTGCCGTTGTAAATTTAATCTACCTTTTATTTCAAAACAGAATTTAAAATGCACGCACATTGCTTTGTTAAATTATATTTATTCTTATTAAATTCTGTATTATTCTAATTAAATACCATCCGAGTTTTTTTTGGCTAATTTCCGTAAACCTGCGCAGTAATTCAACTTGAGCAAATTTTATTACATAATACTTTACTACTCGTTTAATATTTGTCAAGTTTGACACTCTTTTCTTTTGCTATGCAACAAGTTTTCTTATAGTATTACTACAGAATAAATTATGTTATAAGTTTTCACACATTCTTATTCGATAACTTTTTAAAAAACTGTTTTTATTAAATACATGTTGACATCTTATGTATCTTATAGAAATGTTATATCAATTTAAAAAGCAGAAGAATCTAGGTTAAAACTAAAAAAAGGTTGAAAATAGAATACTAAACAACATATTTGCATTTTTATCACTCCAAATAAACACCCTGCAGCTGCGATTTCCACATTTCCTTGTTTTTTCATTACAAACAAACTTTGTATCAGGAGTTTTATTTTGCTGTGCCAAATACGATGTACATAAATAGATATGTAAAGTTGGATCCGGGCATTTATATAGATAACCAATAACTTCAAAAATCAAAAAAGGAGATGGCCATTTTATAGAACGATTAAAATAAACAAATATATTAATACCAATTTTCAATAATATTTAGTTCAATGCCAATTCTTTTCAGTATGATGTAATGTAATGTAATGACGGTAATTTAAAAAAATATCAAATATTAGTAATACAATAATGTGGATTAAAAATTTAATCAAAGTTTATTTTTACGTTTAAAATTTATACTTTTTATACAAAAAGTTTTATACAATATACATTTAATAACTTTAAATTTTGGTCGTAACTATCTTGCACAGATAATAGAAAATGAAAAATTTATTTCTTTGGCATAATTATAAAGACACTGAAACCTTCTGAAAACAAAAAGACTTTTTATTAATAAATGCATCACTAAATATTCTAAATAATTTGAAATATATAGATGAAATATAAACAAAAATATATAGTATTTTTACTGTACTGTAAGGGAAAACTTCTTCAATATTAAAATGTCCACAAAGGAACAAAACTCTTTTAGGACTATAAATTCATGTTTTACGAGACATTGTTATAATTGAATGCAGATAACGTGTTCTGTTCTTAAAGTTTTATAGTGTCTGCATCTTTTATAAACACAAAAGTGAGATTTTCGTCTAATAAATGTATTATTGGTACCGGTGATGTCATATTTAACATGCGATTGGGTAGTTAGTTCTGAAATATGGCAGCCCCTCTTACATTTTAGAAAGAAAAGGGCATTATTCACTTAATGGTTAACTTTTACCTGTGTTGGTGCCAAGGTGAAGTAAAGTTAAAACAAATGAACCAGAATATAAGAATTATTGTCAAAACGTTCTTTTAACGTTTCTAATAAGTTAAAGTGTACGAGGGTGGTCCCAGAAGTACCCGACCCAACAAAGAAAACACAAAAATTTTGGAAAAAGATTTATTTATTTTTCAACGTAATCTCCTTTCAGCTCTATACACTTTTCCCAGCGGTGTTCAAAAAGTTCGATACCCTTTTTATAATAAGAACTGTCTTGCTCCTCAAAATAGCCATTAACTGCTGACATCACTTCTTCATCGTTGGAAAATCTTTGACCACTGAGCCATTTTTTCAAGTTTGGGAACAGAAAATAATCCGAGGGGGCTAAATCTGGCGAATATGGTGCATTAGGTAGCAATTCAAACTTTAATTGATTAATTTTGGCCATTGCAATAACGGATTTGTGAGCTGGCGCGTTGTCGTGATAAAACAACACTTTCTTTTTAGCCAAATGCGGCCGTTTTTGCTTGATTTCTTCGCTCAAACGTTGCAATAAGTTTGCATAATACTGGCCGTTGATAGTTTTTCCTTTTTCGAGATAGTCAATAAAAATGATTCCACGCGCATCCCAAAAAACCGACGCCATAACCTTGCCTGCAGATGAAACGGTCTTCGCCTTCTTTGGAGCCGGTTCTCCCTTTTGAGTCCATTGTTTCGATTGTTCTTTTGTCTCGGGTGTGAAATGATGGACCCATGTTTCATCCATTGTTACGAAACGGCGCAAAAATTCTGCTTTGTTGCTGTGATACTTCGCTAAACACTCAATTGAAACATTTTCACGACACTGTTTTTGCTCGAGTGTGAGCAAACGCGGCACCCATCTGAACACAGCTTTCTCATGTCCAAATTTTCAGATAATATGCGATGTACCGCACTTTTTGAAATGCCCGTAATGTCTGCTAGCTCGCGCACTTTCAGTCGACGATCATCAAGTACCGCTTTGTGGATTTTCTTCACCATTTCTGGAGTCGTCACCTCATTTGGTCGACCACTGCGATGCTCGTCTTGGCAGCTCGTACGGCCTCGTTTAAACTCAGCTACCCAAAATTTAACTGTTGTAAACGAAGGAGCAGACTCACCCAGAGTAGAATCCAGTTCAGCTTTTATATTGGTTGGGCTGAGGCCTTTCAAATAAAAGTATTGTATCACTTAACGATGACCAATTTTCTCCATTTTCACAAATTCACTGACAACGTTCACTATTGATGGCTGCCAAACAAATACTGAACAACGTGGCGCTTTCAAACTTGAAACATATGCTTTATAAACTGCGTACTTTCCAATACAGTGATATTTTCAAACAACTACCGCTACCTCTTGGTCAGGTCGGGTACTTCTGGGACCACCCTCGTATAATCTCGCAATGCTCGTGGGTTTCATAAATTAAATAAATGTTGCTTATGTTTTGTGCCTCGAATTGTAAATTTCATTGTTGCCAATACATTTTTTTTTATTTACTTTAATAAACAAATTAAATCACTTGCTATAGTTTGATTCGGTAAATTGACATAATGCTGTTAACGTAACAGAAATGGTCGGGGGGGGGGGGCTTTTCCTGAATTGTGATTTCCATCGTTGCTTTTAATCAATAACAACAAACAATTTGGCTGACGCGTTCTATATTGTTTAATTATTTCAGTGTTGTATTTGAAATCGGTAAGCCTTTGTGATGAACACCCACGACCTCTAAAATTACTTAACATGATTACGTAAGAAGTCTTTGCCGGGAGTTATAATTTGCGTGAGTAAAAGTAAAACTAGAAGTTTGCTGAGTGCACTAATTCAATTGCAATATTGCGATAATATAAAACGTTTTTAAACATTCAATCTTATCAAATGAGATTTGGAAATATGCAATAAATTTTTCCTTTGAAATTACCTGGTACTTATTAGCAAATTATCTTTAAAAAATCTTTTGTAACCTTAAACATTCTGCCGCTCCAATGTTTAAGCGAGTTGTTAAAGCTCTACCATTTCGGTTTCATTGGGTGAATCCTTATCTGAACTAATTTTGTGTAAACTATGTGTCTTCCAGAGCCAATGAACAATTATGCCAATCTAGAATTATGACGACTAATAGGAAAGTGGTGATGCTGCTTAACAGAAAGGAATCATTTCGAAGAGTAATCTTTGGTTTTATTTATTTAGTAGTTAGTTATCGTACCGGCACCTTTTGGTGTTATATTTTATCGCATGTTATATTGTATGACAGTAAGTCCCCATATGATACATGAATGTTCGATAGATATAATAATAATAATCCACTTTATTATGCTTCACCATTGTATACATTTCATTGTACATAAAAAATAAACATTAATAATAGCATAATCCCAGGGTGGGATTCAGTATATTTACTGTTCTTCCATTCAAACCCTGTATTGAAATAATTACAAGAAAAAGTAAGAAGAGTATGCCTAATACTAACCTATTCCTAAATTAACTATAATATGATTTCCGTGATAACAAAATGTTATAAACACCTAGTATAAATACACGATATAGAAGCATTATATAAGAAAAAGAAAAAAAAATAAAAAAAGAAAAAAAAATAAAAAAAGAAAAAAAAATAAATTAATTGAATTGAAATGCAAACTAAGACATGCGATGTGCTGGTAAACTTCGTATCTGTATATTTAGCGTATCTGGTCATTTATTAGACTTTTGCGCAATTCAGTCTTAAATCTAGCAGCATTATATTCTTTCCAGTTATCAGGTATCTTATTATATTGAGCGCAGATCTGATAAGAGAATGAACGTTTAAATAGCTCTGTCCGATGAAGTGGAGGAGATATACGTCCCAGATACCTGGTAAGTCGGTTCTATCAGTTCTAAATGTGATAAGATTGTAGAGGTAACTGGGGCATTTATTGACTACAATAGAATGAAATACGCACAGCATGTGTAGCATTCGACGTTTGGACATTAATAACCATCCTGTTTGACCCAACTTATGACTAATGTGCTCGTATTTACGTATCCCATAGATAAAGCGTAAGCAAGAGTTTTGGACTTTTTGTATCCTTTCTGATGTAATACTATCGATAGCAGGATGGTAAACAGGGGCACAATAATTAAACTGTGATAAGACTAAGGCATCACACAGTCTTATCTTCGTTTCTAGGCTTAATACGTGCCTATGTGGATAGAGTTTCCTAAGCTGATTGTACGCTCTTGCAATATAGTTACTTATCTGTTCTCTAAATCTAAAGGTATTATCCAGCAATACGCCCAAGTACTTAAGACTTATCTACAATATGTATCTCAACGTTGTTTATATTAATAGATATAAAGTCTATTATATTATTTATATGTGCTCTACTACCAAGTAATAGAACGGCAGATTTGTCAGGATTTATTTTTAAAGATAATTGTTGAGAAGCTAAGAAGATAAAATTAAGTTCCTCATTAATAGTTTTAACAGCTTGACGCCAGTTATTGGAATTAAACGAATAGTACAACTGCGTATCATCAGCATAAACATGAAGAGCGCAACGTTTAATAGACTTAATTAGTATTGAAGTGTATATGGAGTAGAGTAGTGGTCCGAGAACGGAACCTTGAGGTACTCCTCGATTAACAGGCAAGGGTTCGGAAATTGACGTGTTTACTACAACCTTTTGTGTTCTATTGATTAAATAGCTTTTAATTAATGACAACGCATTTGAACTCAAATTCATACTTTTCAAAACAATAATAAGTGTGTCATGATTCACTGTGTCGAATGCCTTGCTGTAGTCGAGCAACACGAGAATACTAACATCACCTCTGTCTGTAGCGGTTATGATATCACTTGTAACTTTCAACATTGCTGTTGTGCAACTATAACCTGAACGAAATCCTGACTGAATTGATAGTAGCAGATTGTTTTCGGTAAGGTGAGCAGTGAGATGGAAGAATATAATTTTTTGAAAAATCTAAAATCTTTGAAAAAGTTGGTAATATACTAATGGGTCTGAGATCTTTTAATTCGGACGGATTTTTTGTTTTTAGAAATGGTTTAACAAATGCTTGTTTCCAACAGTCAGGAAATAAATTATAGATAAGAGATTCATTTAATATATAAGTAATATATGGTAGAATATGCGGGCAGCATAATCTAATCATATCAATATTTATTTCATCACTACCATACGCTTTAGATTTAATTGTTGTAATAATTTTGTTGGCTGACTCGCAGGATACTGTTTTGAATTGAAATTTTGGTATAGAAGAATTATCACTATATACGCTGGACATCTTCTATGTACATAGCAAACGTCCATCGTAATTTACTGTCCCTTTGTAGTTTACTTTGCATTTAATAGATGTCCAATGGGCATCCATTTGTTCAAAACTGTGGATGCACATAGAACGTCTATTTTGACGTAAGACTGTCTGATTCCGCGAGTGGCAAGGGAGACTTACGAACGACCTCCTCTAACAAAAATAAGTACCGATTAAAATTAGAACTTAGGACTAAACAAAAGTTGTGTTAGTATATTCGTAAACATAATAGAGTTCAATTAGGATAGTGCGCAATAATTTGTGCGCGCGACGCTTTCCACGCCACCCGTGCGCAGGAGATATGATGAAATATTGCCGCTTGTGTCACCGCGTTTGACACAGTCAATCTCGGCAACCGTGAACACAGCACAACCGACTGTGCTTGGTTCTACAGCTTTCGACGATATCTATTCAACTGTTGCAGTGGTTTGAAGTGAACATTTTAAATCTTGTTTTTTTAAACAATTTTGACAATATCGTAGTTTTCGTGGACATCTGTGAGTGCAAACGAAAAATCATACGCGATAATATTGTTTATTCTAGATTGTAAGAATATTGAATTAAACTATACGGATAGGTATTTTCGTTATAAATGTTACCTTACTTATTATTTGAATGTTGAAGATTAAGCTGCATTTTAAGGTTAAACTTTTATTAGATTGTAAAAAGCCTCTCTCTGTGCTGCAATTGAAATTGCCGAATGAATTGTCATAACTTATAACCAAGCTCCACGATGTACTTCAATTGCAGAAGCACTTCGTCATAAGGATTTAGGAGTCACATTCGTAATCAAAAAAATTATTTGTTTTAGTTTTTCTGATGTAAATATATCTTGATTAGTTAATATTAATTAGATCGTAAATTTAAAAGTTTTATATAAAATTATGTCTTGTGATGTTAAAATAAGAACAATATAAACATTATACGTTCGTATATTTCATTGATTCGTAGATGTATTCTAAACTCGTCTCGAAGCATATTCAATGTAATACACAACAAAAAAGTTCTATTACAATATATCTTACAGAAACATGGGAGGTAGGTATAAAATAAATGTGCATACAAGTTTATGTAGATTTCGCGTCTGTGATATATTTTTCGTAGTTTCGATTTATTTTCTTTTTCAAGTATTTTTTCTGTCTTGGCTGACACTCTAATTTTTCTGAAAATACTTTAAACTCTTCAAATATGAATGAACAAAGGAGAGAATAGAAGGCAGTTACAAAATAATATAGTAGCATTGTTTCATCAAACAATTGAAAATATTGAAAAAATGTTATATAATTTTCCGTTAGTTGTTCTATTTATTATTTGATATGATTATTAAAATCGTTATAAATATTGATATTTGCATATTTTTTGCACACGAAAGTTCAATTCTATAATGCTAGCTGTCGTTTTTAGGTAATATTGGTTGGGTAAGTTAAACGAGTAAACTTAGACCTTTCATACCTGAAGTATGAAGAAAAAGGTTAGTTACAATTTCCCGATTTGTTGCTATTTGTAAATATGAATTGTAAATATTGACCGAATAATTTTTAATCAAGTTTATTAGTTACCTGAGAAATTAAATTCAGAATCTTAAAAAACTTGATTTCTTATCATATCATAGATCTTCACTAAATTGTAGCTTTAGAAACATTCTAATATCTAAATTAAATAATTCATTCTTAAATTTTGATACAACGAACTAAGTGGCACTTCCACATGCCAATAATATAGAAAGGACCCACCTGGTTATTTCAATAAACTAACTTTGATTTACCCACGTTGCTTCAGCTGACTCGTAGATGATCACCAGATTGTTAAGATCCTTTGGCGGAGGCTCCCAGAAATAACGAGTAGATACTCAACATTTTGCGGAATACAAGACCATTATTAATGCCTTATATTCAATTTTAGCCTTAGGGGTTCACCGTCATAAAAATTAACGAATCTTTTTATAAATAACAGGAACGAATGGACTCTTGGAGTTCATGTATCACGCAATATCTTTAGGAGTGGGGTATCGAGATGGCCTACAAGACAGTCAGATAAATTATCATTGTTTCGACAATTTTAGCCACAGTATCTCGCAGAAATCAAATTTTGATTTTTAACAATAATGTATTATAAAAAATATTAGTATGAATGTACGAATTGTCTTTATGAAGTACATAATAGTAAATATAAAAATATCAATCATATTAATGCTTTTTAGTTAAGATGTTCGGGAATTCTTTTACTGTAATCAGTTTAGCGGTATCGGTGTTTCAATGGTTATAATTACCGTGAACCTTCTATCGTCCATGTTTTTATTAAATCTTTGACGAAAATATCTTTCGCAAATGTGATTTGTGTTAATTGTACTTTCTAATTTTTAACTAACTTTACATGTTTTAGAAAGTAAAAATATGTGATATTTCCTTACGCAACATCTCGTTCAGTATGTTTGATATCTCATATTTTTTGCATAACTCATGTTTAAACTCATTTGCATTAATTGAAAAAAGGCTGATATTTATTATAATAATATGGAAAATATGAAAGTTAAATTAATATTAAATGTAGACATTTCAGGGTAAGTTAGTAAGGATGCATATGCTAAATGGTTTATTAAATGGAACAGTCATAACAATTTCTGACGAAAAAATTTTTCAATAAATTTCAATTTCATTTCTGGAGGTAATCAAATTGCTTGGATTGTATGCTTACAAATCTTCAGTTTCATAAATATCATTCGTTCATTCACTCACGTTCCAAAATATTTTTTATACCCCTTTAATCTGGGCATCTCATGCAAATTTTTCCTTTTCAAACATTCATTGTTTAAAACAGCACATTCTTTTCAGTATTACAATTTTAATTGAAATAATTAGGTAGGTATGTTAACTTGATTCGTAGAGAACATAAATCCAGTTCCTTTTTTCAAGGAATTTTCTTTGTTAGTATCTCTGAAACTTTTAAACAGTAAATCAGACTTTGCTATATAAGACGAATGATCATAGCAGTTTTCATGGTTCTTGTTTGTTCCTTGTAAGTATTGTAGTAGCCCTTTTCATTAGGTTTCTTTTACAGTGTCGAATACTTAACCTTATTATAAATAAATAGCAGTTTCTTCTAATCTTAAAAAACATTTTATTTAAACATTTAAACATTACAAAAGTTTATTAATTTTTATTTGTTATAATTTATCTAAAATGAATCGCTCAAATACGTAGAACAATTTGAGACAAATAATTAATTTAAGTGATAAGTCTAGCGTAAAATTTACATGAAGAAAATTGGTAGGTGGATTTTCCTAGAAATGCGCAGAAATAAGCAGCAATGCTTTTCAAATATAAATTTTTCATATATTCTATTCAACGTTTTATGTAATGCAGTTGCAAAATTGAGAAAGCACTTCATATCACCTTCCAGTTTTATATATTGAAAATGCAAAATGTGAAAATGCAATATTTTCGATAGTAGATATTTTACTGCACGGAAAAACCCTGAATATAAATATTTTAGTAATATATTTTTTTTTAATATTAAACAGCGGGGGTAGTAAATCTTAAATTATAAATTATGATTATAAATAGCAGGCCAATCGGATAGTAGTGTGTTAGTCCTTATACGGTGTGTTTCAGATAAAATGTGAAGGATTTAGAGTTTTAGACAGATAATTGTATACAGAAAATGCAACAGAAAAGCTTAATTGCATTAAACAGATAATGTGTTTCTTCGGTAAAAGATATTGAGTGAGTACAGTCGGGTTGGCCGGGATTTGTATATTTTAGGTGGTAGCAATTACTATTTTCACAAAAACAAACGTCCCACATTTGGGCCTCAATTGTAGCAGGCATAAACTCTACTTTTACTCGGAAACCAAATTAATTCAAAACAATATTTAAAGTCAAACAAAACCATAAATGCATAATACTTAGGTTACGATACTTACTAAAGATCTTAATGCTCCAACCGAGGCATCTTATTAAATCAAATTATACTCAGGCGTCGTAGGTGTTAATCACAAAAGCTTCTGATTAGATAATAGATCCAGGAACAAATAAATTAAAAAAACAAACAGCAGCAGTTTGTTGAGCAGAACTACGTCCAAGACAATTAGATTTGTGCGTTGTTAGTGCCTCATTTTATTATTAGTTAAACGCGCCGCTTTAACATGAGAATACTGTAGAATCTTTTAAACTAATTTTTTAAAACAAACACAGTGTCTCTATGAACTTGGAAAACTAGACTGAAACACCACTAGATTCTCAACACGGTAAAACTGATAATACCTAATTAGATTATACGGTACAAAAATATAACGAAAAACACTATTCCCTAAGGCCCTACATAACTAAAATTATAAACGAATTTTCTTCACTAAAATCAGTATTTAACTAACGCACTCTAAATACAGAACGCTCGGAAAATATTAATACCAATTTTTATGTAAATGATATGACAATAAGAATAAACAACCACGCTGGTCCACAGGCCGATGTGTTAGCTCCAAAAGTCACTGCTCGACTGACTTGAAGGGGGTACGAAAACTTTCATTTTTACAATTTTAAGAGAGGCGTTTATTGAACGGTCCAAACAAACCAAACTTGACGACATTTTTATCCAATAAAAAAAATGCAGGATTACTTATTATATTTTGCATTTTAGTGCTTATCAAAACCTACCGATAATCTGAGATCATAAATTTGACACATGAAACGGAATTTATGGTTTTGTTAACTGCTAGAAATTTTATTCGTAGCTTAGAATACAAAGGAAGATATCACAAAAAATATTGCAGGCTAATAAATTATTTTTATATGAGATCTGTACGTGCTTTTAAACTGAAAAGAAGCTCAATCTTCTCAATCTTTATTACTTAGCAGTATTATCATGAGTTTTCGTTTGTAAAAACAATTTTACCTGTGAGAATTGAAATAAAAGTTTTATAAAGTTAAACTCTTTACAACTTTGAATGCAGCTGTATGTAAATATATATTGAAACAAACGCGGGAAATGAATTGAAATCTAACGCAGCCAGAATATCTCGATATTATACAGGGCCGCAGTAGGATTGTTTTTATAAATTAAATCTTCAAATTTTCTGCACGTTACAAAGTTTAATAAATAAATTCCACCAGAGTGTTACTTGTTTGTCATTTTTCATTGTAATGATTATTTTGCTAATTTGGTATTTTGCAAAGAATAAATTGATATGATTAATTCATTTAGTATTAATTACTTAATGAGTTTAGATATTAATTAAGTCTTATTTTGTATGTACTGTTTCCAGAAAATGAAGCTATTAAACATTGTGGGTATACCTACTCGACGAAAAAGGAGATTGATCTTTTTATGTTGTTAGGTATTTAGTTATTAAAATAGAGGTCAAGGTTATGTTACAGCTGAAGAAACTTGTTTCTTATGCGATAATAAAGTATTATGCGAATGTAAACATTCAGCTTTTTTGTCATGTCATTACCCATCAATACACAGACTAAATTCACACAAACAAATAAAAATGTGATGTCAATAATTATACTTGCCTAAATATTCTTTTTAAATCTACTCTTTAATTTGGCAAACACAGTATTTGATCTTGTTTGTAAAGGTTTTTTGTTTCTATTGACGAGTACTATTGCATATTTCATTTATGCTGAATTTACTTGAAACATCCTGTATAGAAAAACAATAAAATTTAAAACCTTTTGTGTTACTAGACACTAGACACAAAAAATTGCAGAAATGCGTCAATCTTCTTTATACAAATAACACCGTTGTCTAATCTTACTAACAATTATGGATTTTGGTTCGCAAGCCTGAGAAACTGTAACATTATTTTTATTATATTATTATATTATATTATTTTTTTATTACTTTATCCTATTAATTTACATTGAAAAAAAAAAAAATAAAATAGCATCATATTAGCCTTGCTGTCCTAGATCATTATGAAATCAATAGTACATGTAGCATTACATATTTATAATATTTTCTCGAACTATTCGGCTAAAACCTAGTTGTCTCTTTGTGCAGTAAAAGGTATTTTTAAACGACCAACGGCGGATAAACAAATATATGGAATAAAAAAAGACGTTTTCCTACCTTCGAACGTGGTCTTAATAAATAAAGCTCCCTAGAGCCTTTGGAATTGCCTCGGCACCGCCATCTAGAACAAGTTTAACTAAAAACAAATTTAAATAAAATTTATTGATTCTATGTTTGAGTTACACAAGAAATTATATTCCGAAAACAATTAGACGTGATTCTATTAACTCAAAAACAAAATTAATTAATAAAACAAGATTAATTCTTAAAAATACATACAGTTGTTCAAACGTCCCTTAATGTACAGTTAGTTTCAGTGAAATGTCGCACACCTGTTTGCAAGGTTCGTTAGTACGAGGGGAGTTTTTTAAGTTATCTACCTAGCTATGAAAACAATATACTACCGCAACAATTTTCTTGTCAAGTTGCTGTGACATTTTATGTGTCATCTCCAAGTTTGATTCTAATCGCTTAACATTTGTCATTTATATATCAGTTTAAAGAAGCGAAAATGAGTGATTTGAAGCTTTAACACAGAAGCGTCATGAAATCTCTAACGAAACAAGACAGTAAGTAGCCCGAAGAATATCCATGAGGGAATAGTGGCAGTGTATGGAGAAAATGGTCCGTCCTATTTCCAAATCAAATATTGGTGCAAGCAGTTTAAATGGGGCAGGGAATCCATTCATGATGACCCAAAGTATGGAAAACTTCTGGAAGCACGAACTGAAGAAATCATCAACAAAGTTGAAGATTTGGTGTTGACTGACCGCCGAGTAAAAGTTTCAGTTATTGCTAGAGAAATGGGAACATCAGAAACGAGTGTTTTTAAAATTTTACACGATGATTTGGAAATGAGGAAAGTGTCGGCACGATGGATTCCCAGGATGCACAGTCCCGAACAAAAACTGTGTAGACGAAAAATATGCCAGGAGAATTTGACTGCTTTATCCCAAGATGAAGACTTCTTCTATAGAATTATAACCGGGGATGAGACCTGGGTATACCACTGGGACCCTCCTACGAAACAGTCCAAGCAATGGATTCATAAGGGATTTCCACGACCCAAGAAGGCGAAGACGCAATCTACTGCAGGGAAAGTAATGGCCACAGTTTTCTGGGACGCGGAGGGGATTCTCTTAATTGAGTATATGCCAAAAGGGACTACAATAACGGGAAATGTCTACAAAGACACAATTAGGAACTTGAAAGCGGCTATACGCGAAAAAAGACCCCACAGTTATGCTCAGAAAATTCTGCTTCTGCACAACAACTGCAGGGTGCATAAAGCACGAATTGTTCAAGAAGTAATCAATGAATGCGGCTTTGAGGAATTACAACATCCACCTTACAGTCCCGATCTCGCTTTTCTGACTATTATCTTTTTCCAAAACTCAAAAAACACTTGAGAGGGCGTCGCTGTACATTTTTTAGTAAAACTATTAATAAAAAAATAAACAAATAAAATATTTAGTAATTACCCTGAATATACTTTCAGTACACAATAAAAAGAAAAATAATTATTAAATACATGTTACAGGGTGGTCCACTCAAGATGATCCTGTTCCTTATCTTGGAAACTACAAGAGTTACTAAAAACAGTTAAATATCAAAGTTGATTGGTGTTAAATAAATTTTAGAGTCATATTGCTGTGGCATCAACTTTTTTATTTTCAATGGAACACCCTATATATTTTTACTGTTTTCGTTTCTACACTTAATTTTAAGTATGTTAGCCTAATGTATATATTAATATTCTGCACAGTTTCCGAGCAAATTCAGTCCTTCTGTTATTTTTTTTGAAAATCCAAGTTAAAAAAAATAAATTTACATAGTGCAGGTTACATTTCAGCGATTATAATAATACAGGACGCTTATAGATATATCTAAATCCACGTTTTTGATCTGATAGACCAAAGGTATAATTATGCTGATCGCAAGCGATGGACACTTTGCCGAATTTGGAGACCACGCCAACAGCTTAAATAAATATCGCTGTACACCTCGCCGATCCTCGATACAGCGCCGATCACAAACGGGAGACCTTTAAGAGCTGTCCATAGTTACAATTCTGATGTGAATACAAACATAAAGTTCCACAAAAGCTAAAACTAATTAACCTGTTGGTCAATTTTGATATGGTTTTCAAAAATAAAATCTCTGAGATGTTTTCTACAATATGACCTTAGGTTGTGCACGATTGTCTACCGCTTGCAGTCGACTTAGTGTCCACCGCTTGCGGTCAGCATAGTGTCCACGGTCGGAAAAGTGTCCGGGGTCGGGGTTGTGTCCGATCGGCGTGGTATCCTATACCCTTTTTCGAATTTAAAATTTGCTTCTTGTGCAAGTATATACTTGCACAAGAAACAACACTGTAACCACAACACATTTAACCCATTTCAACATTTAACACCAGAAATGCAGGAACTTTTAACAATGCAGGATATGTACATTTGTATCCCTCATCAAGCCAATGTTGCGTTTACGCAACGCTCTAATTTATAATCACGTTTTTCGAAACTATATAAGTTTTTTACTTTTTATTTCAACAATAACATTTTTTAATCTTTCCAAGGCCATTCTAGATAAAAATTAAAATTTTTAATTGTACGAGTAATATTTTTAAAGACGTTTCCGTCACCCATGTAATACCATTCAAAATTCAATAAATTCAAGCTGTAATTTTGATAAAATAAAAGCTGAATCTAAATAGAAAAAAATATTCTACGTTTAATTTCATACTATAAAATCACACAGAAGTTATAAAAACAGATATAAATTGGACCCAACATACTTAAAAAAAATTTCATCTGGAGTGTTGCGTTAACGCAACATTGGTTGGAAATGGGTTAACTAGGCATGGGCATCCGATACCCGGCCGTTAGCGAAAAATAATGACGTCTCTATCAACTGTACTACACTGTCTGAAGACTTAAACTGAAGTCAAGTGAGTCCTCCCTTTTAAAACGCTGGGTTCTTTTTATTCTGTCGGAATGTTTCAAAAGATGCATCCAATGGCAAAGTCGCGTGATTTAGCCTAGACCAATCAGGGTTATACAGTCCACGTGTTGATAATAAGGGAAGTTTTCTTAATTCCAATATTAGATTTTGACCCCAAAAGACTAGACATTGCGTAGTCTTGTTTTCACGAAGGAGAAAATAGAAACACAATAATATTTTAAAGCAAGTTTCGCAGACATATGATATTTTTAAGCGCAAATGCAAATAGCCGAAAGGGATTTTTAACACGTATCAAACATCATTTATTAGATAAAGGAGATTTTTTTTATAATATTTTCAAGGAACGCAAAACTGCAATATCTTTGGGGACGGTATAAATTTAGGTTTACCACGAACTATGTTTATTAATGTTGTTTATTGTTTCTAGCCTTATTTTGTGGAACTCCATAATCATGAAATAAATAAAGATTATTAAAAGTTTCACAGTTTTATTAAAATATACCTGACAATATTGTTTCAACAGCTATGCTGTCATTATCAAAGGTAATATAATTATAAACAAACACGTCGCTAAGGTAGATACAAAATAGGTAACTAGATAAAATAATAATAATAATAATAAAAATTAATAATAAAAATCATAATTAAACATCTAATACTTCCAGTAACGGAGAATTACTGAGCTCAAGTTGTTCATTCATTAAAGGTACCCTGAGTTTGTGTTTGTATATCTCAAAGGCTTCTAAAATGTCTAATTTGCGTTTGTTATTACAAAAATGTAGGAATTTAATATTATTTTGAGGAGTCATTGTGTGATTTTGTTCTAAAAGGTGTTTGGCGTAATTCGATTTTACAGGATGTTTATTTTTGTAATGACGTACGTGTTCTTTATATCTTATGTCAAAATTTCGAAGTGTTTGTCCAATATATACCGAACTACAAAAAGAACAATTTAAACGGTAAATGCCCGATTTCATGATATCATGTGTTCTGTCTTTAGCATTAAATAAAAATGCCCCCCTGCGATCCCCTCGGGTTTTTTAGGATTAAAAATATACTCATGCACCCCTTTGGGGTAAGGCCCACCTGCCTGTAAAATTTCAGCTTCCTAAGTCTTCCAGTTTTCGAGATATTTTTCGGTAGACATCGGACATCGGAACTGACTATTATTATATGTTTGATTTCATGGTAATCTCCATTTGATGCAAATGCAGCTAACCATTGTTACTAATAGTAGTTATTTATTTATATGTGTTTATTTTTTCACAAACACCATCCATCACAGAATTTGCAATGATATTTTTTGATCAAAACCCAAAATTCATATTAGGACTAGGAACTAATTTACACTTACATTCTTCACACCTCCTCTAACTATAATAAAATATTATCTTTCACTTCATTATGTTCGAAGGAATCCTCACTTCCATCACTTAAATTTACAAGCAGTATTAAAATTAAGTGCCTGCATAATTTAGGATGAAAGTGCTTGTCTTTGTAGGTTATTAGGAAATTTATGGCGTTCTTTACGTTCTTGGCGCCTTCATGTAATAATTTCATTATAATTCTCAACAACTTGTTAGTAATTTTCATCGTTTCACAACTATAACGCTTTTATGACCTTATAGCTAGCTAAAGTTTTTGAATTTCATAATCTCACAAAATATTTTTGCTGGTATTAATCCATAAAGCTTTTGGAGAACTTTTTAATAGAGTTCAAGCTCGACAGCCATGAATTTTTGTCGTTGACGCGACCGAGCTTAAGATAAAAATTAATATCATCCTTGATGTTATTCATAGACTTTAGGAGTTTGCTTGTAAAGTAGTTCTTACATCTCTTTCGAAATCTTCTTTATCTTCAGTATGAAATCTGTTTTAACAACCAAATAAAAATTACAATTTCTTGTAGCAAAAAATCAAAAACATATACACTTATTATTTGATTTATTCATCTGCTCATTCATTTATTCGCTTTATTCGACACTAATTAACGATACATTTATTTATTCATAATTGAATTCACTCGTTCTTAATACATCAAATCATTAATTCCTTTCTCTATTTACTCATTTACATATATACTCTATTATTTATTGATTTATTAATTCTTCGAGCGATTCATTCGTTCATTTATCGGCTCATTTGTTCGTTAATCGGTTCAATTATTCATTATCGATTTATTCATTAATTCCTCATGCACTCCTGATTAAGTTATGATTAATTTATTTATTTAAATTTTTCATGGATTCATTTATTGCTTCTAACCGTTCTATTCACTTTTATTTACGTTTATATGAATATTTATCATTTCATCGTTTAATTTGTTTTTGCGTCGGTACATTCATCGATTCATTTATACTTTTTTACATTTATGGAAATTATAATTTAATTAATAAATGAATGAATCAATAATTATTGATTCATTCATTAAACACCCGATTCTCTCATTCAGTCGCCGGGTCGATCTTTAATACATAGAGTGATTTATTTAGTCAACGATCGTTTCACTGATTCATTATTTTATTTGTTTTTTGTGTCAGGACATTCACTCATTCATCGATCAATTCGAAATTAATCAATTCATTTATACTCGCCAGTCAGTCATGTGTTCGTCGATTTATTCACTATTTTAACGGCTAATTTATTAATAGTTTTATTCACTTGTCTATCCAAACATGCATTTATCACTCATTTATTTTTTCATCGATTCATTTCGTTATTATTATTATTTTATAAATGTTATTTATAATTAACATTGCCAAACCACCGAAGCATGAATATATACTTGTGCGTGGTATATGGTAGTGTTATTCTTAACGACAAACATAGGTAGGTGTTTGTGTGGTTGTTTATTCACCGCTTCATTTAAGGTTAAATCATTAACCGTTCTGGTCGCTTTTCTATGCAGTCGTTTATTTATTAATTTACTCATTCATTAAAAAGTTAATCATCTTATTCATTTATCCGTTTATTAATAAATAAATCGACTAATTTATTTATTCAACGACTGATTCACTCATTCATCGTTTCATTTGTTTTTGTATCTGTACATTCAATCATTTTTTGATTTATCGGTTATAAGTTAATCGAATCATTTATACTTTGATTCATTCATTTATTATTTATTAATTTGTTTATTAATTTGTCCATTCTATTTTAACTGATTCATTAACCATTTTATTCACTTTCTATTCATTGATTCATTCATTAACAAAAATCGATTTTCGCATTCATTTATCGATTCAATCATCTAGGCATTTATTTATTCATCAACGACTGATTAATTCATTGTTCGTTTCGTTCATTTTTCATCGGTACATTCACTCATTCATCGATCGATTCAAAATGAATTGTTTTATTTATACTTTGATTTATTGATTTGTTTATTTATTTATTTGTGGGCGAAGATTCGGGATGGCGGGTCATCCTTCGCACTTCATGGTACAGATTACTATGGTTATTTGGCCGACCCATTCATTCATTCATTCATTGATTCATTCATTCATTCATTCATTCATTCATTCATTCATTCATTCATTCATTCATTCATTCATTCATTCATTCATTCATTCATTCATTCATTCATTCATTCATTCATTCATTCATTCGATTTATTCATTTATTCATCGATTCGTTCATTTATCAACGCATTTATTCACTGAACAAGTCGTTTCTTCATTCATGAACTAATTCATGAGTTTATTAACTTATTCAGGATTCATTATTAATGAAATTTAAAAAACTGCTGTAGACTGCTATTTAAAATGTCCAATTTGTAAAATATCGTTTTATCCTAATATTTAGTAATATAAACTAAAAATCTGTACCATTCTAGTAGCATGTCAAATTGAAAATTTACTAACTTTGGATTCCGTATTAACTGAACATCTCAAAATATAAATTTCTAATTAAATCAATAATATTCTTCTATATCCCTTGAAAGATTCAAATCAGCACCCACGCTCTCAATCTGTACTTAGAGATAGAATCAAAATAATTTTCGCAATTTTGCCAATTAAAATGTTAATCGCAAAATTGTGATTTTCATTTTTAATGTTTAATATTTTTTTTAATAATTGCTACAACCCATAACCTGGAAACCAGGCCCCAGAAGCTATAAGCTTGTGCGGGAGGGAGGGGGCGAGTATTATTATTACGTAGGCCCTACGTGCGGCTGCAGCCGACTTACAGATGGAACAGCGCAAATCCCACATCTGTGTCACAGCTAAGGAAAACTGTAGAAAACCTTAACCAGATCTGCCGGTGCCGGGAGTCGATCTCGGGCCGCTTGGGTGAAAGTCCAGCACACTAGACATTACACTACCAAGGTTGGTTAAAACAATGTTCTTTTTTTAAATCTTTTAAAATGGTGTAAGAACGATTTATATGTCTTTTTACCATTTACAGAAAATTGCAAAAGGTGTATACACATTGCCATTAATTTCTAATAAGCGGTAGCAGATTATACAATGACAGCAAAAGTGGCTAGATTAAGTAACAGTTTGCTACGCACGAAGGTGTGCCGTTAATTGGTAATCAATTTTCAACTATTAACCGCAGTTAATTTTGTCGGCTGCCAGGCAGCTAGTGGGTGGTCGTAGTTTGACAAGATTCTTTTCTTCAATAGGCGCCTGTAATAGCTCTAGTATGTGGAACCATGCAAATTAGCACTGCTATAAATGTGGTAAGGTTTTCCTAATAAAATGTACCTAAAAGCTTTCCTAGAAGAATCAAAATCAAAGAAGAAAATAAACCTATTGTCTAACGATGATAATCATATGCATACTTTGGTTAAGATATGAAAAAGGCCTGCAATAAACAAACAAATTACGAAATTGCATTCGCAATGCTACAATACACTGCCGTAAGTGAAAGTCGGTAAGGGGTAGAAAATTTTTAACATGCTTCAGTTAATAAAAAAACCATATATAACGTAACTCATTAAAGCAACTTAAAATACATCTCTAATTTAATATTTTAAGGGCCACTAGGGCTGAAAATGGAATATTCTTTTATAATGTCTGTCGTTAATCATTAATCATTTTGAAAATACTAAAAGTAATCTGCTTTCTGGCTAGTTATTCTTATTTTGCGTATCCACGTCTAGAAATGAAATTTTTAATCGTTTGGCTTGCCTCAGAGTTTTACATTTTTAAGTTTTTTAAATAGCTTCAAACCTTTTGAAAGTAATAAAACTATATCCCATTGAAAATCAAACAGAAGACACAATTTACCGCAAATTACATATCTATACCATATTTTGGCAAAATATCCGAAAAAGCTGCACATAATATATATAAAATAGCCTTTAAAACCAACACTAACACTTTTCCATTTTTATTTAATGCTAAAGATAGAACACATGATATCATGAAATCGGGAATTTACCGTTTAAATTGTTCTTTTTGTAGTTCGGTATATATTGGGTAAATACTTCGAAATCTTGACATAAAATATAAAGGACACGTGCGTTATTACAGAAATAAACATCATAAAAAATATAATTAAATATGCCAAACACCTGTTACAACAAAATCACAATATGACTCCTCAAAATAATTTTAAATTCCTACATTTTTGTAATAACAAACGCAAATTAGACATTTTAGAAGCTTTTGTAATATACAAACACAAACTCAGAGTACCTTTAATTAATGAACAGATTGAGCTCAGTAATTCTTCGTTACTGGAAGTGTTAGATATTTAATTCCGATTATTTTTATCTTTTTATCTAGTTACCTATTTTTTGTATTTACCTTAGCGACGTGTTTGTTAAAATTTATATTACCTTTGATAAAGCAGCTTAGCTGTCGAAACAATATTGTCAGGTATATTATAATAAAACTTGTGAAACTTTTATCTTTTATTTATTTCATAATAAACAGAAGATTTAAGAGAATAACTTCCAATTAAAAAGTATAATTAACAATACTGCTTCAGTTTAATTAATTTTTCAATTTTCTTAAATTGATTTAAAAATAAAATTTAATATTAAAAACTAGTGCATATATACATGTATTGTATAAATATAATAACCAGAGACGAGAATTAAAAGCTGATAAAGAAATAAATGTAAAATAATGCAATGGGTGTCCAAAGCAGCGATTTATTTATAAATGGAATAAACACATGTAAATAATAATTTAAATGTGAAATTTTATACATCCCTAATGTTGTTTTGTAAATCAAGTGACAAATATCAAGAAATGAAGCATTTAGATAGTCGTCCAAACAATTTTATATGTTGATGTTCATTTAATTTATAAAGAAACCGGATGACTTCCCTGGTGTTCCACTGCCGCACATGTTCGTTTTGAATTTGTCATTATCAACTACACCATACAATAAAATTAAGACAGTGGCGTGGAGCTTTTATATAACATCTTCTTCATGTATGAATCTATCACAAAATGGAGTAATATTGACTGATAAAATATTGTGATGATTGTGAGTTGAATTATTTTTTATATAACACTTTTATTCCATCTAAATCACATAAAGAAACACTACTAGACAAGATTATTGGTACGCTAATGATCCGACGTATTGCACAAGCTTATCAGCAAATCTTTCTCGTCTCTGATAATAACTAATGAAAAACCTATTTATCATCCGCCCATTATTTATTATTCATGACAAAAAAGTTTCCATTTTTTCTTTAACGAACAACACCATCTTCATATAACTTTTTGCATAATAAGCTTTTAATGCTTTACAGGTTTTAAGCATTTTGAAACCAATTTACGACAAAACAATTTTCACTAGGTAATTTTCCGAGGAAAATATTTCTAGTAAAAACCAAACCAATTTTCTAACAATTGACGATTAATGTGTTTTTGGTAATATTTTCTAAGAATAATACCAAACTGAAACGAGTGAGAAATTAAACTTTTTCATGAAATTCCTTTTTAAATGGAGGATTGACGAATAGTAGCAACTTTTTGTTGTCTCGCTTCAGACAGGCCAATAGTATATTATATAACCTTCAGAGTAATTAATCTGCTGCCAAATTTTTTTTCGGTCAATATTGGGTAAAAATTGATTAGACTAGGTATTGAATTTCAAATTTATCTCACGGTCAAGGTTATTTGAGGTGATTTATGGTTACCAATGAAAGTGGGCACTTCACAATCCTTGTTGCATATGGGTCAAATTCAAGAGGCTGTAGTTATTATGGGAATTTTTTCTCATTAATGAAACTGATCTTTTTTTCTGATGTTTACATGACATTCTAATTAGGAAAGGTAAACCTTCCATTAGTATTAATGAAGTTGGTAGATAGCTAAAAAATAATAATTTGTTTCAAAATGTGCATAAGATAAAGCTGCAAAATCTGTTCAAATATTATTTTAGATATATGTCGATAATGCAGAGTTAATCTTTCCTGATTATAGTAGTACTTTCAAAATAAAGATAATAATGGAGGTTTTATATGCAGAGGAGCTTTGTACAAAACTAATAAAGCAAGCATATAGTGTTATCTAGAATCTCTAAATTTACACCTCACTAGTTCGAAACCACATTTACAAGGGTTAACAAACTTCTTAAAAAAGTTTTACCTAGTTGATGATGCTGCTATAAATGTCTAGAATAGTGTTGGAAGTTTGGAACAGAATTTACAAGATTTTATTGGTGCAAAAAACTTTTCATTTCGTTTCCTAAAATTTGAATACCTTATTGAATTTAGGTTAGTAGGTGTGCATATGATTTAATTGGAAATTTCTACAAGATCGAGGTATAATATTTACACATGCGTAATTTTATGGGTATGCATCCTTGGGGTACGGAAAATTGAACATCGTAAATTTTCACAAGCACCTTTAGTCGATATCCTTTAATTTATATTTGCGATTATGCTACATTATCGGTTTGATAAAAAAAATATTGTCCATAAAATATCATAAAGAATGGATTTTTTATGAGACATTATTAAAAGGATACTATCGGATCCATTGAATTTTTTTACTGTTGAATATTTTACTTAAATGTTAGTTTAGAATGGTCATAAGAAAGAAGTAAACCAATAAGGCAAGATATATGGCCCAACTTTAAACCTCTCCACTAGCCGTTTACAGAGCTGTAAAAAGCTTACATTAACCTACAGTAACCACCAGGTTATTGCCTCTAGGATAGCCTAAAATGAAATGGTGCAGAACACATCAGCCGTAGATACAGGGTGTTCAAGTTGATACATTTTGACAATTTCCTCACCGGTCACCAAAAACACATTTCAATCGTATACCTTAAATAAAATGTTTGCAAGCACTCTGCGATTCGATAATCCGGAGACGTAAGCAAAAAGAACATCATTACACTTTGCCACAATATGAAAACATGACGCACACCTATACCGTAGATACAGTGTGTTGAAGTTGATACAATTTGACAATTTCCTTACAAGACACACAAATCGCACTTTATTCGTAATTGCTAAATCAGATGTTTGCAAGCATACGGCAATACAAAAATTCAGTAGCGTAAGCAGGAAGGACATGTCTACACACTGCCAAAATATGAAAAAATGGCGCTCACCTATACCGTAGATACCTCGTGTTAAAGATGGTACGTTTGGACAATTTCTTTACAAGACACACAAAACGCACTTTATTTGTAATTCTTAATTCAGATGTTTGCAAGCATACTGCGGTACAAAAATACAGGAGCGTAAGCAGGAAGGACATGTCTACACACAACCAAAATATGAAAAAATGGCGCACACCTATACCGTAGATACAGGGTGTTAAAGATGGTACGCTTGGAAAATTTCTTTACAAAACACACAAAACGCAATTTACTGGTAATTCCTAAATCAGATGTTTGCAAGCATACTGCGGTACAAAAATTCAGGAGCGTAAGCAGGAACGAAATGTTTACACATTGCCAAAATATGAAAAAAATGGCGAACACCTATATCGTATATACAGGGCGTTAAAGATGGTACGTTTGGACAATTTGCTTACAAGACAAAAAAACGCACTTTATTCGAAATTCTTAATTCAGATGTTTGCAAGCATACTGCGGTACGAAAATACAGGAGCGTAAGTAGGAAGGGCATGTCTACACACTGCCAAAATATGAAAAAATGGCGCACAGCTATACCGTAGATACAGGGTGTTAAAGATGGTACGTTTGGACAATTTCTTTACAAGACACACAAAACGCACATTATTCGTAATTCCTAAATCAGATGTTTGCAAGCATACTGCGGTACAAAGATTCAGGAGCGTAGGCAGGAAGGATATGTCTACACACTGCCAAAATATGAAGCAATGGCGCACACCTATATCGTAGATACAGGGTGTTAAAGATGGTACATTCGGACAATTTCTTTACAAGACACACAAAACGCACTTTATTCGTAATTCTTAAATCAGATGTTTGCAAGCATACTGCAACACAAAAATACAGGAGCCTAAGCAGGAAGGATATGTCTACACACCGCCAAATTATGAAAAAATGGCGCACACTTATACCGTAGATACAGGGTGTTAAAGATGGTACGTTTGGACAATTTCTTTACAAAACACAAAAAACGCACTTTAATCGTAATTCTTAAATCAGATGATTGCAAGCATACTGCGGTATAAAGATTCAGGAGCGTAAGCAGGAAGGATATGTCTACACACCACCATATTATGAAAAAATGGCGCACACCTATACCGTAGATACAGGGTGTTAAAGATGGTACGTTTGGACAATTTCTTTACAAGACACACAAAACGCACTTTAATCGTAATTCTTAAGTCAGATGTTTGCATTAATACTGCGGTACAAAAATTCAGCAGCGTAAGCAGAAAGGACATGTCTACACACTACCAAAATATGAAAAAATGTCGCACACCTATACCGTAGATACAGGGTGTTAAAGATGGTACGTTTGGACAATTTCTTTGCAAGACACACAAAACGCACTTTATTCGTAATTCCTAAATCAGATGTTTGCAAGCATACTGCGGTACAAAAATTCAGGTGCGTAAGCAGGAAGAACATGTCTACACACTGCCAAAATATGAAAAAATGGCGCACACCTATATCGTAGATACAGGGTGTTAAAAATGGTACGTTTGGACAATTTCTTTACAAGACACATAAAACGCACTTTAATGGTAATTCTTAAATCAGATGTTTGCAAGCATACTGCGGTACAAAAACCAAATACAACGTTACTGTGGCTAACTGAATTTCCCTCGTATTAACACGTTGGCAGAAATTTTGTTAGTTGTTATCCAAACCACGATAAATGATGGATAAAAGCTTTTCCCAAATCTTCCTCAACCAGAAAAGTCACGGACACTATTAAACTTGCTGATTAATAATCAGAACTGAATTAATATAAAACTGAAATTGTATTTTGGAAAGCACGGATGACTAATCAATCAGAGTCTGTACGTAACCTGAATTAATTTATATTTAACAGGTTTTAAATTACAAGTTTATTAACGACGACTACGTTAAACGCAATAACGTTAACGACTATTAAATTAAATTTCAAACACATTTTAAATACTCAACTCAGAGTGGATTTAAATATCTCAAAACATACCTCAATCCATATATATCCACACGGTACGGTAAATGCTAGTGGAATCCGCACTTAGTTCAGATTGACTTAAACTTAACAAATCCTTAAACTTTAAAGTTTAAACGTTTCCATAAAATGAGTCAAACGGGATGCAAGACGGTACCGTAATGGTACCGTAATAGGATCTCTGGCAAACTGTACATTCTTTTTATCAACCCCTCGATCTTCTTACGTTTTGAATTTTACAAGAGAAAAAAAATAACATTCCTTAGTATGGATTAAACGAAGAAAGAAAAATCCATGGAAATTTGTCCAAAATTTTGCTGTCACAGTCCTTTAATAAGAAATAGACAATCGCGCATTTAATAGTTTTATTTTGACTTAGATGAATTATTTGAATAAAACAAAAAGCTCTCAACAAAAAGTGTTCTTTTCTCAGAATATCATATTTTTATTACAAAAGTGGCTGAGATACAATTATAAACATATTTTTTATTTGTCAAATGGGGTCATAAATAAATCTAAAATCAGCTTAATTTTAAGTTTATTATAAACGGCAAGGAATAAATTTGAAATATCGTAATACAAGATTTGCATTAAGTTTTAAATAAAGCATGAGAAATAAATTTGAGATAATATGATACAGGGTCATATTAAGTGTATTTTAGCTGGCGGAAAATGAATTCGAAAAATTATATTAGGTATATTTAATAAATTCCAAACATTTTAAGTTTGTCAGCGAAGTAACACCGTCCCAGATTGCTAAAAATTTAATACATACCGTCATTTTACTATCGATATAGTGAAGTAAGATGGTTTTCATGCTTCGATTTAAAAACTTTAACGAAATGTGTTTTGAGAAAACTCGTACATACAATTTAAATGCCTAAGAAATATCTTATATCAGCAGGACTCATACTCTGAATCATGCTGAAATTTTTAAGCCCAACCTTAACCTTTCAATAGTACAATTAGTTAGCTGTACTTAGCAGTACTGTTTTTAGAATTGAAATGAACCACAATTAGGTGAACGTATAGAATAGACTACAATTTTCGTTAAAAAAATGCTGCATTTATTTGAAATCTATATTAAAATTATGATTAATCATGAATGCCATAACAATATTAATATTTACTACATCTCATTAATATGATACGTTTTTCTATTCCAGGTGACTTAATGGATATCCTAGCACTTACGAATTCAGCCATCAATTTCATCCTATACTGTTCAATGTCGCGACAATTTCGATCAGCTTTTCAAGAGGCGTTTAGACCGAAACTACTAAATCGTTGGCTGCCTGTCACCCAACACTCTCCAGAGATGAATGGAGCCGAAACTCAAGTGACGCAGGTTTAGCAAAAGGATAAAATTAGGGAATCGTCTAAAACAAATTGTAAGCGTAGACTATTTAAAGGTAACCGACCTTTGTTTAAATTTAAGAACGAAAAAACAGATATATAGATTTTTACTAGTATATAGGTTAGGTACTTGTGATGACTTTTTATTTTGGTTTGCTCTAAATGTGATAGAAAAACATTTTCATTTTTTTGTGATTTTAAGAATTAATAACATCATCAAAATATAATAATAAGAATAATAAATCATGGTGATGTTATTTTTAAACTAGAAGATAACTCTATCAACAAATTGTTAATATAGTTTATATACAGTTGATGTTTCATGCTACATTTTAAGAATGTGACGCAAATTTTTAGAAGCTAAATTTTTATACTTTAATCTTAAAAGCAACACCAACTCATATAGTATATAATGTAGTTTGTAATTTTTAAAAGATGCTTTAATTAAGCTATTAATTTCATGTAATTGACATGTTCATTGCTATATTCCTTATTGTTATACCATTTAAACCTGTGCGAGAGCCCCGCATAGGTAGGTAATAACTACGTAACAGGAACTCATTATTGTAATTAAACTGTCAACTCTTTTACAAAAAGTAAATGAAGCAAATGTTTGTACTCTTTTATTTATACATATTTTACCTATACATATAGATTTCCCGATAACAATAATTTTCCACTGAGTCTCATTCAATTATGATTGAATGAGACTCTAATCTAACTAATCGTTTTATGAAACGTTTGAAACAATAGTATTTTTACACAAAAAAAACAACAAGGCCCCACGATGGACCGACAGTAAGGCAATTCTTTATTATTCTTTTAACTGGAACGATACTCAAAGTCACTTAAATGTTGCTCAAAATAATTGTGGAAATTATTACGTAACAAATACTTATTCTTTTTGTTATTTTTCCATTAATTCAAAAAGATCAATATATCGGTATGAAAATTTCCTTTTCATATACACAGGAATTACCACTGGATTCTAATAACAAATATCCGGCAACTAAACGATTCTTCTATGAATGAAAATTCACGAAATAACTTTATTCTGAACTGTACTTGTTCTGTATTTTATTGTTAGGTCTAACAACTCAAGGAACTAAACGGCACTTTTAAGAGTTAATTTGTTATTTTATAATAAACAAATCGGACGGTAATTACAGAACATACTCAAACGAAAATTACTAAATTTACTTGACGGGATTGAGATAATACTACGCCGGGGCACGAGGTACTCCGCAAAGCGCAACTCTTCTTGACGGTATCAAAGTCTGTCTTCGACTTGCCGGTATTAAAGCTTGACTTCTACTCTGTAGCTCGACTGCCGACTTACTCTGAAATTCAAATATTTCGACGTTAGACGGGATTTTACGAGGGGTGCACTTTTACATAGACCAATAAGGGAATCACGTGACTTTATTTAGGCCAATCAGAATTAATATTATTTACATAAAGGAAATTTGGAACCCAAAGTTTCACAACAAAATCTGCAGACATGATGTCTTTCGAGACGCAAATATGTTTTCATAAAACTTACCAATAGACACGTACAGGAAGTCATAAATTAAAGCAAGATAGATTATCATGATATTTTTTCGCTTAATATGAACTTAAATATATATGGGAAAATTTAAGAATGTACAATCATATTGTCTAAAATCGCTAGCCTTTTAGATTTTAAAAACAGAATCATTCGAAAATGTTCCTCTTTGATGATAACAAGAACTGTGGAGGCCAACACGTGTGAAAACAATACCTCTATTTATGACGGAGACTATAATTTATTGTAAAAACGGCTTCACTAGTCTGAGAAGGTTTTGAAAGATAACCTTTAATACATTTTTATGAGGGTTATTTATACAGAATACCAACGGTAATTTTAAATTGAAAGAAGACTATAAATATACAAGACAGCATTTAACATTTTTTTTAGTAAATATACATACAAAATTGCATTATTTGAGAATCGATAAAAACGTGCCGTTACACGATTTAAAATTAAAGGTAGCTTTACGTCATAAACAAATACATCAAATTCAAACACGTCTCATTTACGTCTTTCGTCTCAACATTGTGACGACGCATTTAACAATCGTTCGCGAACCTATACTTTTTACCCACTACCCTATTTTTGTAATAGCATTCACTCTCACCACACTCCACTTGTTTCTTTGTCCCATTTCATCCCTACTTAGATTATAGGTTTAGTAATAAATTTCTCCGCTTGTTTTAAATAGTAATGAGCTTAATTGAAAAACGCATTAACTCGGAGCATGAAGCCGCTATCGCAATAGATGGTTTCCCAGAGGTGATTTCCGGTTTATCCCTTTCTCAATTTTTTTTAATTACAAAACCCACCCAGTTAATGAGTATGCATTTATATTGTATATATACACGGGATCGTCAGTCCTAAAATAGGACTTGAAATGTCTAACATTCATTAAGAAATGATAATGGAATTAATACGATAATGGATATATGAAATACGGAAAGGCGGTTGAACAATTTCCAGATTAAGTACAAGCTTATGTGATTTTTTCTGCAATGAGGAAACACCGCAGTAATAAAAATTACAATAGTGTAGCCATGGATGAAATTGACTAGAGAGGAAAGCCTTTCCATTTTTTATTTTAGGGAAAAAACCATTTTTCATGTATTTTTTAGGAGGTTTATAATGTCAAAAACAGTTGATCGATTAATGGCCTAATAAAATCAAAATGTTGAAAGAATAATTTGACAAGGAACGTTAGCCTTTTGTAAAATGTCTCTCAAGTATAAATAGGTACACAAAACAATTGAAATAGTACATTCAAAAAATGTACATTTATAAATTAATAAAAAATAACTGTTTAAGGTTATTATTGAAATGATAAGAGAAAGAATTTTAAGCACTTGTTTCTTTACTAATTTTTTATGCTTTGTGTGTATTTACGTATTATGGTTTATTAAAAGTTTATAATCCGTTTTGCTACAAAGATCTTCATAATGTAATAAGTTCGATATGAAATAATCTTACAAGACAAAATATGTGTGTGAAAAGCTATTTCTGAATCATTGAAAAATTTTCTTTTGAACATACTCGTGTGGAAGTGGATGCCACCAGCATACGGTTTTCCAAAAGTGACCCAACTGAACGTTACTTTGAAAATTTGAAATTTATATGCATGCCGAATAGTAAAGTCAAGTTTACTGCGGAATCGAGTGTTATTAAGTATAGCCAAAAAAACTTAATACTTTTAAAAATGCTATACCTACTTTAAATGATGTTAAAACGCCCAACTCTTCACCATGATTTTAAAAACAAAAACTCTCGTTGTTTTGAACGAATTATTTCCAGGTCGTAGGTGTTAATTGTAAAACTTTCTAATTTAGATGTAAAAAGAAATGGAAATTACTAAAAAAAAGAGTTGGGCGTTAAAATTATATGTAATTTAAAGGATGTTACATTTATATCTACTCCCAATTTGGAAAGAGTGGAATTGATCAATTGTTTAAATAAAATCCATGTGATACAAAGAAGGAAAGTCGTTTGCACCATTAACAAATAGTATTAAAAAATAAAGAACATAATTAACTTTAAACTCACTTTTGGAATGTTCGGCAAGTGGATTTATCAAATTCACTACTTGACTTAAATTGTTTAAATTTAACAGAATTTAATCTTCGAATTTAACGTCTATAACTAAATTGGATTAGAAAAGTCTAACGGGATATGTTAAGAAAATCTTAGCCCCTTCGACAGCACGGCAAGAGCATGCTTAATTTTTTACGAGTATTCTCAGCTTAAAATTTTTTTAAACAGGAGTAGAATGGATCGAATAATATCAAAGCACGCCACAGCGCATATAAATTCGAACGGTACGGTAAACTTAACGAAATCCTCACTTCATTCCATATGTTAAGCTCAACAAATACACTTCGAACCAATTTTAAACACTCTGTCATTGTTAACTAACTTTGTACATACAAAGTAGTACACGTACAGCGTCGTCTCAAGTTTCAGTAGATTCTACTGCTTAAATTATATTTGGTTAAAAACTATTTTGTCCGGACGAAATATCACGAAAAGGGAAATCACTTATAAAACATGGGATAAAAGGAAAAAGAAATGCTCCCGAGCGAAATCTTTAACTTTTAGCCGGTTTCTAGAACAGAAAATATTTATTATTACCTTAAAATGTTTCTTTTTCTTGCTCTTAAATTTTCATAGCTATGATAGGTGAGTTGACAAATAATGAATACATTCATTATTTGTTAAATGGTTCATAAATAAATCTTAAAAAGGGGAAAGGCGTGCAACCTATTACATACTTCTAATACAGGTTTCATGTAATAAATTCCACACAGTTAAAATTCGTAACCCAACTAACACCGCTAAATTCTCTAAGAACTTTTATAAATATTTTTCAGGAAAGAAATAGGAGTACGTTTTCAATAAAAACATGCTTTTATGAAAAAACATGTCATTTGAAATTGTTTCCGCTTTGCAAGTCGTTTCCGAAACATTCTCTACAGGAATAAAACTTTTTTTAGGAATTCCTTTTTTCGAGAAGCTTTCAGCTTAAAAATATTTCTTGAAAATCTGTCTTTGGAAAAACATTTTTTTAAAGAAATTTTTTTAAAATTTTTAAATAGCAGTTTCTTAAAAGTTACAAAAATTATTAGAGCCATCTTTTTTTAAATAAACGTATTAAAACTAATTTAAAAAATTGTGTCTGTGAGTAAAAAATTATAAAATTTTAGGAAAACCTAACTGTAGGAATGTATCGCATTGTATATTATAGTTTTTTTTGTGCCACACCAAGCAAGATTATTGCCAAATTAGATATTAGGGCATACTACTAATTACATTTAAATTTAGATTCTAATGTTAATCAACTTAAAAACACATAAAATTTGTTAAATGTATTAAAAAATGTTTTCAAAAAGCATGCTAAAAGTTTCAGTTTCAGGCCTTGTTGGGTAGTTGAATCAACCGAAAAAAAAAACTACGGTTAGTGTAGTCGCTTGCTACTTCATCAATGTTATCGTACCCCAGTTTTGAAACAATGTTTGCCATTATAACCATTTTTCGAATAAAGTTCTAATTTAAGTTCTACGGCGATTCGTTTATGTGCCAATTATGCTATATTTACCAACAAAATCAGTGAAAATAAAAAAATGTAAAAGCACGTTTTCTAATCGTATAAGTAAATTTAGAAGTAAATATATTGTAATCTTTAAATCACATCACCAGCCACCATCAACAGAGGTCGTTACAACTCTACAAGTACCTACATGTAGACAAGTACAAGTAGATACGTCCGAATCTATATCTATGTTGGGAGATATCTTCCGTTTCTACTTTGTCTGTGAACAACAGTTTAGAAAACAACCTTTATATCAGAATTACGCACTTCTTTCTCTTTTAGGTAAGTAGCAGTTTGAAATTATCTAAATCACATTAGCTATGGCACGATATAGCATATAAAAGCAGTTTTGAAGTATTTCGTAGCTCTAATTTATCCAACGCGTACACGCGACCTTTTTAAAGATAACGCTTTAAAACGCGATGCTACCATAAATAATAAATAAAAATTGTTGCACGAATTAAATTTAGTTTTACTTATGTTAGTTAAAACTCTCCAACATCATAATTGTGCCACCAGATTATTTTTCCACTTTCACATAAGAAACATGATAGGAGAATCTTTTCTCATTATTCTGACAAGAATTACGTAGAATTTTCTTGCACTCGAAATGCAACTGAAAATACAAATGGTAAATATACGCCCACAATATTGCAGTAATTGTAAACCTTATTGTAGAAATTGCACTTTTTATAAGAATATCTATGTAAATAATATCAAGAAAATTAATCATGCTGTGCATTCAGCGGCATTGTTAAGTACAGTGTCACCATTGCGAAATGCTTTCAGATGAAATGTATGCATGTATTTTAATTCCTTTCAGAAAATGGAATTTTCAAGGAATCTCATAAAAATGGATCTTTAAGAACTAGGTTAGATATATAGAACAATAGTTGTTTATACAAAAAGAAATTGTGAAAAATAAATGTTATTAATTAGTCACAGAAGTTTTTTTAGAAATTTAGCAGTTAGAAGAATTGTTTTGAAAGGGGTAAAAAAGGCCTCTTTTGCATGAAAAAGCAAAAGAAGTTCTATTTTCGCTATTAAGAAAAAGTCGTTTTCTCTGAAAATGGCAACTAAAAAGTTGGTATAGAAATTCCATCGTTTCCATCTCAAGAACAAAGATATTTTGGAAGATTATCTGATAGTAGTTAAAGAGAACTTTAGTAGTTTCATTCTATGTATCTGCACTTTCCCTGTTTGTTTTTGTTAAATTTATGTGTAAACTAGAGTGACAAAAAATTTTTGGAAAAACAGTTTTATGGCAGTCGGAGAATAATCTGTGTGTGTATTTGTGACTTTATCATTAATTATGTAGACAAATGATTTTGATGGTTATACTTATAACTCTTGTTACGAATAGTTGCAAGCAGAAAACAAAAAATGAAGATTTATTAGTAAATGATCATAAGAGACAAATAAATGTGTATACATGCGAGGTATGGTGCAGTAAAAGGAGAAATGCGAACGCTTACCATTCAGCAAGGAGCATCTACGGCCGGTGATCTGTCCCAATGAATATTGTCTTGCAGTTTATTACATATCTCGGTTAATACTTATCCAATAATTCATAAATCAAGGACCAGCGTAATTTCGAATAGTGTTTCTTGTTAAATGCTACCTTTCTCGAGATAAAACGGTGAAAAGTCAAAACTGATCGAATTTAATTAGTATCTGTGCAGTGCTTGAAACTAAAATTTCAATAAATGTGAAACCTCAATTTGCGCTTAAATTAAATTAATTTACGTCTATTTTCAAACGCAGGGCTTATAAAATCGCTCTTAATAACTCATGACCTCCCTGACATTCCATTTTAGAAAATCGCGACCGACGTATGCGAATAAGGAGCTATATAATAATTGCTACAACCCATAACCTGGAAACAAGACCCCAAAAACTATCTTAACCAGATCTGCCGGCGCCGCTGAGGAGTCGAACCTGGGCCGCTAGACAATACACTACCAATGCTGTATAAAGGTTACTTAGTTATAATGGAATCTTTATCTAAATGGCTAGAAGTGATTAAAATTAAAAAAATTGCATAATTTTTTTAAATTTTAATTAATTATTACAAAGGTAGGTTATATCTTCTATTTTCCATTTACGTACATAAGTCGAAATTCTTAAATAGTGCCCTATTGATAGTATCCTATTGCACCGTACATTTTTTTGACAAGTTGCAGTTTTGGAATCTACACAACCAAAGCTACAATTCTATGTAATTTATATATTTATACCTCGTAGTCCTACAAAAGACACAATTTAGTGCAAACTGCACTAATATTTACTAATATTTAAAGCTAATGTTTCATTATGTTAGGAACACATTGTATTGCAGAAAGTGTTAAAAAAACTTCGAGTATTAAGTTGTACTTTTACGTTCAAACTTTTTTACTTAAGTAAATTAATACAAATTTCCGCTTAAAAGTTAACTGTAAACACACCGAAAGTTTTCAACCATAATATAAAAGTTGCGTCTCTCAAATTATGCAAACTATGAAAAATTTAGAGAAACCTTGTTATTATATTAAGCATTACATAAAAAAAGTCTAGGTAAATGTGAAACAAGAAAAATGGAAATTTTATGAATTCCCTGTAAATACAAATTGGAGTTGCTTTGAAGAAAACGTAGGAGTACTCCTACGTTTTCTTCCATTTATTTATCCAACAGATTAAATTGAGAAATAAGGTTGAATTATTTATTATTAAATAATTGCGTAGATTTTTCGTGTTGAATAATTTATAAACGAAACTTGGCATAAAAGTCTTCGGTCTGTATACATATGCATTTTTATTTTATACTTTAAAAACTACTTATACTTAACTAAAAATAATTAAATTTTTCAACGTATAATGAAACTAAATGTTTTGTGTCCAAACAAGACGCTATGGGAATAAGAGACACTGTAACATACTAAATGGAGTACCTACATTATTAATAGCTTCTGGAGTAACCTTAACCTGTATTCTACAGTAAACATAACAGAATATATTGAAATACTAGGATAATGTGCCCTACGGGCCTAAGCACTTAAGTATGATAGAAATAGCATTTATAGATTTTTTTTAAAGTAGGTCAGTATTTACATGACCTACATAAATCTCCAATAGATTCCCTATCGATAGAGCACATATTAGTACCAAATAGCACTCAATAGCACTAAATACTACGATAGAATCAGCATTTATCGATTTTTTAAAACATAACCTAATTTAAAAGTTTTTTTAAAACATAACCTAATTTAAAAAATTTTCCTCGGCAAATTACGCGTCGAATGAGCTCAAGCCCATCTCTCTAGCCCTTATAGAACGCGAGATTTGGGCTCGGACACACATACAAATCATTAACTTTAGTTGCAAGCAATTTTAAAACTACATATAAAAAATGTCAAATACATGCTGATGTATTTTCGACGGTTAATCGGTAATACCTGAATAATTAATTGTTATGTTGCATCAATAGATGAATTATTTGCCGATTAAAAGTAAAAAAAAATACATTAGGGAGTTCATCGGCACTCTCTGTAGCGCCTATGTTTATTGGAGAATTTATGATTGTGGTCTGGTCAGGGCATTGTTTCTATACAGGTAATTTTTGCAATCTATCAACTGATAGCCAGATTGATTACATATAAAGGACTAAACGGGTTAATAAATTGTAATAGTTATTTACGTGCGAAGCTTTGTTAATTAATCTTTACTTGCGAGATGGAAAGTTTGTGGGGCGAGCGACAAAGGAGCGAGCCTCCATAATCCAGTGAGCCCAGTAAAGATTATTTAATAGGCCTGTCGCTTACAAAGTTTTATTTCCACCTTCACTAGCGGTTTCTTATTAATTTATTGCATATCTTTTGTAAAAAGACATTTTGTAATCAAAGGCGGTAGCGCAATTTATAGCTAGGCGTTGTCATGGTGTTGTAGTTAAGCAACAAAGTAGTTTCCATTAACTTCTTGCTAATGAGCATTGTAGAATTTTACAAGTCTCTTTTAGAAGCCCGTTAAGTTTTGACAAGACTGTAGTTGTAACTACTACTTAGTTACCATAAATAGCTGCAAAGTGTCATTTACATAGAAACGGGAAATAAAAAATCGTTCAAGTTTTCCCTTTCCAAGTTATCAGCACAGAATTCCATATACAGGGGGTAACTCGATTCCGCCTACTCTAGAGGCATGCGCGAGATATTGTTTCGCACGTACATATAACGCGGTCCTGATCGTTGTTTTAAATAAGTAAAATTATGAAATATTTACCTAATATATTTTATAAACACTTTTTCCGAAAAATTCCGAATCAAAATTTGTTGTACCTACATAATCTTTCTTTTATTCTATTTCTAAGATTTATTTTGTGAATGAAACACCAAAAATGTGTAATACTAACAATAGTACTTGTAACAATAGTATTTGTAATACAAACTATAGCAATGAGTAGTAGTTTTAAAGTTTGTATATTAGTTATTGTATATTGTGTATGTTCAAGAATAAGATTTACAACAATACAAACATACACAACAGTTAAAGATCCCCTGAAAACTACTCGCAACATGAATTCCTTTTAACTTAATTTGGGATCCCATTCTAAATACATTTTCATTTAAACTTCTTAATTAAAACTCATAATATTTGACTGTTGCCAAATGAAACCTCAAATAAAATGTTTCAAATAACTTGCAAAAAATGAGTGTAATTCTATTATCCTTATATACTTGCTTATAACCTTGACACAATATAGATAGAGACTCCTACATAACTAATAAACCACAAACAAACCTGTCCAATGACCTCTAATTGCCGAAACACAACAATCTTCACTGAACCCTGAACTATTCACAAAAACTAAATCTTCGGACGTTGCAATAATTTCAAGATTTTATAGAGAAGTGTAGTATTAGTATTTTATTTAACGCCAGCACAACAAAAATCATAACTGTTATCTAAACTGCATTACAATGCCCTCTTAAGGCTGATTTTCACTATACGACAGGCTACCAACAGTCACCGGACCGATAAAATGTTGTACTGTGCATTTTATATGAAGGTATTCACATCAACTATCACAGATACGGACCGTCGCGACCATATAAAATGTACAGAACAATGTTTTGTCGGTCCGGTGACTGTTGGTAGCCTGCCGTATAGTGAGAATCAGCCTTTACTAGCGCTTTTACTATTATCATTATTAAATAATTTTAATTATTAACTAAGCAATTTTGTACTAACCCAGTAAAGGCTGATTCTCACTATACGGCAGGCTACCAACAGTCACCGGGCCGACAAAACATTTCACTGTACATTTTATATGAAGCTATTCACATCAACCATCACAGACACGGACCGTCGCGACCATATAAAATGTACAGTACAATGTATCGTCGGTCCGGTGACTGTTGGTAGCCTGCCGTATAGTGAGAATCAGCCTTAAAGAGAAATTCTCAAGTTTTTAAAAGCGAACAAGGTTGCACCATTTATTCCTTTCGGTAATTTAACTCTATAAAAAAGGAAACCCGCGGTAGATTATTTTAATATTTAGTTCTACAAAAAAAATTAAACACTAAACTCACGGTACGGTATGATAACGGTAGAAACTCATTTTAATAAAAAAAAAACGATAATTCCGCAGAAAATCTTCTAATAGACTAATTCTCTCCGAACGAAAAATGCTACATCTACATAAATTTAAGAAGGGCTGTTGGTTTAAACCAATCACACAATATTCAATCGTCACTAACAACCAATAATAAATTTAGACAAAACTTATCTCTTATAAACGCGCACAACTTATAAACGCAAGAATCCAACTTCAACCTATAGAAGTTGTGGGGTAACAAAGTTCGACAATATTTTTATGTAAAAATGCCCAGTTCACTTACATTCAGAGTGCTTTGCGGTTTGATAAGGATTAACGTACTCATATTAGGTAGATGTTATAATGTGTAGGTGGCGCTAGACATTTTATTAGAGCGAATCTGACTGCAATTGCAGGTCCGCAAAATTTAAGTCACACAAAATTGTTTCCAATATATTGACTGATTTTTATGCGTTTAATGGTGATTAAGCCTTGGTAGTGTAATGTCTAGAGTGCTGGACTTTCACTCAATCGGCTCGAGGTTGATTCCTGGTGCCGGCAGATCTGGTTAAGGTTTTCTGCAGTTTTCCTTAGCTGTGACACAAATGTGGGATTTGTGCTGTTCCATCTGTAAGTCCGCTGCAGCCGCACTTAAGGCCTACGTAATAATAATAATCGCCTCTTCCCTCCCGCACAAGCTTATAGTTTCTGGGGCCTGGTTTCCAGGCTATGGGTTGTAGCAATTATTATTATTATTCTAGACATTTTTCTATATAACACGTGAGAATTTCTCGCATAGTTTCAAACTAATGCCTATTCTGATTGAGACATATACACTTCTTAGTGTAGTAAATAATAACTTTATTTGCAAAACCATAGACGAAGCTAGATGCTTGAATTTACAAGTCCTGGTCATTTGCTTCTTCATTTTTCATTTCTTTTCCCCTAAAACCTCCTTTTAGTACCTTTTCTTTTGTAGACAGCTTGCGGTTGTTTTTATGCGCAGCATTCAATAGTATTCTAGTCTGTAATTATTTCTACGTTCTATCTACCCTGATATCGGCGTTTCATCTTTTGGCCTTCAATTTTTTGGACGTCTTGACGGAGTATTTCTACTTAGTCTACTAACAGCATCACGATTTACCGGAAACTAGTCCAAATGATAATTCAGAAAATACATTTTCAAGCTCATTCAAAGTCTTTGAATTTTGCTAGCATGCCTTCCACACTTCTCTCTACCTTCTCTAATTCTTCTTCTGGAGCTTCTCTAATTTGTTGCACGGGGTAGTGCACAAAAATTTCAAGATAGCGCTAGAAATATACACTATTGGGCGCTAAGGATATTCAACAAACTTTACATAAAGGACCACGACTAAGTACCAATGCAATACCAAAAATATGTTACACATAAAACTCAAAGTATGTAAACAAACTCTAGTGGTTGCTGTACAATGATATATAAACATCCGAAGCGGTTTTTGCTTCGAAAACAGAAACCCTTGTTTATTTTTGACAAATTAATTTTACATCGTAGGTGTTAATTGGAAGGGATACACATTTCAGATTCATGAAGGAATAATAGTCATACAAGATAATACCATGTGTTGGGCTCCACTAAATTATATGTAAACGATTGTAATTATGTACAGTGATATTAAGTTGATACCCGTCCATAACTTGGAAACGGTCGATCTGAATTCGATGTTTTAATGACCTTGATTAGTTATTATTAGTATAAAATACTTGAATCACTTTTACCCCTTGTTGACACAAACAATAAAAACAGCACACATCTAAACATCTGTAACAAAAGATTTATGAACAATTGTATTTCGTTACAATAGAGCAGTTTATTATATTTTCTATTAAAAACCAAGAAAAGGAGATTCAGTGCGTTGCGTTCAGTAAATTAATTGGAAAACTGTAAATTATATTTCACCAATTGTTTGAAAGAAGTAATAATTGTTAATAATATCTCTGACATAATTTACATTTACAGGAATTTTACTGAATTTCATATATAACAATGACATCTCATTAAAAAGAAACCATTGATACAACTTGTATTTCAGATAGTGAGAATTCTGATAAAATAAAAGTACATTATTTTGATCGCAAAACGAAATGGAACGTCGGAATAATCTCGTATTGTTGTTATTGTTACTCAAACCAGGATAACGATTGAACCAAGCACCTTTTTGAATGTTTACAACTAACTGGCATATATTTTCACCATCAAACTTATGATAAAACAATCGGCGATGAATTAACTTAAAGCTCAAATTACTTTTTTGTGTATGTACGGTAAAAGAATCTAACAGATTCTGCACTTAAATTGAATAAGTTTAAATTTAGCAGATCTTTAAACTTCTAAGAAGTTTAAACAACCGCAACTAGCTTGAATTAATAAATCGCAGACGTTACGATAAGAGTTTGCTTAAATTTAGTAATTATTTAAGCTTCGAATACATTTAAACCACCACAACTAACTTGGCTTCATAATTCACATCGACCATCAGCTGGCTGCATGAATGTACGATATTAAAAATCGTCCGCAAATCTTCACTTAACTTGAGTTTTTTAAACGTTGAATGTTGAAGCAAAAAACGTAACCTCATAACATGAAAAAAATCTTTGTAAACTTTATTTAGAACATCTTGATTTTACTTTTAATCAATGATAAATAAACAAGATCCGCCTTGGCCTTATTATAAGATATTTTTTTGTGCACAATAAATTTAGTACGTTTTTTCAGGTTAATAAATTTTTATCACAAGGGTAAACTGAGCCGAAGCACTTTCTTAATTTTTCAAATAAGGTTGTAAATAAACCAAAAATCAGCTTAATATTAAATTTATTGTAATAAGCAAGAAATAAATTTGGAATGTTATGATACTGAGTTGATATCAATTTTGTCATAACAAACGGGAAATGAATTCGAAATATTATAATATGAAATTGTTAGAGCTATTGTTGCAGATTTACTTACTGCTTATTAGAGAATGTAAAAGATATATTGCATTAAAACAATCTTCAGGTTCCATAGTTTTTAGAGATTGGTATTTGGTACTCCACGAACAAAATTATTATGACCTCCCTCGACACGAAATATTAAAACTGCTAAAAACAAAATCAAATTTATTTAGTTGCCATATTTTACACGATTCTTTTAGACGATTCTTACTCTCGTAGAAACGTTAAGTTTTCAATATGTCTGTGCTGTAGTAAAATTAAGAATGCTTGTTAAAAAAGGCTCAATTAAGAAAGAATCAAATAAAGATTTACTTTATTCACTTTTTGCTTTGTTCCGCATCGCTTTCGATTTCAGCAAACGAAATATTAGTTCAATCTTCCATTCGTCCATTAAGCCGCAAAATAATGAATCTCATGACGGCTGCTACGCAACCTGAAAGGGGTGATCGGATTTTTCAGTCTTTTCACTAGACAATTTATTCTCTACAATACTCCAATGAATGTTGATGACATTTAAATAGGAAGAGTAAGCTAATTTAGTACTTGAATCCATTATTGCCGATTCGCTTTTGAATGTATGATTGTTTATAACGGTCAAAATTGGTATTGGTTGTCTAATTCAGACCTTAGTAAATCAAATGCTGGAATTTGTACTTGCAGTATAATAGTTTACACTTTGTATAGTTACTGCAAGTTGTAGTCTTAGGTTTAATGGATGATTTTTCTCAAGTTGCTTTAATTACTTGTGATTATTATTCTATTAGTTTACTCCTGAATAATTTTTAGGTCATTTAAAACATAATCGCATAAACATAAAATTGAATATGGCTGCAAAATCTTAATCAAATATGAACATAAATTGAATTTTTGAATTAAAAGGCACAAATCCAACATTGAAATTTCTTACTGTTCTCCAGTTATAAACGGTTAAATCGTTTTCTTTGAACTATCTGATGAACACCCATGTAAAAACTTTTACATTTTACATTACTCACACGTTTTCGCAGCAGTGGATTTAGTTATTTTCAGTAACAATATAAGAAGTGGTAAGATTATTATTATCGATGGTATCTACGCGAGAATTCGAGCTGCAGATTCAACGAGTCCGTAGGGCGAGTTATATTCGAAGAGAGAATATAATTAATAAACTGCGTTTGAATTTTTTTAGAAATGTATACTTAAGTAGTCAAACGTGACATTTGAATCAAACTAGGCTAATATTATTATTTTTTTTACTATCGCTGTAGTAAAAGTAAAAGTTTTATTGGCTGATTTAGCATCAGAATTATATTATCAAAATATGAATTTAAATTATTTTAATATGGATATGAAAATATGGAAATTATGTTAATTAGAAAATTGTTAAGCAATAGCAGTAACTATTTTAGAGAACTAGATCAAATGACAGACTTGTATCCAGAGAAAGTTTTGAAGTCAGCATCGAATGAGCAAGACAAATATCTGAATCCTCAACCTTTTCTTTCTAAGTATATCCACCAAAATATTTTTCCTACATTTTATCTAAATTCTTCTAGGTCGTAGACGCCAAAAGGGGAAGTACAATGAAAATTTTAAATATTTTATATCGTGTAACCTATTGAACACAAAACGGATGCAAGTGCATCATTTTTACGTAGTCTCCAAGGCGCACAATATAAGTGTTCGATTTCTAGCAAAGTATTTTGTCGTTAAGCGTAGCCACTCGTGCACCACCTGTTTCACCTCTTCGTACGCATTGTCTCCAGAAACCCGTTGAGCGGACAAAAAGCGTGAAAATCACTGGGGGCGAGGTTTGGCGACTATGTAGGATGGTAAAACACTCAAAAAACCGATCTTGGATTCAAATTCTGGGTCGTTTACACTTGATTGCAGGGCAGAAGTAGTTCCTGCGGAGATCTGCATTTGTAGCACTGTTTTCCCTTTGGGCATCTAATGCTTCATAATGATCCCTTGATCATTCCATAACAGAGTCAGCACGACGTTTCCCGCCGATAGTTGTGTGCGGAATATTTCTGTTTTGGTGAGGAGCTATTACGCTATTCATTGCTCGCTTTGTTGGTTTCCGATTCGTGCCAGTGGACCCAGTTTTAATCTCCGGTGAGAATTCTTCCTGGGAAGCCATCACCTGCATCTTCAAAACGCACCAAAGTTCTTTGCAGGCATCAACACGTTATTTCAGTTCTGCTGTCTGCTGGCCTGGTTACCCATCTTGTGATACTTAGTTGACTGTGAAACGTCAATATTCTTATGACTGCATTTAAGCCTTCTGCTAATTTGTATAAATAGTCTTTTTGTCCATTGAGCCAGTCCTATCATGCCTTCTAATATATACTACTATATTTTGAGAAACATCTCTCTTGCCTTCTAGGTTATCATCCCGTCTATTCTTTCAAATATCCTCTTCTGTTCATCGATCTTTCAGAGTTCTACATGACACCGTTTTATATGAACTAGTAACTCGTATGTTACTCAACTCAAATGTCTTCCTTATCTAACATTTATCTAACGGGGCTCCATACAACATGGCAGACTGTACTAATTTACTCAGTGCAGCTCTCATTTTGCTACTTAGCCTTCCAATATTCGGCATCATTCTTGCCAAAGTTGCTGTCTTCGCTTCTACTCTTTGTCCTAATAAGCTGCCCAAACCAGCACTATTCACTTTTAGTTATACCCAAGTAGTTTTACTATACCAAGTTTCTTTTGGGTGTTATGTCCAGTCCCATACTTTACAAAAATAATATCCCTGCTTCTTTCCTTACTATTAACTACCTCGGCCAATTGTTAGAGGCCAATTTTAGCCCATTTACAAAATTGATCACTCAATCATGTTTAGTATCTCGTTAGTTATAGTTTTAATGGGTTTTTTGTCCTCTAAACGGCAAGGGCATAAGTTGATCAGCTGAGCCTCTAGAGCTGTACATTCTCGTAAAACTTATCGTCAATATTGTTTGTTCACCAATAAGGCATTTATCCAAAGTTTTTACTTCCTCTCCTAATAAGCTTCCTCTCCTAAGCTTCTCTAACGAATGTTGGTCGATATCCTGTGTTATGCATGGTGAAGTCCAACACTGCTATCTAATCACAGAATTGCTGCCCTTTGAGTCTAGCCTCTCATTTCAGTGCTTTGGTGTTCATATCGCCAAGTACGGTTTTCTCTTCGTTTCCCTTTCTATACTCTTCCACAATTCCATCAAGCTTCACCTTGTACTATTTCAAGTTGATATTAGCTGAAATGTAGATGACTAAGATTTCACAGTCTTCCGTTGACGAAAAGCTTGTAAAACTCGTTGCTAATGTTAGAAATGTTCATGGGCTGTCTAGTTATAATAATTATTAGTGCTTAATATATTCATCAAAAACGAAGAATGCGGGTTATACAGCATACAGAACTAACGTGGAGTTTCAGAGAAAAATTTGTTAAAACTTTTCTATAGAAACTCTGGCTTTGTAAGTTCTACCACCAAGATATAAATCATTTAACACTTCCACTTTAGACACTGAATGCAAAACGCTGTTACACTTACGACTTGGAAACTTGCTATTTACATAAATATTAACTTCGTGTTCTATTTAAATACAAGTTAAATTAATGAACAAAAAGTTTCTATAGTTAACTGGAAACAAAGCAGGCTTTTACAATAACTTTGCTGGAGTGTACAATTATAATAATATTCAGTTTCCTACTGTCGTAAATTATTTACGTTATAAAACCCTAGTTTAATATTCATAATATATTTTGATTTGTTGAGTTATTTTATTTTTTAGAACATATTTTTTAGAACATTTATTAAACAGTACATGGTCTGCGTGTTCTATTGAATTCGAATGTCCAATTCGAAAAATCTCTATTCAAATGGAAATAATAATGTTACAAGCTCTTATAAACTACATAGATGCTACATACATGAACATATACTAGTTATATAGCAAGAAATTTCAATTTTAGTTAAGAACCTTATTACCAATAATTTCTCTTAAATACAATGCTGTAAATTTTAAAATGTACGCTTCTTTATCAAAATATATCAAAAACTTCCTCCCAGGGGATTAATACACGAAACAAAGCCGTAACTAAATATTAAGATATATAAGCCTCGTCTGTGGTGGAACGTATTGATTGATATTTGAGTAAACCCCATATAATGAAGATGAATAGCAAATCCAACACTCGTATTGAGTTTATTCAAAATCATTAATTTCCATTTCATTAATTTTTCTTCGTTGTTCTTGCTGGTCCCATCTGTAATTAATTTGGTCTGTACCAGTGGCGGCCCGTGTGAAATATTTCTGGGTGTGGTGCATCCACTAAGGCATTTATGTTTGTTTACCACTGTTTCTGTTCAAATCCTCTCGTCATGGTCGTCATAAAACAACACACATGACAATGAGAGTTAAAACTTTTTACAACCCTTTAACTCTTTACTGCGAATAACAATTTCTGCGAAAGTTTTTATTTTGAAAATCAATATCAGCGAAAACCCTTTACCTTGAATGACAATTATTGCGAAAGCCTTTGCTACGAATAAGCATTCCTACAAACTGTAGTTAGGTTAGGCTAGTAAAACAATATCTCTAAGTTGCAGAAATTTTAGCAAACAAGACATTCGCCGTCAAGGCTTTCGCAGTAATTGTCGTTCGTAGTAAAGAGCTTTCGACGTAATTGTCATTCTCTGTAAAAGTTTCTCGCTTTAATGATTCGTTGTAAAAGTCTTTCGCTGTAATGGCGTTCGCAGTAATGATTTTTGTAGATTTGAGATGTGGTACCTTAAACTGGATTTTCTGCGGTGTTGGTTAACTGTCGACAGTCGTATGGGGGTTGTTTTCAATAATGTAACTAGGATAAATATTTTCTTAAAAACTTTTCTGCGATATAATTAATGATTGCCAAGAGTTGCGATTTAGTGTAAAAGGTATGAGTATAACAGTTTATTATCTCTGCAAATATACACGATTAGATCAAATGTTGAAACACGTAAGTCCTTATTTTAACTCTAGTTTTACTCAAGGAACAGGTACCTCCTCTCAGCTGTAAGGATCACAATTGGGACCACCTGTTAGCCCCCCTTGCAAGTAATTATAAAAAGTAACGAGCTTTTAAATAATGCTTGATTTCGTGCGAGAGCAGTGCGAACGAAATTCACTCTAGGGAAAAAATATACAAACTTCCGAAGTTCAAAAACTTCCAAATTTTTTCCGATCGAGTCTGTTTAAAATTCTTGTCCACTGAATTAAATATAAAACTCAGGTAGTGCTGTGTTTAAGTATAAGATCTTTAGAATATTGACGTTTTGAAAGTAGGGTAATGTAAGGTGGTAATTTGGCTATATAGGTTATTTGGCAATAATACTTAAAAAAACGTGTCACTGCAGAACCTGCCACTTTTACGTGGATTACTTGTGCATGGTATCTTATCCATGCAAGTGGTAAGAAATGTCCAAAAGCAAATCACGTAAAAGTGACAGATTCAGCAGAGATGCGTTTTTTTTTAAATATTTTAGGTTATTTGGCAATATCACAAGGCAAATTATTATAAGAATGAAATTCAGTCAAAAAACAGTCAATAAAATGGTCTGTTTTAAATTCAATAAATTTCAAATTTATTGGCAAGGGTAGATAAGATTGCTCATTTTTTATTTTACATTTTACATAATCCATTCCCCTTTTAACGTATTCGGAGTGATGGGGTTCCACATAAACTCTTATAGTTTGTCTTCATACTTTGTCATTCATACAACAATCATACCTTATCCTAATTAGTTCAAATACGATTGTATTAAATTTTCAAAATTCACTCGCAACCTAGAATTGAACCCATGTCTCATTAATATCCTTTACATTTTTTCGTAGTGTATTCAGAACTTGTGTCAAAGTTGCAAACTTTCGCACTTTTTTCGATTGGAACCCAATACATTAAAATTACAATAAGCAAACACGAATTTTTTATTAAAAAAATAATAAATCTACTCCTTAAATAGCCCCTTTTTACAAACTAAACAGCGCGTGTGGTTTTTAGAATTTCAAAATTTTGATTTCCGATTCGTATAAAGCATCAAAAATGCTGAAAAAATATTTAGAGACTAACTTTCTATTTCTTAACTAATACCCTTAAAACGACCTTCAAATTAAAAAAAACGAAATAAAATACTCAACTACTGAAAAAGAGTGTTTAGCTTTTCAGTTCGCCCTGCCAATGCTGCTTGCGCATTATAGTGTAGTAAACACACATTAATATAGAATTTTATAAAGTTACTTATACGAAATTCACATCGACATTCCGAAGAATTTAAAGTTAAATTACAATTTAATTTTTAATTTAAGTAAGGATAATTATTATTTCAATGTAAATAAAATTTAAATGAGCTTGCTAATAATAATTAGGTAACAAAATAGTGATGGATCGAAGGACAGACGTGACTCTAGCTACTAAAAAACTTTATATATCGAAAAATAAAACATTTTCTAGAACATTTTCTTATTATAGTTTTCGTGCCTCTATAAACCACAGGACTTCAACACGGATATACGTAAATAAGTCTTTTTAAAAAATTCAGAAATTACTCTCGTAGGATTTTAATTATCCGAAGATAAACTAAAAAAAGCATACATTACTACCTTTACACAGGGCTTTTTACAAAGAACTGTATTAATTTTTTAGGTCTTTTATAATTATTATTTCGAGGATTAATATCAAACGCACCTACGTTTTTGCTAGATGTGAGATCTAAAAAGCACATATGTATATAGAAAAGTATGTGATTATCCTTATAGCCTTTATCTTTTAGGATTAAATATCATCGTTCTTCGACAATAGAATAAGTCTCCTCTTCATTCGAAACACACGTACATGCTCTTTAGATAATCCGATTTCCCCTAAGTACTTGAGTGTACTTTGATAGAAGTACTAATTATTGTATTAGAATGTTATCCTATTAGAGATAATCTAGATAAGTAGGTTATACTAACTCTACCATCCATATCAAATTGAAGCCCAGTAACTGAAATTTCTGTTTTGGCACCACTAAATTTAATAATTTAGATAAAATAAAATTTATGTTTGAAATTTAGAAACCAATTAATTTTTATCGGTGAATTTTTTAGGTGACCAGAAACCATTAATCAATTTGACTAATTGGATATTATTAATATTCTGTAGATTCCTTCACTTCGATAATAATTCAAAAATTAATTAAAAGCGATCCATTACGGGTTTCAGAAAACCAACTATTTTTGCAAACATATAAAATAACGTACCCGGTACAAACATTTAGAAATGCCGGAAAATTCGAAACTTCACAAACTTTATTAAGGATGTCCGTTGAATCCTTTATTTTTATTAAAGTTCATAAGATTAAAGCAGTAAAAACTATCTTCATTCGCGTCAAAGTTGGTCATTTCTTTATTAATAAGTCTTCTGTAACTTTAAAAGAAAAGCTCTTACCTAGTTTATATCGTTGCTTTACCTCCTTATTCAGCAGAATATTTTCAAGCGTATAAATTAAAAAAAAAATAATACAGTCTTCAAAAGAAAGGGCCACATTTGGCTTGAGGGAATCCAATGGGCGGATTAAAAACAGATTAATACTGCAATTAATAATTGAAAAGTTTATGATGGTTTGTAATGAACTTTACTGTACAGCACTATGCGTGAGCACCAAAAATATGTAGCGTACAAAAACTAAAGAATAAAATGGGAATGGGTAATAGAAGTCTTGACTTTAATGTAACGACCCGAAGCGGCTTATGCTTGCTGAAAAAACAGAGACTCTTTTTATTTTGAGCAAATTACTTTCAGGTCATAGATGCTAATTGAAGCTTTGTTAATTTCAGATTCAAGAAAGAATAGGATTTATTTACAAAAATGTATTGGGAACTACCAAGTTGTATGTAACTGATCGTAATTAAATTGATGTTGCGTTCGTGTTCGTCCACAATTTGGATAGCGAGGATATTGATGGATTTTTAATTTAAGACTTAATATAAGTCAAAACATTTGATTAGAAAAGTGTTTCAAAATATCTTTTTAGCCCCTGTTGAAATTATTAACACAGTTGTGACCTACAAAATACCTGGCCCACGGTGGACCGCCAATTATGACGTTAAAAGTTCTCTACAAAATCATTATAGTAAAAGGCGGGCGCCAATTGTGACCTTTACTTTACTTTAACATAATAGTGTCCACACGATTGGGCACCAATTTATAATGCTAAGACCTATATAAGTAAAATATTTAAGAAATTATACTTACGTTAATAGATGCTCAACATTACCACGGCTTGAGATTTAGCTCTTTCTTACAAATTTGAATTTCAGGTCGTAGGTGTTGGTTCTGCAGTTGTCTCATTTATAGAAGGAATAGATAAAGATTTCAGAACTCAAATAAATACACTAAAAGGGCGCCATCTGATTATGAAACTTAATAACACTAATTAAGCCAAAGAATATTGAGTTCACTAATCAGAAAATGAACTCAAATCTATCAGGTTTTGATCAAAAAAAATTTTGTTATACTTGTATACCAATATTAGAAAATATGAATAAAGCATTCATAATTATATGGTTCCATTTAGCTCACTTTGTTTAAACTTGAAAACATATTTATTGGATAATAAAAAATAAAAGATATAACCAAAGAACATAAGTGATTATGGTATCATTAAACTTAAATTATTCAACTATTATTGAACTGAAAATATTCAAAATTTATTGAACTTAAAATATTAAAGTTTTTAGTGAACTTAAAATTATTCAAACATTATAGAAATTAACATATTCAAATATTTTTGAAATTAAAATCCTGTTATTAAACCCTACAAAAGAGCTTTCTTGCCATAATAAATGTTAAATATCAACACATCCAAATAATCCATAAACAAGAATAAAGAAACTACTCAAAAAATTACACAATAAAACAGATAATTGTTAGGTTACAATACCTTGATCCTCTAGATCGATTTCATACAAAGCCAGTAATTACTTGCACAAACTGACCTTTTGCACCACAGAAACCATTACTATTAACTGTTAGAGACTGGAAGAGCTTCTTATAGGATGACAGTTGCGGAATTTGACTTGATGAATTAAGCTTTACTGCATTACGTCCAAAGGAACTTTTTGGTAATTCATTTCAACCAAACAAAACGTTCGAAACAACCATATGGTTCAAATAACATTAATTATTAAATCACTGTTAAAACAATCCTGTTCTTTAATATTCTTATTTATATTAACTTGCATCCGATAACTAACGGTAATATCTTTAAAGTTTTAAACAACTCAAAATTATTTATCACTTGCTAATCTAGTTGCTTCCAATAAAATCGATAATTATTTATTCTTGTCAGACTATAGAACGGGAATTAATTAGTTTTATTATGAGTCCGCCTACAAATAAACGATAATCCCAAACAAATACATTGTCGGTAATTTAATAACTATGATTCCGGAAAATTTTAAGAACCACTTGATTTTTAATAACATAAATTCACTAATAACCAACTGGAACGGTAAATCTTTCTTTTTCAAAACCAGACATCACCACACAAATTACTTGACTTAAAGCTTCAACTCCGCTAAACGGTAAAAATAATTATTTAATAGTCCATCGCGAAATATCGGACCATTATTATCTATAAACTGTACTGAATTCAGATCCTTGACTGAATTTTAAACTATACTGTCTGGAATCAGAAACAGAAGTGAAGTGAGTCTTCTCTTTTTTAAAACTCCGGGTTCTTTTACTGTGTCGGAATGTTTCAGAAGATGCAAATCGACATCATCCAATGGCAAGGTCGCGTGGTTTCGCCTAGACGAATCAGGGTTATACAGTCCACGTGTTGATAATAAGGGAAGTTTTCTTAATTTCAATATTAGATTTTGACCCTAAAAGACTAGAAATTACGTAGTCTTGTTTTCACGAAGAAAAAATAGAGACGCAATACTTAATGTTCCAAAGCGAGATTTGCAGACATATAATATTTTAAGCGCAGATGTGAATAACCAAAATGGATTTTTAACACGTATTACGCATTATTTATTAGATAAAGCGGATTTTTTATAATGTTTTCAAAGAACGCAAAACTGCAATACCTATGAAAACTGTATGAATTTAGGTTTGCCACGAACCATGTTTATTAACTTTCAAGGTTTTAGCAACGAAGCCATTTTAACCAACGCACACGTGAGTGAATAAGACAGCAGAAAGAAATAATTTATTACCCAAATGTCTTTACAATTCTATGAAGGTTTGAAACACAACCTTTTAAAATAATTTTTGTAGGTTTATTTGTACCAAATGCTAACATGACTTTAAATTGCAAGAAGAACGTAAATTTGCAGGACCGGAATTTAGATTTTTCAGTAAATATATTGAGGTGATATCAAATCACTGTATTGAAAATTTAATCAACGATCGTACAGAAACGTTAACACAAATATTTTTATATCGGATTCAAATCAAATGAGGGACATGCTATGTCATGGGTATAATTAATGTAAAGGCTATAGATAGAACCACAGGTTCAAGGTTCATTAATGTTTAAATTAAAAACTTAAGAATAAAGACTTCATGCAAACATAACCTAGCTTTCTCATGCATAATAATAAATAGGTTTCATTTTCAGAAAAAGGATATAAATTAGTTAGATTGCTTGATTATAATTATGTTTATGCAACTCATGTTACTTTGGGGCGGTTTCCCACTTGTTAGGAAGAAGTAATTTCCATATTAAAATCTACATATTACGATGTTTAACGTTGGATAGATTTTTCTATATTCCAGGAGACCAGCTCAGTTTCATGTTGTTAATTAGCTGAAAATAGATTAATTAGACCAATCTTAATATGACTGATGCAATACAATTAACTTTTGAATTTGTTTACAAGATTTATGCTCACTTTAATTAATGAAGGTTTTGAAATCTTGTCGTTCGTGTTGATATGACTCTTATAGACTTTTATCCTGCTTTTCCTCACCATTGTTTTTATGCAAGTGCTTAGAGCATTGTATGCTGGACATTTTGTGCATAAATTGATTAACGTTGATTTAATATTTAAGCTAGCACTTGTATATGCATTAATTGGTGTATTTATTGTAGTGCGTACTGTAAAAATTATGTTTATACTAAATTGTAAAAATGTTTCTAAGGAGAAATTATTTATTTTACCTATATCATGTATTCCTGTAACTAGCTTGTAAAGGATGAACCTTGATTTGTTGAATTTTATATGTAATTTAATCGTAATGAGTTTTGTACATTATTATACTTTTCTGATCTTCGTTTCAAGGGCTACAATCCTATAATAACAGAATTAGGATCAGTGATGATCCAAAACAGCTGTCCCGGATTAGTGACGTCACGATCTTGCTCGATGCTGTGTCATGAAAAGTGTCATAGTTTTCTTTTGTTCTGGCATAAAGTATATAAGCTGGGGCAAATTGTAACAAAATCAGTCGATAAAACGTTCAACGCCGAACCTATGCTCGACCCCGGAAAATATCTGTAATTAATTTGAGGTTAGATATTTAACCATATGTTTTGACATAAATGTCATATATAAAACAAAGTAAAATAAATTAACGTGTTACCTGAACGTTTTCTTAAAAGGATTAAAAGAAGATATTAGTGTTCTTTAACAATTATATAAAATGAAAGTGTTTGTTTTAATAAATTCTGATTGAATTTATTTCTCTTCATCGATTTACATATCGATTTTATAAACAAGAAGTCAGCTGATTGGTTTCATCACAGTGTTGCCAATAATAAAGATTAACTTTTTAAAAAGGAAAGTATATCGTAATATACAAGGTTGGTTATAATAAATGATTCTTGTTAAGTTCATAAATAATAATTAACTTGTAAAGTTCATCCTCAAATATAAAATTATTTGGTTTAGTTTATTAAGTTCTTTTGAGAATTTATTTGATTTCAGTTAAATAAAACAACAAAATTTCTTTTAAAAAGAATTTATTTTTATTTGACAAATATTTTTATTTTTAAAACAAATTTCATTTGTGTTGGTTTGTTCAAACGAATGACCGTACTGATCCTATGTCAGGTCACTACAATTATTTAACGTTTGAGCAAACTTGAAAATTCATTTCTCAATTTTCTCATTTATCTTGAAAAACATTTTATATTTTTTTTATTTTGACGTTCCATTTGGATTTTTATTTTTGTTTGTTAAATAAAGTTTGTGTTTTCAATTTTACATATGTGTTTAATTGATGTTAATACAAGCATCCAGCGTTCTTTTTTTTTAAATTCAGAGTTTAGTAGCAGTTGTCCAGCTTGCAGGAGCTTTAGTGCTTACGATATAAGTTTTTCTTTCTTTTCAGGCATAAAAGTAAATAAGAGTCTCGCAATTCAAATAATTTATGCTTTACTGAGCAAACCTGAGCTAGCTGAGAGGAATAAAGAAAAATATCTGTGGTGTATTCTCATTTCAATCCACCGTATATAATTTATGTTTATATTTGGAACGGTGGATATATTGTATTTTATTTTATATTCAAAGATCACCGCAATATAGACAAAATTACATTTATTCAGGACTGATAAAAAAATACCGTTACACAGTACACATTTATAACCGAAGATTTTTAAACAATATTATTGCTTTTTGCCATTAGCTTAAAATAATTTCTACAAAGAAGTCGAAAAGGTGATTTAATAAATTAAATTTATTAGAAATAATAATTAGAGCACTGTATAACTTCATTTACAAATTGTTTGAATACAAGTATTAATAGTTGACATTATTGTTGACCTGTTTTACCTTTATAGAAATAATGTTCATATATTTCACATCACATACAAACTCGAAACATATTTCGTTAAATATGGAGAAATTACTACTGTGAAAACGTGATAACAGAAATTTGTTTTCTTGCCACAAAACAAAATAGGAATTGAACTGCTTCAATATTATGTTGGAACTTGACTAATTTGTAAATATTTGTTTATTTAGAAAACATTAAACAAAAACATCTTCTGTTCACCTACAATGCCAAGCTAATTGAACTTTCTTCGTATTAATCGCTGTTGCAGAAATTTTGTTAGTTACCAAAAACAAAACAAATAATGGACAAATTTTCCCAGATTTTTCTTGAATGTCATTAACATTACTGAAATGTTTAAATTTGAATATATTTCAAACTTTACTAAATGCTACTAAATTGGATTAATAGTTTATCGATGCGGGAAGAAACTTGAAGTTGCTTAAATTCTGCCACTATTTAAATTTCAAACAAACTTTAATGATCACAACTGAGTTAGATTAATAACCTTCATACAATAAGTTTATTTAACTTATAACAATTATTTAAGCCCCAACCAATTGCCACATAAAGTGGACAAAAAAAATTTCAGCGCACACCATTATTCTGTACATCTACGAACGATAAATATCAGTGTGCATAAAAGAATGTCAAATATCTCCATGAAAAATGTGTTAAACTTGAACAAATTTCTAATCACGCAATTCTCTCGCAAATTAAAAACTCTTTTCTCCGACTGAACAACAACAGGAGGAAGATGAAACATCCCCTAACATGGATTGATCGCAGATGGAAACATTTCCTATCCACTTCAAGAGCCCTAAAATCATTATTGGCTAATAATAATTTGATAATAAGGTAAGTTGCTATATTTTGTGACTAACCTAAATATGCTTTCAGCTAAACTGTTTCTTTCTGAGACTGTTAAGTTTTTATAGCAGTGATAAATGAAACGCAATGTATTTTGTATTTTTATCAAATGTTAAATATTTAAATTTAACAAGCATGGAATACATTTGAAGTATTACAAGCAATATTGAAAGCAATTATTAAAGCAATACAAAATTTAGTATGTAGTTTATTAAAACTTGTAACGGGCGAATTGGGGGCGATTCCACGAACAATAGATTTATACTTGTTAATTACCTATTGCACAGTTGCAAACAGAAAAAGCAACAAATACTGTAGATAGTAAGTTGATAAGTATAATAATATATAACAAGAGACAAATGATAGAATGTTTAAAATAATTATTTATATAAATTAATGTATATAAACCTCCACTCATAACTCTCAATGTTGTAACGGTATATTTTCTATCGGTTTCAAATATGTAGAATTTTACATTTATATTTACCAAAAATCTAAAGTTCGGTCCTGTAAGACTGTGTTTTATTTGAAGTAGAATTTTGCTATGTAAGTATTTTCTATAAAGAACATTTTAAGAAAAGATTGTTTTAAATTTGTATAAATTTAAAGGACGTTGAAGTCATAAAATAATGCTTCTCGTATTTTGTTTGTTTACATATATATGTTAATATTGGTTACATTGTGAGAAAACTAAAGAAAGACCTTGATAAAACTTTGGGATGTGTTTAGTCATCTTATTTCATAAAAATATTTCGGTCAATATTCTGGGAATGCATGGATGTGAGATCAAATTCTCTTTTGTTCTGAAGGTGACTTCTGCAGGTGGTTGAAATTTAGTTTGGTTTCCCGCGTATTAATTCTGAAAATGATATTCTTTGTAAGTCTAGACTGCAGATGATAGCGCTTTCTTGCACTAATTCCCGCGTCATTCCTGATTACTATTTTTAGTCCATTAGGTCGAAATTCTCGCAGAATGCTAGCAAAAAGCATCCTTACTGCATAAAAAAATATGTTTCTACGCGTGAAACTGGGGTTAGAGATGTTAAAAATCTTTGCCGGGAGCTGGTGGTAAAAAACGCACCACTTTTTGATCTAGCCCTTACAGCAAGCGGTCGAGTGCGGTCGATACTACAAAAATGCCTTTTCACTTTAGTAAAATAGAATTAAAAAGAAAATTCTAAAAACAGTTTCCGTATAGTTAAATCGACTGCCGGTTTTCGGATGCCGGAAGAGTTGATTAAAAGAATCTACAGTTAATATTTACATCGTTTAATTAAGTGTTCGGATAATAATCGAAATTCGCGGTTTATAAAAATATCGTTGTACAGTTGCGGACTCTTTTGGATGTTTGTGCCTCTGAAAAATGGAAATCCGACTTTTCCTAATAAAGTGGAATCAAGCTAATATAGTTCCAGTTTTGTATTTCCGTTAAATAATATACCGTACCGAAATAAATTAATATTTATAGACATTCTCTTTAGTGATCGAAATCTCGATTAATAAATAATTCGTGTTATGTGCTTTCTAAATCCAGTTCAGATTTAAAGAATATGTGTGTTGTTTTATTGAAAACAATGAACCTTGTGATGGTTATCAAAACTAATAGCCAAATTTTATGGAACTTTTATGGTTGCATATAGTTATTGCAGTTTGGGGTGAATTCGTAAATTATGATTCACCATATCCAGATTTTACGAGGGTTATTCCCTTGCATCTTTAATTTATGAAAAGAAAAATCCACAGATTTTTCAGTTTCCATTTGCAGTGACTGCTGTCGTCAAATTTTGTGCAGTTTATCGTTGATTTTGGTTTGTGATTTACAGAAAATAAAAGGTATTGTGACTATTGTTTTTTTAGTGTTGATCAATTATGTAAATTTTGTTTGTAATAATTTTTTATAGTTGTCTCTCATTTAATCGCAATTCAATACAATTTTTTTTATCCATTAAACTTTATTATCAACTGAGCTCTTAGGCAGGGACTTATTGTTTAAATCCTTGAATGTAAAATTTGTAAAATTTGTAATCTTTTTATATTTTTTATTTTTCTTGGTGTTTTTTAAATAAATATAATTTTAAAGTTAATTAAAATCAGTAAGACAGAACCATTAAATTATGAAAGTTTTTATTCACATTTTCATTAATCAAAATTATTGATTTTGTTGAAATTAATTAATTTTTGTACTAAGTTTTTTTATCGGTCTGAATTCATTTTCTGATTAGTGTTTTCAGACAGATTTATTAGGCTTATCTAATCTCTTCGATCTGTTCAATTATCATTAATTAAGCTTAATAATCAGATGGCGCCCTTCTTGTGTATGTTTTTGTGTTTTTTTGAAACCTTTATCCATTACTTTATAAATTAGACAACTCTAGAACCAATACCTACGACCTGAACCTAAAAATTTGCAAGATAGAGCTAAATCTCAAGCCGTAGTAACTTTGAGCATCATTTAAAGTAAGTAGTATGTTTATCGTTGTTTATTGATTTTTTTATCGATTGTGTAAGTTATTTAGTCCGACAAAAAAGTTATGTTTCAATGTAATAACTGAACCTTTAGCTACAAAAAAGATAAATAGCACGAAGCCCTCAAGTATTAGATCATTATTTAAAAAAAATCGTATTTAAATGTTAATATCACTCTAAGAATAAACGGTTGTTAAGGGCGGTAAATCTAGATTTGTTCCTCTTATCAAATGTAAATAATCAAATAATTATATTGTTCAATTTAGAGACTTCTTACGGTACTCTTAAAAAAATTTAAAACTCAAAACTCAAATTGACAATTAAGTAACTAATCGTTTAATTTCTGGCAGAAAAATAATAATTATCTATTAATAATAGGTACATATAACCACAGTATAATAATTACCAGTAGGCCCACTCGCGTGTCGGCACTTTGAAGTCGTTAGGTTAGCTTCGAATATCATGCCCAAAAACATGTATGGACGTACTAGATAAAATATTGTCGTGGAGAGTAAAATTTGTAAAAACTCAAAACTCTTGTTATAATAGTAGTAAAAGAGGAAATAGAATTGTGTGTAACAACAAAATTAATTGACGCCTTTAAACAATTAGTTTTTTATTAACTTATCTTAAATTAACATTCATAATTCAACATTTACAAAGAAGTTACAAAACTAACACTTTGTAACCGCCGCCAAGCCCTCTTTTGACTTGGTATCTAAATCTTAAATCTGTAGAAATGTAAACATGGTCAAATAAAAATAATAAGTTATGTATTATACTGCGTTAACTACAAAACTGCCTTTGCTGGCACTTTATGAATCTGCACTGGAAGCAATAATGAAGAATCAAAGGAAACCCATGTGTACAACTTAACACTATTTATTTTAACAATAAAATAATAAAGTTATCTTACCTAGTTGCACGCATAATTAATATTAACTATGCAAACTTTTTAAGAGCTAATTAATTTTCTCTTTAGAAATTATATTATTTAATAAGAAGTTAACAAATCATTGTTGTTAAAGGAATTAACAACATGTTACAATAATAGTTTACTAAACCCTAATTAAACCATAGGTGTGTCCCTTCTCTAAGCCACTTGATCAGAACTAACTTAATACAAAAATCTATCTTAAACTGAAGATTTAGAAAGAAGTATAGACGTCAAAACAAACTCATATATATTAAAAGTGTGCCAGTGTTTAATAAACCCTAAGATAAAACTTACTTCCTTTTAATTAATATTGAAAAGTGCAACGTAGCGTAGTCTTTTTGGTTCGTTGTTATCGTCCATTAATCGAAGAACAATATCATTGGGGTGAGCACTAATCCTGTCTTTATATCGCTTGCTGTATTTTTGGATTCATTTATTTTATTAGGGACATACCACGAAGCGTCGACGATCGTTCGGAGTACTACTTTGTTTTGGAATCTTTCTAAGATTTCCAGGTTTGATGTAGATGGGGTTCCCCATAGGGAAATCCCGTAGGTTCATATAGGTTTCCGAACTGTTTTATAAATTAGTAATTTATTTTCCAATGATAGTTTAGATTTTCTTCCAATTAACCAATATAGTTTACTAAGTTGTAATCCAAGTTGTTTACGCTTAGTGAATATATGAGTTCTCCAAGTTAGTCTCCTATCTAGATTCAAACCAAGGTATTTGACTGACTCTGTATGTGTGATCTGATATCTATTTAAAGTTACTGGTGAATAACTATTCCTTTTCATAGTGAACGTTACATGATCGTACTTGGATTCGTTCACTTTAATTCGCCATGTCCTAGTCCAGCGTTGAATTTTGTTGAGATGAGCTTGGAGGTACCTCGATGCAGCTTGTGCATTAACATGGGAGGCTAGTATGGCCATATCATCAGCATAAGTAGCTGATGTTGTTAGACGAGATGTGGGTAGGTCGGCTGTGTATATCAGATGTAATATGGGACCTAGTGCGCTGCCCTGTGGAACGCCTGAGGAGATGAGTTGAAGAGCCGTGGTTTCATCTTTGTATCTTATTAAGAAATGCCTATTTGATATGTAGGACCTCAAAAGTTCATGTATCTGGTAGAGTAGGTACATTTTTAGTTTGTGGCATAAACCTTGATGCCATACCCTGTCAAATGCTTGTTGCACGTCAAGAAATACTGCAGAGCAGTGTCTTTTTCCCTCCAAGACTCTGTCTATTTTATCCACCATCCTATGCACTGCTCGATAGTGCCAAGCTGACTTCTGAAGCCAAACTGGTGTTTAGGGATTAATTCTTGATTGTCCAGAATTGGCATTAGTCTTCGCAAAATTAGTTTTTCAAAAACCTTTGACCTAATAGGGAGTAGGCTTATGTAGGTTTACCTGGCATAACGATTTGCGCCGTTTTTCATTGACTTGGAAAATGCCGAGTGTGAGGATTGCATTGTACAGGTGTGTAAGGGCTTGTATAATTTTTCTTGGTAATTGCTTGACGATCCTCCCAGTAATTGGGTCGTATCCTGCTACTTTTTCTTATATTGATCTTGCTTATTTCTTCTTCTGCCTGTTTAATAGTTAAAAGTTTAATGGGTAGACTTATTTGAAATGGTGAATCAAGGAATTCTAGGATTTTCGTTTCTTCCTCTGGGAGTTGACATGGGAAAGGTGTGAAGACTTTGGTAAGATGTTTCGGCAATGTTCGGCATTTGTCTTTTCTTTGTTGCTGCGGGCCCAGTTGTTATCTTCCTTTTTGATAGGAGGTATGTGTAACGTTGGTCTTTTCAGTTTCCGTACCACTTTCCATAGCGAATAGTTTGTTTGTTCATTTGCGTTGAGGTTTTCAAGATAGTCCTGAATTCCTTGATTTGTATGTTGATAAAGAAGTTTTTTTCGTTGTTTGTTAGCGCTGTTTAGGGCTCGCTTATCTACATCCGACCTAGTAAGCTGCCAGCGTTTTCTGAGACGCCGTTTTTCAGCTATTTGATCTTTTATGACAATAGGAACCTCTTTAGTTTGTAAGGTGGTTTTCAGTTAAGGAGTAGCTTCCTATGCTACTTGCTGAATGAGTTCTGTAAGTGAGACTACTGCTTGTTCAATGTCATGCTCATTTTGTAAAGGAACATGTGTATCTACTAAGTACTTGAATCTGTTTTGAAAGTATTCCTAGTCTGTATGTTCATTATGTAGTGAGGATCGTGGTTGAATTTTTGTTATATGTGAATGTATAGTTATTGTAATAGCCGATTGATCTGCTGCTAATTCGAATCAGGATGTGATGGTACACTGACGTACATTTATTCCTTTTGTAATACCGAAGTCTAAAAAATCTGGTATTCTGTGACGGTCTGTTGACCAGTAGGTAGGTTCCCCTGTAGACAAACAAGTGAGATTGTTTCCTTGAATAACTAGCTGCCAATAGTCGTCTTCCATCGGTTCTTGTTAAACGTGAGTCCCAGTGCACATGTTTTGCATTCTAGTCCCCTGCTGCTATCAATCTGTTGCCCAGAGTCTTGAAGAAATGAGTATAACCTGCTGGAGTAATTAAATGTTTAGGTGGGCAGTAAACTGCTGAGATTGTAAGTGGAACGTTTGAGTTTCTATTTTAACATTTGTGGCTTGTATATGATCTTTTTGGAATTTTTCGAGTTTATAATGCTTGATTTTACTCGAATAATTACAGCTGTTCCTCCATATGAGAATGATATCTACTTTGTGTATTAGTTATATTAGTATTAGTTGCGCCGCGCCATTGTGTTAGTTTAATAATTAATATTGTGAGAAGATTCATCATGGTCCCCATTTGCGTAATTTGATTTTTCATCATAGTCTTCATCTCTTCCATGTGGTTATTTTGTTGCATTGTTTGGTATTGTATTTCCTGGAATGTTGGGTGGCGCCGATGGGGGTCTGCTGTTTAACTTTGTCTGCGTATGATGTTGCTGATGTTCTTTCAGATTGAAAATACGGCCTTTTTAATAATTTTATATCATTTTTTCTTAGTCGTGGATATAGTTTTTCTTGTAATTGTTTATGGACTAGGCAACCACGGTAGTTGGCCGGGTGATTACCCTCGAAATTTACTTATCATCCTTAGTTTTTCTTGGGCATTCTTGTGTAGAATGGAGTTGCGTACATTTGCCACACCTGGAAGAATGCTGGCAGTAATTTTTCGTGTGTCCGAAGCGTTGACATTTTACGCATTGTGGGATGGTTCGTTTGGTATGCGGAGGTTCTACTACAACACTATTATTCAGCAATCTTTTTATTTTGTAAATTTCTTTATTGTTATCGTTTTACTTTAGTTCCACTATAAACCTTGGGAGCGGTTTTACTGTATCGCCTAATTCTTCTAGTCCTTGCTTGATTTCTGGCATATTAGTTGAGTGGTGTAAATTTTTAATAACTACTCTAAAGTTCCGGTCTTGCTTGGATTTATACGTATATAATTGTGTATTTCTTTCGGCAAGCTGCTTGATAATAGTAGAATATATTTCACTCGTTTTGTATCTTAATCTGTTCTTTTTCGAGGGCTTTCAGAATATAGTTGTCTTTAGCGATCTCATTTAGAAGCGTTATTAGTGGTTGTATATTTTTGACGTCAGCTATGAAAATTGGAGGTGGTTGAGGGGCCTTGGTGTTGGATTTATTATGATCTTGTATTTCTTCAACCTCTTCTAGTTCTTCACCTAATGTGTCAAATCTATTGGTGGTCTCTAGTGTTTCTCCTAACAAGTATTCCTTCTTTTTGGTTACTTGTAGTAATTTTTCAGGACTCCGATTACGTTTCTTGCTGGGAACGGTTTGCCAGTCGTTGTTTTGCAAATTAGGATATGATTGTTGCATGTAGATAGGGAATTAATTTGTCGGTTGTGAATATGAATAGGTTGGAATTTGTACTGCTTGACGTTGTGTAGGGTACAATTGTTGAGTCATGTTGTACATTAATTGATGTGATAATTGCTGTGTTTGTGTTTGTCCCATAAAATCATTAGTTGGTTGATTGAAAGCCATTATTCTTTACTTAAATTATGTATTGTGCAATGATGACGCAAAATGTATTGTGTTATAATCAATAAACCAAATGTAAAGCTAATATAAATATAAATTGATATCACTGACCTGGAGGTCAGAGATATTGCTAGCGCTCGTATCACTTTCAGTACTGGATGTTGACAACCTTGCACTGTGAATTTCAAACGCATACTTTTAATAAAGTATAGAATTTCGAAGTTTTAGCAGCTAAGCTTTCCGGATTAGAATTTACATTTCAAGTGAGAAACTAATTTTACAATTTCTTCATAATATACAAAAACTAAATTTTAAATTTTAGGAAGTTGTACCTATGAGTTTATTTAAATACCTTAAAACGTTAAATAAATGTAATTAGCAATTATTTGCTTGCAAGTAGCATTTAAACAGCCTGCACTACGTCTGACACTACCCATTGCATAAGGGGCCACTCGCAATGCACAACTAACGTTATACGGTTCTGGTGTACTTGATGTGTTTGCTTCCGTATATCAAGCATAACTGCTGTCTACGTAACGCCAACGCCCCGAGAAACGGCTTTCAATATTTGCGAGAGTGAAGCTACTGGTTATAACTAGACTGTCATAAAACTAGGTATATAGTGAATTGATAATTCAATATTACAAATTAACTGGCAGAATAAAGAACAACTAAATAAATTCTGTGATTAAATGTTTTTTTAACAAGTAATTTAAAAAAGCAATGATAAATTATAAGTATTTCGCAGATGTAAATTGTCTTGAAGCTTAAGATTAACAAGAGGTGTTCATTCTACAACGATTTGCTTTTAGCGATAACAAGTTTGTCAATGCAAATAAGCTCTATTAAGGAATTAAAAAACAAAACAAAAAACCCATGTACTTATGTAAGTACCATATCTAAACTCTTGATTATTCGTTTTTTAAATCATTAATTAAACAGTTAAAAAGAACTAACTGATGCAAAGTCGATTAACAGGTACTGTCATTCGTTGGTGTCGGAAAGACGAAGGCTGGTAGGTCTCGTCTGACGTGATGTGTTGCTTTTGCTGTAACGAGGACTTGGGAAACCAGACCAAAATTAAACTTCGATGTAGTGTATAAATATACGTTTATATTTAGGGAAAAAAGAAATATCAAAATAAAAAAGAAAAAAGTCTGCAATAAAAGGGAGAGTCTTAATATCTCAAAATACCCAATCATTTAACCCTCAAAAAAAATCTCACCTGAGATGGAACACGTATCAAATGAAATCCGTTGTAAATCCGCACAAAGGCGTAATAAATAAAATAATAAAAAGGGTTTGAATGGTTTTATCGATATCATGATGCGCGGTAATGGTGCCTATATAAATCTTGTATTATTGTGATTGGCAAGTTTAAATAGCAATTGTAAATTCTTAAGCCTGCTTTGATATCCACGATTAAATCTTAACAAACAAATCTATAATGAATGAATTATTATTTACAAATTTAATTGTTTTCCATTTAATCTCACAACCTAAACTAACAGAGGTTTAATCACCACAGATACAACCCTGCAATTTTAAATTGTTTAAAAGAGGTTATAAGGCTACAACAATAACTTTCACACTTTCTTTGTTGTATCTTTTTACAACAAAAATACAATTCTTTTGCAAACCTACAACAGTGTTGAGCTTTAGCGCAACTTATACCTACTTCTTCATTTTCTACAATTAAATACAGTTGCAGAAATGTCCTATAATTTACGCTTCTTTAAAATATTCTATTGGTTTTTCTAACAAAACAACTGTAATTATTACTGCTAACGTTTTAGCCTGCCTAACGCAATTTCGGCTTTTACTTCTATTCCAGTAGTATCTCATTAGTAAATTACAAAATTACTATTAGTATTAGCTAAAACTATAACGAAAAGAAAATATGGGCGCACGATTTGTCTACTGTCAGCCAATTGATATCTGTAAACAAAACATTTTTTCAAATCGTTTGTCAGTGACGAGGCTGACCAGGGCAATGAAATGATAATTGGATCCATTATCTATTGTAGTATTAGGAGCACGGTAACTACAGTAAAAAGCCTCTGACTAAAGCTGTACTTGTTGCTACTTCGTTGGATCAGTTTGTTACACTACCTGGGAAGCGAAGGGGGGAGACTAATCAGAAGATTGGGCCTACCCTAGATGATCTCAATTGTTTTAAGATTATTAAATACGCGACGTTCAATTGTTTTTTGTCTTTGCCATGATAATCAGCAGAATAAATACTGCTAATTTTCTAAGTTAACCGACTTCGTGCGCCGATAACTGCGAACAGTTTTTAAGAAGTTACAATTCAATGCATGATAATAAATCACTTATATAAAACTCCAGATATATAGAAATCCAAACGAAACTTGATCAATGCATTACAAAATTACGAAATTAACCGCCTAAAGCGTACGATAAACATGAAGGACGTTTTTTCTTTTACTCCTTTGTTATTTGATATTTTTTTATTTTTATGCCATTTAAATAAATAAATAATTAATCCAAATTATTATCTTTAATTACATGCTACTACATTAGGAATGCTAAGTAAATTGTCTCGCACAATGAGTCGGAGCGATAAATACATTTGTGTGCTAGATGTAGAACCAATTAAACATTTAATAAAATCAGAAACTACAGGGAATAGTAAGACTAATTCCAAACCTTCGTTTGCTTAAAGTTTCACCTGGTTTTTGTTGAATAGTAAAACTGTATAATAAGTAAATAAAAAAGGTGTTAGAAGCAGAATAATTGAATGGTACCTAAAATAAAAACATATGTTTTGTTTTGTACAACACTAACCGAAGCAGCTTAACAGCTTACGTTTAACAAGAACGACTTTTCTTTATTTTTGATACCCACAAAACCTTTTCCTATAAAAGGGTTTACGAGCACTCAGTATAGACCTTTTCCTAGCCTGATTATTAACCCTTTTACCTTACCCGTAGAAGTATGCCACTTTAGACACATACATAGGATGATTTTTCTATATGGAGGAAAAGAAGCATAATATACCTACTTAAACTTGTTTCGGGATATTGGCATGGTTTTAGAATTTATAATGTTACCGAGACAACGTACTAAATCATGTAAATGACTTTATTAATATGGATCAATTCAGTTCAGTTCAAGGCCGCATAAATTGACTGCCAACATAGTTTAAGGAGTGATGCCTTTTAAAGAAAAGATGTAACAAGTGACCTGAAAATTTATGATCAGTTTTCATGCAATAGTAATATAAACAGACGTTTTCATGTAAAACACGAAATTATGCTAAGGGGTATTAGAAGGGAATGCCCACAAAAAGGTATCTAAAATTGCAGAGGTTTCTCGTACGAGCAATAAGTTTATCGATAAGGTTGAGAAATATATTTGAACAACATGAAAAGGTTCCAGTGAGTTTATTAAGGTTTAGTATTTGTAGACTTTACGTACCTATATTAAATAAAATCTAACTTAGTTAAAGTATGTCAGTTTTAACCTCACAAAATTACTATTATATGTAATAATTGCTACAATTCAAATATACGCCCCAACATCAACCCATCCAGAAGAAGAAGTGGAAGCCTTCTACGAAGAAATAATTACCGCTATAGAAGAAAACAAATGCTATCAAAACATTATAATAGGCGATTTTAACGCCATCTTGGGACGACAATTGGACGACTCTAAAATATATGTCGGGAAATATGGATTGGGCGAAAGAAATGACAGAGGAAACATGTTAACACACTTTTTGGAAGATCAAAAACTTTTTGCAATGAACACCTTTTTCAACAAAAAATCACAAAGAAAATGGACATGGATTAGCCCTAACGGTCAAACAAAGAACGAAATTGACTATATACTGTCATCCGACAAAACTCTAATCCAAGATGTAACAGTATTAAACTCATTCAATACTGGAAGTGACCACCGCATTATAAGAGCTAAGGTTAAACTAGAAACAGAAATAAAATCCGGCAAAAACGCAGGGAAATACAAAAACCCCGTGAACACAGAATTACTCAAACGAAATTGCGAAATCTATAAAGAAAAAGTTAACACCTCTTTAAATCAGACCGAACACACTCCAAATGAAATAACCCAATTAACTACAACAATAACCAAGGCTCTACATGAAAACGCACTCAGCATAGCTAAAAACAAAAGTAACAAAACAAATAAACTATCAGACGAAACGATGAAAATGATTGAGAAAAGACGGGAACTATATAAAATTGGCCTATATGCAACACCAGAATACAGAGAAGTCCGAAAAGATGCAAGAAAAATGATACGAAAAGATATGGAAGATGCATATGAAAAAGTGGCAGAAGAAGTAATAGAGAAAAACCGCAATATGAAATGCCTAAGAAAAAATGAAGGAAAACAGGAAATCATAGCAATGAAAGATGAAAATGAAAGGGAAATAACAAATAGAACGGAAATCGTGGAATTAGTTGAGAAATATTACAAAGACCTATATTCCTCTAAAACCACAAAACCTCAAAATCTAGTAGAGATAAAAGTAACAAATGTTGGTTCTGAAGATCTACCCGAAATAGATGAAGAAGAAATAGTACTCGCTCTACAACATATGAAAAATAATAAAGCACCGGGAGAGGACAATATATTAATAGAAATGATCAAAGAAGCACGTGAAACAATCTTACCATGGTTAAAGGAACTGTTTAATAAATGTATAAAAGAAGAGAAGATACCTGAACAGTGGAATACAGCAGAAGTAATTCTGTTATTCAAAAAAGGAGATCGAAAGCTGCTACACAACTATCGACCAATAAGTTTGCTATCACAATTATATAAACTTCTAACAAGAATCATTACGAACAGAATAACAGTAAAATTAGATGACTACCAACCTGTAGAGCAGGCTGCCTTCCGAAAGGGGTACAGCACAAATGATCACTTATTGACAATGAAGATATTAATCGAGAAAATAATAGAATACTATCTACCGCTTCACCTAGCCTTTATTGACTATGAAAAGGCGTTTGACTCAATTGAACACTGGGCAATTATGATATAATTAGATAACGCACGCATTCACTCTAGGTACAAAAACATAATTAAATACATATATAAAGAAGCGCTGTCAATGATCAAAATACATGAAAACACCAACAAAATACCAATAAGAAGAGGAATCAGACAAGGTAATACGATTTCACCAAAACTGTTCAATCTAGCCCTAGAAGGTATTTTCAAAAAACTGGATTGGAGAAATTTTGGAATCAACATAAACGGAGAAAGACTAAATCATCTCAGATACGCCGATGATATTGTACTAATTGCTGAAGACGAAGAACACCTACAGAAAATGATAATTGAATTGGAAAGAGAATCACAGAAAGTTGGGCTAAAAATGAATTTAAATAAAACAAAAATTATGAGTCCACATAACATCCAAGTAAAAATAAAGGAAACACAAATAGAAAACGTCACCGAGTACATATATCTAGGCCAAACGATACGAATTGGCAAAGAGAATAAAGATATAGAAATAGAAAAAGAAGACGATTGGGATGGGCAGCTTTTGGAAAACTATCGAAAATGTTTAAAAACAAAAGAATTCCCCAACATATTAAATCTAAAGTATTCGACGCATGTGTGCTACCAGTTTTGACGTATGGAGCCCAAACATAGACACTTACGAAACAAACGATACACAAGCTAGAAGTTACACAGAGAAAGATGGAAAGAGCTATGTTAGGTATCACAATAAAACACAGAAAGAGGAATTAATGGATTAGGCAAAGAACAAGAATAACATAATATAACTAAAAGAGTTGCGCAATTAATTAAAATGGGACTTCGCAGGACATGTAGCAAGACTAAAAGACGACAGATGGAACGTAAGAATCACAGTGGAGACCCTGGGAAGGAAAGAGGAAGACCGATCACAAGATGGTACGACGACTTAAAGAAAATTGCTGGATTAAAATAGATATCAACAGCTCAAAATAGAGAGAAATGGAAAGAGAAGAGGGAAGCCTATGCTCAACACTGGGCGCACTGAGGGCTGAAAGAAGAAGAAGAAAGAATTGCTACAACCCATAACCTGGAAACTAGGCCCCAGAAGCTATAAGCTTGTGCGGGAGGGAGGGGGCAATTATTATTATTACGCAGGCCCTAAGTGCGGCTGCAGCCGACTTACAGATGGAACAGCGCAAATCCCACATTTGTGTCACAACTAAGGAAAACTGCAGAAAACCTTAACCAGATCTGCCGGCACCGGGAGTCGACCCGGGCCGCCTAGGTGAAAGTCCGGACTATGAAAGTCCTAGACATTACACTGTATCCATACATATTTTATTATCTGGCTTTTGTCGATATTAAAATTTAATTCAGTCTTATATTTAAAGAACTCAAATGCATAGAAAAGTATTTAAACAGACACGTAATGATGATTTTCTTGAGTACTAAAAAGGAACCTTTGTGTATTTTAAAAAGTTAATGTATTAAATAATTCTTTAATCTGTAACTGCATTGCTGTAAATCGTTGTGTTACATGTCTTATAGTAGTTGCTATACTTTTGACCCTCTATGCATGCCTACTTATTTTCGCAATCATTTTCTCGATTTCCTGAATACTATACCTAAATTGTTCGCAAAGTGGTGTATGTACAAGTAAATCAAAAAGCGTTTCACGTGCGATAAGTTTCTTTGAGGTCACTAAGTCGACATGGAGTTTAAGAGGAAATTTAAAGTGCAAACACGAAGGAAAAATGATATCAATGAAGAAGTAGCTAGTAACTACTCCTATTCCGGACGTTTGCTGTGTTACAGTAGATTATACACTAATTAAATGAGAGAAAATGATGACTTTTCTTGATGTGCAGGTTTAATAAATATACCAATTAAGAATGGTGTTGCTCTTTCCTGCCATGCCTATATACAACTTTTTGCACGACATAATAATGCCTTTATCGTATTTGCAAAATTCTTGAAATTATAAAATTCCCGAAAGCACCACGGTCATAGTTACTTGATATTTGACTGTTGCTTGTTCAGTTGCTTGAATGCGCATCATGGAAACTTCCTAAGAGGAGAAAATTATTCGAGGTCTTTTTAGGGAATAAAATAACGCTTTATATACAGATCGTGAAAAAAATGCAATTTTTGTAACATGTAATTTCCAAACTTTACAATACAATTTCTTGTAAAACTATTCAATTTCTTGTTACTTTTTGATAACCAACCGCACCGCTAGTTCATTCATTAGAACAATAAACGCAAAAAATATATTTGTTTTCAAACCTTTGCCAGCCCGTAAACACAATAGATTATTATTATTGTTAAATATTTCAAATAAATCAAAAATCAATTTCAAATGTTAAAATTTCCGAAGAATTCAATTTTCAAAAAAATTAAAAAATAAAGAAATAAAGAAAACTAAATGTAGAAATTATTTTTCTGACAATGTCTCGTCTATGCGATTTTTCTTTGTGTATGCACATGTTTTGGGCAATCTGGTTTTCTATTAGCTGTTTTAAAATTTGGTTATTGGTTAAGTCAGAAATAAAATAAAATTAAACTAAATGAGACGAGAAACTAAAATTCTAAAATAAACACTAATTGTTTATTATTTATATTTTTTATAAAAAGAATTTGGCAAAAACACGATTTTTAGCTAAATCTAAACTTAAGATGTATGCATTTATTATTAATTTAAAGCTTCGAATAAAAATCAAATACCATAAGAAATGTAGATGCTACAGTCACTTTACTATAGACTTGACACTCCAAACTTTATTCTTAAATATCCAATAGATCCTACATTTTAATACTTTAAGTGTGCTTTCTTACGTCTTTTAATCAGGAATTCCCGTGATGCAATTAAGTTTTTCATAAAAAATTACATTTTTCCTAAATTTTGTACTTTACAATAATTTTTGTTGCATTTACACCACTTTCAATACGTAATTTCATAAAACTCCGAATCTAATTAATAAAATCCATACATTAATGTGTTAAGGATTTAGTATACTGGCGTTATATTCACCACATTTTACTACATATTCACTCTCTATCGCAAGAATTAACTATCAGAAGCTCGTGCCCCACTTATTTGATGCGCTCCGTGTAATTTCACCACACTATATAAATTGCAATCTTTAAAAAGAATTATGGAATGTAAGATGGGGTACATACATTTTTCTTTAAATTTGACATTAATAACCGGCAAAGTGCTTAATATTATAACGAATACTTAATCTATGGAGTCATGCAAAACTAAAAGATTTTAATTATTTAATCTCGATGCACTAAGATACGGTATCCTCTAAATACTTTGATTCGATATCTAGACTATTGCTTTGCATATTTTTTATTGTTTAGGTATCCAAAAGTGGCAAGTAAGACAAAGTTTAGATAAACGATTATATTAAGTAAAATAGTTCTTATTGCTCTTTCATGTCAGTTACCATTTAATCCATAGAAAGTAGAAAAACTCTGTTAACCAGCAGCAATATTATTATGTATCAGAATGATATTAGTATCCTGCGCCGTCTACTCCCCAACTCACAAGTTTTGTACCCATTTTTATTCCAATATGGCGAATATGTTTTTACGACATTAGAAACCTTTAGATAACAAATTTTACGTTTTTACGTTTCGTCAGGTAAATAGAGCAAAAACTGGGCTGAATCGAACTACTTGGGTATTCCAGAGCTGGACGCAAAGATGATCTTGTTTGCTGCCGCAAGACCTTTAAATCGCTTTAGCATTGATTTAGGTCAGGGTACCTTCAAACGGAATAGGAAACGAGAAAGTTGATAAAAATTTTGTCGTAAGTTTTATTAAAACCAGAGAACTACAAAACAAAGCGAAAACGAGACAAATGCTATATCTATGTTCAATTGAATCGTTTGTAAAATGATGCGTAGTAAGGACTATCACGGTCACTTACCATACTGGTGCATTTATACGTATAGTAACTGTTTTTAAACAAACTTTAGAAATTTTTTACATTAAAATTTTTTTTTGTACATTAAAATTCAACTGGAAAATTTATTTGAGTTAAACTTAACTTCAAGCTGAAATGCATAAGATGTTGATTGAAAACAATTAACGGTGCTAGTGTTTTAAAAGTTTTAAAGATTTTTATTTATTTCTAAATAAGGAAGCAAAACCATAAATTGCACTTAATGTAAAAAAAGTTTTAATGTGAGGCTACGCAGCCACTCACTTTTTCAACTTTATTTTCATATACCTAATAAATCTTCTTCTAAAGCTAGTAAAATGAGCTCATTTCCTAAAATTACAATTACTTAGTGAAACTGACGGCATGAAAGCGGGTAATTTTTATCTGCAAATCTATATAGAAAAACCTACTGTAGCTGCCTACTCTAATATTCTTAAAAGCACATCAGTAGGATGATTAATTTCCAGAATTCTTGAGAAATTCTATCATGTTATAAATTTCAGATATTTCCATTCTAAGCTAGGATTCTATATTTAGCACAATAAACTTACAAACTCTCATATAATAATACTGAGTATTTATTTTAATGAAGGTTTCGGTTTAATTATGTATTCATTTTGTAAAGGAAAAAGCTGTATTTATTGAGTTTTGTGTATAATTAGGTCATAATGAGATTTGTTCATCGTCAATCGTTTTAGTCAATTATCTTCGTTATGGTAGACTTTGGAATATGAGATTCTTATCAGCTACAAGATCAGCTACAATCCTATCTTTGTAGAATTAAGATCTGCGGTAATTATAGTCAGCTGTGTTTGAATAGTGACGTCATATAAAGCATTCGCGAGGCGGTTGACATAAAATTGACATAATTTTTATTTGTTTCGCCAAATCATATATAAACCCCAGCTAAAATTAACAAATTCAGTCGATAAAATGCTTTGAATGAACTCACGCTCGACTCCGGATTAAAAATCTGTAAATTAAGTGAGGTTAAAAGTGTTGACCATATGGTTTATGTCAACAAAGGAAAAATTCAACAAAGTTTGAAGAATTTTTACCTGAACATTTTAAATTAAAGAAGATTTATTTTTTATTCAACAATTATATGGAAGTGTGAACGAGATTGTTATTGGATAAATTCAAGAAGATTTTATTTCCATTGTTGATTTAAAGAATCGACGTATTTACGTTTATAAAATCATCTGACAGATTTGAATGCAGTAATACCAATTTTAAATAATATTGTAGTAAAAAAAGATAAAGTACATCAAGATCCGTTTACTTTACATACAAGGTTGGTCAAGTTAAAAGGTTTTGATTTAATTTTTCATAAACAAAAATTATAAAGCCAATCTGAATAATTTCAGAAGTCATTTTTCTAACTTTAAAGGTTTTTAAATAATTAAACTCTTATGAATAAAACAATTTAAATTTCTTTATTAAAATTTAATTATCATAAATTAAATTTATTTGAACATTTGTAAATATTTTCATTTGATTACATTGATTGATGTTAGTTTGCTCAAGTGGAGAACTGTTATAGCCCTATGTCAGGTTATTAACGACTAATTAACACACTTGAGCAAGCTCAGGAAAGAATTTCCTATTTTATTTTATTGTTTTGTTCGAAATGACTTTCTTTTTATTTTTGTTTGAATTTGATTTTCTTTTATTTTCATTAATAAAATAAAGACTGTGTTTTTAATTTATCTATGTGTTTATTTGATGTGTATACAAGCATCCATTTCTTTTTCTTTTCATATTTAGAGTTTTGCTTGCTGTTGTCCAGTTGCGGAAGTCCAAGTGTCTTCATTGTAAGTTTTTCTTTTCTTCCAGGTATAAGAATCAATAAGATTTTATTATTTCAACTATTTCATGCTCTATCGAATTAAACCCGAGTTAGCCGATTGGGAAAAGGAAAAATATTGGGGTGTATTTTATTTTATTTTATTAGATTTCACCTTAGACATTTTATGGGTTAACCTGATTGTGGCGCAGATTAAATATCACCTCAATATACTTTAATAATAATTGTGGCGAAAAATCAATACTTTAATAGTAAATTTTGTTAAAAACTTCTTTCAGCATATTTATTCTAAAACTTTTTGACTTTCATAAATCAAAATTAATATGCTAGTTATAAGAATTACTTTTAACAGGGCCTTGTGGTGTAGGATCGTGTGCTCATTTATAAGCGCGGACGGTAAGCAAACCAGAAACAACAATTACAGCGTTGCTGCATTGGTAAAATGCTGAAGAACCAAACAGCCCATGTAGTTACAGCCCCCAATGGGTCCATACAGGTAACTAGAGGGAATAAGCATCCCAATTCAGCCCAATACTATAAACCGGGATCGCTTGTGTGACTTCAACTAAGTATGTTATCCAGGCCGACATAGACTGACAAGCTATGCCGGACTTTCTGTTTCCAAGCAAGCGGTGCACTGCTCAGGTAGTTCTTTACACACTTTTAGCATGCATCAAGTTAACTAATATTAAGTATCTAATAAAAATAGCATTTGTGTTGCATTTTATTAGTTCAAACTATTTCTAATAGTAAAGCATAAAACCACTAACAATGATTTATGGTAACTAAAAAAAAGAATAATAGACTTTTAAATAAATTGTTGATTAGCGCTTAGCTTTACATTATCACTGAGCATCAGAAGTGTGCATGTAATCGTTTCGTAATTGTTAATCGCCCAATATTTCAATTTAATCGTAATTATTGTAACTATCGAAGTAATATATAGATCTAGATACGAAATAAAATAGAATTAAATTGCCACAGATTTGGATCCTTTGGAACTTTAAAAATCCCTACTTGGCGCTGGAATTTTCTCAGATCCCGTATTGTAGTCTTGAGGTAAGAGGGATGTTCGCAACTGTTATTCCTTGTCCAAAAACCACCAAAACATAACTAGCAAAATAAGACTAAAGCTATAAAATAAAACTACGGATCTAAGTGCTGTAACTATACGGAAAAATGTTACAAAATATTTAAAAATAATAAACATAATGACGATATATCTTTTCGGGCTAAAATCCGTACTTTCGCATTTATTTTAAATAACTCTAGCAAAGCAGGTTAATAAAATTGTTTTCATGCACACACCATATGCACAATAGAAATGAATGGAATTATGGATGCCGCATCTTGCATGTAAATTATTTGAACAGTATTAATTGTGGTTTCATTCTTTGTCAACAACCAAAATATATTTATGTGTTAAATAAGAAATTTTAATGCAAATGTATTTAGAATGGAATCCCAAATTGTTATAATGTAAAAGCTAATAATACGTGTAGGTTTTCAAATACCAGTAACTAAATATGAGTATGTTTGTATTGTGTTTAAACGATTTTCTTGAATTTAATTCAATATACATAGTTCAAAATTAATATTCAATGCTATAGTTTGAAACAACAAATTGTTGTTCTACTCACAAAATAGATTTCAGATGTAAAAGATTGACTATATGTAATAATTAACTTAATGTAAACCAATAAAGAATCCTTTCCTAAATTGTAGATTCTCGTTTAGATATTAAACAATAACATCAAACAAGTTGGGTGACGCCATCTTTTTTTTATTTACTCACGTTTTCTATCTAAATAGTAAATCTTTGCACTTAACATCCACTGATCTGGATCTAGATTTAGTTAGCACTAATTCTATTGATCAGGTAACTTCAATAGTCAGATAACTCCAATTTTCAGAAACTGCGTTTCGATGGGGAGTTTTTTTCGTAGATCGGTGGTGCTATTTACAGTTAGCAGTTTTTAGCATGGGTGTGGCTTGATGGGCGATTTTTGTCCCGTGGAGCGGCGATTTCCAGAAATGGATTTGTTTTCAAATCAACTAACTTAAAAGTCAAGAAACTTCGATGGTGTTTCTAATTTTTGAAAAATGTGTTTAGAGCCTTTTCATCAATCGTACATCAAATGCATACGACTACGCCAACGGATCTCAAAAATATAAGAGAAGAAGTTTATAATTGCTTCAGTGTGTTTGGCTTCCTTAAACAGTTTTCGAGAAACCATTGCCGTATTTAGTAGCCAACCTATACACGGTGTCCCATTAAACAACAGTCTGACTTTGCCTGTGGTTAGATAATTATTAAAGAACGAAGATCTCTACATATCCTTTTTCTTGTACTTCTGTACTTTTACAGAAAAACAGCATCAAAGTTAAGCCCAATGTTTTCAAATTAAATAGTAATAATGTACATGACACATATGTATTTTAAAATTCAAGGAAATAAACAATACTGTTTGGTTTTTCAAATGTGCATAGTAGCAGGTAATAAAGGATAAATAGTAATAAACACTCCACGTACCGTTTTGTTATTATTATTTCAATGAACACAAATACAGCTGCGCATCTTCTTTGTGGGTTTATATATCAATATTTTAGTTACATTTCTGGGGATTTAAAATTTAGTCTTTACTCTTTTATTATTATCTACAATCCATACGAATTTGTTAAACCGTAAAAAAAGAAAAAACCGTTTTCCAACTCATCTTTGCACTTTCCTAGTTAGTAGAATTATTATTAATTAATTAGATAATATATATTTCCATAAAGAAACTACGTACTGCTATTAAATAAGTATTCATAAGAATTGTGACTAATAATTGTAATAATAATGATAAATTGCAAAACTCCCTACACTGCAGTTTTTAGTAACAGTAACTGTACTTATTTTTTACGTATTGTTTTTATACTATGTAGTTTTTTATGCGAAAAAATTACCATCCATCAGGCTCGTTCTTTGTTCAAAACATAGAAACGAAGGTTTTACTAAAGGAACTTTTTAGTGCTGCACTATAAATTTAAAGAAAAATCACAATACCTATTTATGGATAGATTAAATTATCTCAACACGTTTTTACTTAATTAACTATTTATTAACGAATACCGAATCAAACTATAATGATAGTTAAATGGGTCAGTATTGGAATGATGTCATTTCTGCCCGCGTTCCCTACTAGACACCAGGGAAACACCCCCCCGGATTTCTACATTATTTTTAATAGAACGTTTTAAGTTATTTCAACAACATTCAAAATGGAACGTGCGCCTTCTGCATCCTTGTTGTGCTGATTTAACAGATTTCACGTTTTGTACTGATGATGTTAATTTCTAAAGTGTTTGCATTAATTCTATTAGATTTAACACTGACCTGCATCTATGATACGTATTTTGCTAAATAGAATTTTCAAGTGTATTTAATCAACAAATGTTACTAAGTTTGTATGTCTACAATGGCGAGAAGCTTGTCTTCAAAGTCCGATCATTGCCTATTCACCGTGTATATTAAAAAAAATTGTTGTATATTAAATTTTTAGTTTGTTTTGATGAAGTTATAAATTAAATTATCCCTAAACTTTGTTCCATCAGATTATAAAGTGTACAGACCACACATAAAAATAGATTGCTTAATAAGTTTTTATTAACAGTATGTCAATACTATTAATAATCGTATTTACATGAACATGTAGTTTAATTACAGGGTCCGTTAATCTGTATAACATGTTATCTATCTCAGTAAGATAGCGTGATATGCATGTATAGTATAATGTACATATATATGTCAATATTCACATCATGTTAATACTGTTACTAGAGTGTGAGATTGATAGCTTTTGTAATAATTAAAAACGTTTGCTCCAATATTTAATTTTTGTAGACAGAAAAATCTTGTTTTCTGTACGAGTTGATTATTCGCTCTATTCTACTCATATTCCGCTCCATTCATTTTCAATTTCTGATTATCAATTTTAACTACGTTTTAGTTTTTATGTTTTCCTTTTAGTTAGTTTCGTGTTTCTTTGTAATAAATCTCCTCGTTTTCTTACCTGTGCTTACAGTATAAAAAGTTAATTGGCACGTAACCTGGAAATTAAAACAAATATTCAAAAAAGTTAATGTTCAGAGACGTTAATAGTTATTAATGTTTGGGCGTTATAAAACAGAATTATAATTACGCATTTACTTTTATTTAAAAAGCGATCAACAAAATAATTATTGTAGTGACTAATTTTGACAGTTTGTTTATTTGTTTGCGCAGTTAATAGTGTTTCCGCATACGATCACGGTAGGCGAATGGCATGTTACCGACCTAATAGCTTCGTCATGACGTGATTTAATTAATACCCTTTTTTCCCGATCACATGCTATAACTAATCGATTTAATGATATGTATGTGAACACTTGATTAACTGTTGTCTGATGTGTTGGTAAATCTAGGTGTAACGCAATCTTGGTGTCATAATAATAAAAGTGTGATTTTTGCTGCAGTCCATACAGCGTTACGAACGGCACCGATATCTACAAAGCCCTCTGTACTAATAGAACGGGGCATAGGATACTTCGCCGACCGTGGACACTACGCCGACTAGCCGTTTTGGACACTTTGCTGACCGTGGACACAACTCCGACTGCAAGCGGTGGACACTACGCCGACTGGCCGTTTTAGACGACAGTGTACACTACGCCGCTTCTTAAAATAAAATTTTACTACTAGATACTTTGCCGACCGAGGTCACTACGCCGACCGTAAGCGGTGGACACCTTGCCGACCGAAGAAATTGGTGATAATTCTGTTAGGCGAACTGCTTTCAAGAAAGCATTGCAGCATCATATTTGTGAAAACCATATCAAAATCGATCAACAGGTTAATTAGTTGTAGCTTTGGAACTTTACGTTAAAATACTCATAAAAATGTAACTATGGAATAGATTACTCTTGAGGGTCGGCGAAGTGTCCACGTTGGGAAACGTGTCTAAAACGGCTAGTCGGCGTATTGTCCACAGTCGGCAAGTGTCCACCGGTTGTGGTCGGCAAAGTGCCAACCGCTTGCAGTCAGCGCAGTGTCCACGATCGCGCAGTATCCGCTGTCAGCGAATTCACCAGCCACGGTCTTCGGTCCTTTTCTCTTTTTTCTCTATATTAATCGCAATTCCTAATAGGATTAATCTTCCCCCTGCTTGTGGGTATTACCGCTGACGACTGAGGTAGTTAAACATGACTACAAAAAAAAATAATAACAAAATAACCAAATTTAACAGAAAATTTAAATATATACTAATAGTAAGCATTAAAATTCTTCTCCGTTTAGAGATTTTCTGCATTATACACTTTATTTGATGTTAAAACCTTTTTATATTTTAATAATACGTTTTTTAGTTAGCCGGGCATCTGTATAAATAAAAAAAACTTATAATATTTTTAAGGTCTTTAAGCACGCCAACTTTTAATTTCCTTCTTAATATAATATAAAGTTTATTTATTTGATAGCCTTTTATATACCTTTGGGGTAGATTAGTTCATTTCAAATTTCCAGAATTCTTTTTAACAAAGGCTAGATTTAATTAAAATTAAAACTAATTTATAGTAGTATAATGATTTCTACCTAAATTTAATAACAAAGGCTTTGAACTGCGAATATTAATGCTGAGTTGTGTACTTATAACGCTAAGAACATGTGGATTATATTTACACTATTCAAAATATAGCGTAAAGTACCTGCATTGTTTACTCCGCTAACGAAAATTAATTGAATTTAGTTAGATGTATTTCCTCAACGAAACACGATTGCTAGATTATATTTCCCTGGTATTATTGTTAATAAAAGCAAACTTTATGAAGCAAAAATTGAATTTCCTAAAACTTTTTTAGGTTAGTGCAATAATATTATACATAATACTGAAAACTAAACTTTTAAGATTGACTTGACTTAACTTAAAACCGAAAAGAAGTGGTTGGAACGATTTGTTCAGTATATCCAAATATGCTAAAATAATAAATTATCGAAACATCTCTTTATAAATGCTATGGTATATTCCGATGGAATTCTGGTATGCGTAAAAAACTTTATTTTTAATTTTTATAAAGTTGATTTACTGACAATTGGTATTGAAGAATTATAATGTGTTTTTTTGTTTGCTGATTGGCGCTACATTACAGCATCTTTATTGCATTTTTATTGAATATAGGTATTCCACGTCAATTTACGTGCTTGTCATTTAATGCAGATTGACCAGCACGCCTTCTAGTTAATAGTAAATTGGAGTTTATTTATTTTAAAACATGTATTTGGATATTTGTAACATGATGTTCTTTCTTTCTGCATGACGTTTTTACAAGAAAATTTTTGGTTTTTTATCTTTAGTAATTGTGTTTAGTAACAGCAAACTTATCGCATTTTTAGTTTTATGTAGATTTTTAGAGTATAGTAACTCTCACATCTAATATCAATTAAAGAGCACGTGATTCAATTTACGTTTGAATAATTGATCAGGTTAGTTTTCTGTAATCTACCTTTCTCCCACAGAAATAAGTGTTTATGTACAGATTTTCCTCGTGACAAGTTTAGTATTAAGGCTTGTGAGTGATTACGTTTGCACCCTATGCTTGTTAAATCAAATCTGTATTATCAATGATACAGAATAGATTTACAGTCCAATCACGTAGTAGATTACGTTTTAAAAAACGTAACGTATTTTAACAATTGGTAATTTAAATTAGATTAGGTTGAAATTAACAGAATGAAAAATCTTTAGTTTGACTTTATTATTTATTATTTGCAATATTATTAGTAAGTGAAGATTTTTTATTTATATTTTCTGCAATGTTATGCTTTTATTTATTAACTCATGATTACTAGTGGTTAGTTTTATATTTATTTATATGGCTTGTTTAATTACAAAGTGATTTTTCTGGTTGATTTTATAGATTTGTGATGGGATTGTCATTTCAGCAGTTGTAACTGTTACATGCAACTGTTGGGTGCATTGAGTAAATCTAGGTGGCGCACACAAAGAAAAATTTTAGTCTATTTCCAGTAAGTCAACTTTTCAATTTCTTTACATTTTAGTTAATTAACGTTTTAAAACATGTGTTACACATTTTAACGTTCCAAACATAGGACTTAATTATTCCCAAACCGATTTGGCTTTCAAAAAATAGTCTTAAAGCTATTTGAAGAGTGCAGTAGAGTAAAAGTGAATTCAAGTCGGATTTGAGAACAATCCAATAGTTTTGAGAAAAACGAAGAATTTTAATATAAAAAATACATTGTCTAACGAAAATATTTTCCTGTTTTTCAGAGATCCTAAATGCTCATAGCAAACAAACCTCATTTTGTGGTAATCATGGAATAGATTGACATAACGTGTCAAGATGTTAGGCGTTTGTTTCAAATGTAATACGAGTATATCAATCACTTTGTCTATATTTTAGAATGATATATTTGAATTTATGTAAATTCTCATATCTAAAAACCAGACGTAATAATTTTTAATACGTAAATTTTCTACAGTATCTGGCCATATTAATAGGGACATCGAATAATGTTAATGTTAAAAGTTATGTATTGTTAATACCAAGAATAACAGATTTTGGGAAATGTTTTACGTGTGATTATTAACGCTTGTTGTATTAACAAATAATTCAATAAAATAATTCTAAATAATAAAGTGGTATAAATGGCGAATTTGCTGAATATGCTGATAACTAAAGGATGCAATTCTTAGCGGCTACTGAAGAAATTAATAAAGAAGGTATTTTACTATTTCTCTAGAAAATAATCGTAGAAACGTTTCCAAGAAACTCTTTTCCACAGAAATAGTAAAATATCTACTTATAATTTTGGCCAGTATCGTCTAAGACATTACCCTCTTCAGTTATTGGCATGTTCAGCAAATTCGCCATTTATACCAGTTTATTACTTAAAATTATTTTATTGAATTGTTTGTTAATACAAGAAGGGTTAATAAAACATACGTGAAACATTTCTTAAATTTTTTTCCTGGTGTTAACAATATAAAACTTTTAACATCCAAATTATTGGATATCGCTAATAATATGGCCAGATACTGTAAAGTTTAGTTTCTGAAAATATTTATAGCTTTAACAGTGCTAAGTTGAAGTTTCAGCTTTCAGGTTTAGTTTTAGGAAATTGGAGCATGTTATATCTGATGAAACTTGGTTAAACTGTGAATAAACTAACTGTAGAATTTTAGGGACGGAGAAGTTGGGAGACATTTTCCAAATAATTACAAAATTCTCCGCCAAATCTTGGAAATGAAAAAAGTTCTGAATAATTTCCTGTCATGTATTGTTAGCTATATTTAACAACCTTTGTCAAAACGTCGTCGAAAGCTGATAAGATTAACCAGGTATTTGCTTTCTAAAGGCTAAATTAGAATTTAAAAAACATAAACAGTGTCAACTCTGTCAATATAGTTTTATATTTTGGATGCTTGTGAAAGGAACTTTAGGTTGCTTGAAATAATTCTCTATTGTGGATGTGCATTTGTGCATACATTTTACTCTAAGTAATACTGCATCCATATTGTTGTTCAAATACAGAAAAATTGTTGACATCATTACATAATAAAGTCCTGTAGGCATTATACCTTCGAAGACATCTATTTCAGAAAATGAAATTATTTATTTTGCCTCTCCCCCAAATTTCAGAACACTTATATACTAGAATTTAAGCAATTTAGGAAGGAAACAATAACATCATTATTCTAACTTAATTAAATTTAGTTTAAATTTATCACAAAATAGACGCCACTGTCAAAGGGTTTGCTAAATTGTGAAATTACATTTCATTGAAAATTATGCGTTTTACTCGGGTTCCTCAAATATTATTTTATTTTGCTGAAATCTGATTATATCACGTTCGACACGAAGAATGTGGCTGGTTTTATTCATTTTATTGTTCATTTTTACATTGTTGCAAATTAGTTATTTACAAAAGCTTACTTTTGCACATAATAATGTATTATGTTTTCTTTCTTTCCTGGATTTCTTAAACACTAAGACGTTGTAAAAGAATAAAAGAAGACGTTTGAGAAAATTATTCTACGATCAAAATAATTATTATTCTAGTATTTAATTCATTCGCAGCTAACAAAAATGCGAACAAGGTTACAAAGTAAATTTAAATTATTTCCAATATTGTTACTTACTGAAAGCTTACTTACAATCAAAACCGCTAACTTTGAATTGTATGATTTTTTAATAAATTTTGCTATTTATAAATATTTAGTTATTATAAAATATTCTTCCTAGTTTTCTTTATTCAAACGGTTCAAACAACTTAAACACTATCACTTACTTTTTTTATAGTCCAACCAATAATGGTAGTAATTACTTGAACAAATCGCTATTACCAAATACGTTGCACAAGCTGTAACAATTTAGTTTAAAATTAATGAAAGTTGATTATAATAGGAGATATCTTACTTTTAATATATATATCTTACTAATTTTCACTAAACCCACAAAAACACTTGTTTTGCAATTCGTCAAATAAATGCTAGTGTTTTATTTACCACTTCCTAAAGAAGTAGCATTGTTATATCGAGGAAAGGTAGGCAAACTATCAAAAGTCAACCTGAGTCGTAGGTACACCCTTTAACTAGATTTAATGTAAACTTAAGCGCCAAAAGGTTTACAGCGAAATTTCCCATCGTCACGGAATATTACGATTTTGCTACCTTATATGGAGTGGTGAAACAATATCAATTCATGCTCTCCATGGATATAGGGGGCGTTGAGTTAAATGTTTAAATTTAACCAAGAGGAAAATTATACCATGGTGTTAATAGCTTTTATAAGCTGATAGAGGGAAAACAAAAATTATTGAAATCTTTAATTTTAGATGTCTTTTAAAATATAGCTTTCTGCAAAAGATTTATTCAAAATAATATACTGATGAACCGAAAAGAGACCGGGTTTGTATGCGTGTCTATTAATATAAATAGTTCTACCAAAGAGTTTTAATTGCAAATTGTGTTAATTAACATTGTTAAATAGCGAAAAGTGATAATGTACAATTCTGGAAAAAACCTTCCCTTTAATATACATTAAGCTCAATAGGACTAACTAACAATTTGTCGTGCCAAACTATAGCAAACCGTTGTAGTTTTAACTTTGTATATTAAATAAAATTTTAGAAAATTGTTTACAACAACACAAACATACACAACAGTTAAAGATCATCTGAAAACTACTCGCAATATAAATTTCTACATTTTAACTTAATTTGAGATCCCATTCTAAATACATGTTTAATATTAATAATAATAAAATATTTTTGATTGTTGGCCAAATGAAAATTCAAATCTAATAGTGCTATAACATTAATCCATCAGACTAAACACAGATAAAAACATATAAAGATCATCAGTAAGCAAGAAAACAACAAACAACACTGTTCTATAAGCTCTACATGCCAGAAATTTACATCTTTACCAAACCTTGGACTATTTGCAAAAAATAAATTTTCAGACGTTGCAATTATTTCAAACTTTTATGGAGGAGTGTATTATTATTATTTTCTTCGTGCTATTACATTAACGTTAACGAAACAAAGATTATAACTGTTTACGTTTACTCGCATTTTACTAGTAACATTATTAAATAATGTTATTAGTTTCTAAAACAAAAAAAAAAACACTTTAACATTAATCCATCAAAGACAGAGTTCCTAAAACCGAACTAGGCTGCACCATTTATTCTTTCTGTTAATTTAACTCCATATAAAACGGAAAGCCGCGACAGATTATTTTAATATTCACTTCTACAAAAAAGCTAAACACTAAACCCACGGTACGGTACCGAAACGGTAAACTCATGTAACAACAAAACCACTTAAAACGGTAATTCCATAGAAAATTTAATAAATCCTGGGCCAGAGGCTCAAAGAAGCGTTAGGCGCAGTCCTACGGTCGAGTCGACTAGACTCGACTGCACGAATAACTGTACATCTCTTGCTTGAATTTAAGAAATGCTATTGGTTTAAACTAAACTAATCTCACAATATCATTAACGTCGCTAACTACCACTAAATAATTTAAACATAATTCATTTCTTATATTTTACAAAAAGTGCAAAAATCAATCTATTAAACGCAAGAATCCAACTGAATTGCAGGCTATAAAGATGTCTGGCCAAACAAGAGTTACGACTTAGAAAGCAATATGTTTTTTTATAAACCTTTGTGTGAATATTTAATATTAAGGGAATTCGTTTCAAAATAGCATATCCAAAATATCAAAATCCCTCGCAAAATCCATACTTCATTTTAAACCGGAATGTCACTTTTCAAACGTTAATATTTCGAAATCAATTAAATTTAGAAGTAAAGTGTATTAGAGAGAAATGTTAAGAATTATGAGCAGATTTCGAAAACGGAATAATATACAGGGTGTTCTATTTAAAAAAAGTAATTCAAGAGAGCGCTCAGCCGCCATTTTGAAACTTTTAGCTGTCATTTTCCACAGAAAATTAGGTTCTTCTCCTGTTTAAGACCTCCAAATTTTGTTGCGATATACCAGGTGGTTCCAAAATTAGTAGGGGGGGAACGGACTTTAGACGCGCACTGTAGATGATAATTTTAGTTTAACATTTACGAAGATTGAAACAATTTCTTTTTATAGCGGTGTTAAAATTTAAAACAAAATGGAATAAATGAGAATAAATTTGAGTTAGCTACAACGCAACAGTTTGAATTATACAAATAAATAAAATCATAAACAAAAAAACCTAAGTGCACCACTGGATTTGTATTTTATAAAAAAGAAGTTTTGAACTCTTTCCTGTTTACAAATTTTGACAACATTAACGAGAAAAGATTCACGCGAAGGGAAGCCATTTAAGTGTAACTAATTAATATTATAAATTTTTTAGATAATGAAAATAAGCACATTATAAGATAACTGTAAAAACTTCCATATATAATTGTTTTATTTTTATATCAGAAAATTTTATTAATAAAATTTTTTAAATAATAGTTATTATAATTAAAAATCAACATTATTTATATAAAAAATTATTTGTTTTTCGAATAACAGTGACATTTCAATTAAAAATTTAATTTATTTTTTTTAGGTAAACAACCAGAAATCTTCCATGTTTTAATTTCCAAAACAACATCGTATTTTTTCCTAAATTTCCTTCAAATTCGACGAATGCTAATGTTTGAGCCAATTCTGAAATTCAAGAAAGTACGTTTTGTTTAGGCGCGGAAAGTGTTGAAACATTTATGATTTATGCCAAGAGATTGTTTTGCATACTCTGAAAGCTTACATATGTTACTCCCGTTGAAATTTAAAAACAAACAGCTAAAATATATATGTAGAACGATTCAGAGGAAAAGAATGAAGTAGTATGTATAGAAAAGTTTTAAGGAAAATATTTTATCTTACACAGAGTTTAGACAGAGAAGAATTGATAGATATCTGTTAAGCAACCCAATAGCTTATTACAGATTACAGTTCCAATAACTCTGTGAAAAATTGCTTTAAAAGGATAAGTAGTAGAAAAACAAAAATAAAGTTTCTCTACTAATTCATTGTGAGCGAATAAAAAGTTTTTTATTAAATTTTAAACATATTAAATACTTATTAAAGAGTGGATTCCAATTCCACAGCAAATAATTATATAATGTACTAAAATATTAATTATTCAACAAAACATTAAAATGCATAAAAAAATAGTTCAGTGAAAAATGTACTAAAATGAACTTTATTCTGTAATTAATTGTAAACTGAGCAAAAAACGCAAAATTCTGAAATTTGGCAACATTTTGAATCTTTGAATAGCAATTAGAAAAACCAACGGTAGCTCTTTCAGTTACAACTCAAGATTTTACTGAAGAAAACTTTTCATAATCGTAAGTTTTAAATGGAAATAAAAATCTCTCATTAGGTACCTACAATTATTTTATTAATATTGCAGAATGAAAATTTTAAATCACTTGTCTCTTAATAGAAAATATTTGAATACGTGTTATTGAATTTTGTTATGATACTAATTGTAAACACCATGATCACATGTTTCAAAAGTTCTACAATACATATTGTCATGACAGGACATGCTTTAGGCATCAATAATTAAATAGTGATCTGAGTTACCTTACTTCCAGGGGACATATTTAAATCTATTTAAGTTCAATTTAATTTAATTTAAATATGTTTCTATTATGATAAAGAAATACTCTAAAACATAATAAATAGAAAAAGGATAAATTTTAACTTAATTTTTGTAATTTTGTTTGTCAACAATCTTCTGTTGCTGTGTGGAATTTGCATATAAATAGATAATGAAGCCATTTCAAGGCTTGCTTTCACCTGAAACATATTAACGGTATAGTTGTGAAAATGTACACAAGTACTTAATACTGTGCTTACTGCTTTTCATATTCAACGATTTGTGTATTTTCATAGTAAATATGAGGTGTTCAATATTATTCAGATTTTGAACTGAAATATTTTGTTATAAGGTGGTTAAGTGAGTTCTTTAGTATAATTAAGACTTATATGCCAAAGTTGGGGTCTTTTATTATAGAAGATCTGGGCAATTATATACCAAATATTTTTGGGTTTTGGCATAGTTTGCAGAAAGATTAAAAATTATTACATAAATTTATGTAATCATTGTTCTATAGGATGTTTGGATTAATTGCATGATAAGAAAAGTAAGTATCAATGTGTTAAAAATATTTATTTCATATTTCTAAAAATGTATTAATTTGGGGAAAACCAATATGGTCGCCATTGAATCCTGGGGTCAATTTAACATTTCTTTATAAGTATCTGGTACCTGCAGAGAGAGGAAATCTCCCTCTATCTCGTTATAATTTTATTATTAACAATTAATTGAATTTTTATTAACAATTTGGTTATGAAAATTTAGTTTATAGATAGTCTTTTGTTTAAAGTTTAAAATTTAATTTGGAACTAGAGAACACACTAAACAATTCTAGTTGTAACTAGGAAACCCACTAACTTATTATTCATCTGTTTCCCAAATCTTATATAAACTGCAGAAAATCTTGTGACCCGCTCTTGAATTTTTGTATTTGTGCAGAACACGCGTTTCGTTGAAGAGAGAAGATTTTGACAGAAATTTTTTATATAATGATAAAGTGTTCAGAATTTAAGTGGTGCATTTAATAATAATTAAATTAATTTGAATGAAATAAAAGTGCAGTGAAATTTAATTGATGTTTGGATTTAATTTGGGGAAAGAAGTATTTTATTATTGGATAAATTTTGGAGTCTTATTGGGATCTTATTGGAGTTGGGAATGGAAATTAAAGATTCATTCATGAATAAAAATTAAAATGGACTTACATCATAGAAGAAAACAGCTATTGTTTATATTTATAAATAGTATCTTGTATTATAAATTGCTTTTTTCACAAAAGATGGCATTTGGGAACATTTCGACCATATTGATATTTAAGCAGACAATCGTACAAACATTTACAGTCAACTACTAATCCAAGTTAGTATTTTTTTATGGCGTCAATATTTTGGGAAATTTCTTTAAAGTAATGTAAGTTAATTCTTTTTTAGTTTAGCTTATTTACTGAAAGAAATATTAATTAACAAGACAAAGGGAATTATACTGTCTTATAATTTCAATTTCATTTATTACCTGTGTAAATAATTTTAAGAAGTTTGTTTGCAATTTGAATTTTTTTTTATTTTAATGTTGTTGAATAAATTGTTCATTTAAATTTTGGTAAAAAAAAATCAAATGTTAGTTCATTTATTTCCTTTGCGTGTGGATTTTAAATATGTTTCATAGATATAATTTAGTGGGTGCCCTAATTAAAGCGACCCGCTTGAGAAGTCTCTTTTATCTTTGGAGCGTGCTTTCCAAATTGCAATCGTAGCCGGTTTATTTTTATTCGTTGGTAAAGGTAAGTGGTTTGTATTTTGTGTATGTTTTCACATTACTTTTGCCAGAATCTATTTTATGTGTTATTGATTATCAATAATGATAAATCAAATTTTGAAATTTATCCATTCTTCATCGATTTAAATAGGATGTTCCCAAATATTTATTTTTATATCCCTATACACACACACATGTGTGGAACAACTATGTGTTTATTGTGCAAATATGTACTTTAGTAAAGAAACAATACTATATCTGATATGATAGCAATGTAACTTTAGGAATATAAATTCTTCTCATTTCTGCCCCCTAAAATAGTTACCAGATTGGTCATATTTTTCTTTTGATTATTTATAGTATTATTGACATATCTTAAACATAGCATATGCCAATACGTATTTCGGTAACCAAGTTACCTTTTCACGGCGAAAAACCGTCTAATTAGTAAAAAGATTTTAATATTGTTTTAGCAACTCTCTTTTCTGTGGGTGGCATTTAAAGTGCTCATCATAAACATGCGAAGACAGTTTAAAAATATTTCTAACAAAAAATTTCTTCTTCAAAAACGAGTGACTAATTATGGTTGTCATGTGTTTTCTTACACTGAGAGACTTCTTGCCTCAAAACCAAATTAAAACGAATTTCTTCATGTCGAACGAATAATTTAAAAATCAGTTTTATCATTTGTTTCAATCTTTTATTAAAACTAATCTTTTTGGTTACATGTATTACTAAAAATTTGCAAATGGATGGTCAAAATTTGATGGTTGATGTGTCGCCGACGAACTGTTGGTTTATGAACTTGATGGAGTAACATATATCTAGTACAGTTTGATGATTGCAATTATCTCTATATATGACATTCGATAGGAAAAGCTGAAATATTTGCAAGCAACCTCAAATACGGGCGCGATATCCAATTATCCAGAATAATAGAATAATAAAAAAGTGTGACTTGTAGTCTGGCGTGCAATATTTTCTTGCCAAGAATCCTCGAGTTCTGACAAATTCATGTCCCAAAATGTAAACCACCAAAATGTCAATAATAGTCGTAGCCAGGAAAACTGTATTAAACACAATAAAGCCGCAAACAATGCGATTAAATTTTTTAAACAAAAAAATTAAAAGAAAATTACACCCCGATTACTATGTTGTAAAACGTGAAAATATTAACCACCAAGACGAAGCCGGAAACATGAAAAACTTATCTCTTATCTCATCTATAAATTTATCAAATTCAACCGAGTTTTTCACGAAAGCAAAATCTAATCAAAAGAGTCTACACACTCTCGAATAAAAACAGGAGCAGGGTTGAAATAGACTATCAAAACTGCTAATTTTTCAACCTAAAAGTTCTCTACGAATCCATTAACAGAGAGTGGGAAAAATTATACTCCATAATCACAATGAAATAAATCATTTATGAAACGAGAAAGAAAGCAAAATTACCTTAAGGAGTACCTAAAAGACCCGAAGTCGGCAGTACGCATACGGCATACGATTTGTTTTTTTTGAAAATCGACGTGTAGATTTTTAAGAGGCTGTCTCCAGAGTAACTGTACAAATTTAGATACAGAAAATTCTTTATGCAAACACTGTAGATTAATAAAAAAAACTTTGTTTATCGATGTTAGCGACGAGCGTCTTACCTAATCGTTACAATTATGTGTCTGTTAGTGTCGAACGTCTTATCAGTTGCGCATTAATTGTATTATGTGTGTTATGCGTTATCTAATCGTTACGTGTCCATGTGGAGGTTCAGGGGAGGTGCGAAGCAATAGATATGCATCAACATGACGCCTCGTACTGTGAGGCTGTAATATTACATTTATTGTAACTATTAAGTTATAACTTGTGTTTAAGCTTTTATTTAGAAAAGTTAACAATCGAAAAAGCCAAAATAAGGCTAAAGTAGAATTGTATCAATCGAGATCTTAATCCTTAAGACAACCTTAACCAGTCGAGATTAATAAAATTTATTACACCCATATGACATACAATAATTTTTCCGTTACCAGCTCAAGAAGCTTTTAAACAAATTTTCGACAGCTTCGACATGAAATTATCAACGTTAAATGTGTTGCTTATTTTGTTTTATTTTTTGCTCTAGGGACACTAACTGCCTGAAGTATGAAACTAATAACCTGAAGTATCGATTATTTACTAAGTAATTACTTTAGTTATTTGGAGGTTCATGGCGAACAAGGCGATTTTTTTTTGTTTTTTTACGTTTTTCTGTGTTTGTGCTCTTGAATTTCTTTCTTTATTTTCATTATTTCTTGACCAACACAAAGACACGTTAAGCCTTTGAGCATGCATTTGCGCAGTGTATACGTATTTTGCTAATATCATTAAATTTAAGTTTTAAGGGCCTATACCATGCAGGAGCATTTATCGTTTTTGACATAATCTCGAAAAAATTATCTGAAATATGGGTGGATTCGTTTGCTAAAATTACACGCCCATATTGAGTAGTAAAAACCATGCATCTCTCTCCTACTCATTTCCCGTTAATGTTAATGTTAATGTTAATCAGTTGATAAGTAAATGTACTGTAATTAGTAATATTGTAAAAAAGAATTAAAAAGCAAGTAATAATAAAAAAGAATCAACCAAAAAGGTATAATAAATGGACATTCATTAAAGAAGAAATGTATGACAACAGCTTCATAGTCGAATACTGCATTCGATTATGCGTACTAGTTTCGAATAAACGAACGAGAGTTCAAATCTCAGCTAATGCAAAATATTTTTTAATTATTATTTAATATATTTTATAAACTTTTTTTTTGTAAATACTATAACATTTACAAAAAAATAATTACATAAAATGCATAAAATTATCCCTTTTAGTCATTGTTCAACAAGGGGAGCTGACATGACATAGATTTCAATATACGATTAACAATTTTATTGAATTAAATTTACAAAATAATGCAATTGTAAACAGGATGTAGTTTTATTAAAAATAATCTAAAAAAAAAGTTATGCAGCTGGCGGGAATAGAACCCGCGGAAATCTGTAAAAGCGGTTACTGTACTTTTCAGCCACCGCGCCTTTCCGTTAGGCGAATTCTTTTATAGGTACCAAGTTAATACCTTGCATCTTGTATGCGTTAATTTGTGTCGCATTATACTGGGTGATTTTTTAAATTTCTGATCTAGAAAGCCATGACATAATTTTAAAACAAAAGATGCGGAAAACGTAGGGCGTAGTTTGAATCGTTCGATTTGTCACAACTGTCAGATTTCAAAAATGTTGACATAAACATAACCTACTCCAGTGTTGTTCTCGCTTCTCGCGAATAGCAGTGTGATCAACGCTACGCCCTACGTTTCGGTGACCTTCGATACGGCGTAAAAATCACGACTTACTAGATCAGAAATTTAAAAAATCACCCGGTATTAAATGCAGAAACACATATTCCGTTGTTTTGAATTTACTTTCATGTAAAAAAGAAATTTTTTCATTTAATATTTAATTGTAAAGCATAAATAAATAAAATCTAATATTAACTCTAATGGTTTACAATGTACGTGAGCGCATTCAACAATTATCCCCTATGCTTCGAAGGTCGCAGGAGCGATTCCTGTACGGTAGGTTTTTTTATAAGAACAATAATAATAAAAAACAAATAACATTAAAAAATATAATTTAAATAATTAAATAAATAATTATTCTTTTTAAGAACTAACAAGTTCAAATTAAAAAAATAACTACCCGAGCAGGGATCGATCCTGCGTTACATGAATTGCAATGCAAGCACCTTTGACATCAAGCTACAAGGTTTAGTTGCTCGTGAAGCTAACGCGCATTTTATAGTACCATTAGAGCTGATATTAGATTTTATTTATGCTTTACAGTTTACAATTAAATATATCATAGTACTTTTACTTTTATGAATAAAGGATGAAACATACGATATTTAATTAGTAAAGCAGTATAAGTATTTAATTAGCTACATATGTAATAAAAGCATTTGCTACATTTTGTTCATATGGTCTATTATCGCACACGTCTCTAAATTAGGCGGAACCATGTTTAGTGTTTACAGTATTTAGCAAATGTAGTGGCCTCTTTTGACACTAATAATAACTAAAAACTCCAAAGAAAATTGATTTCCAATTATTCGTCTCCTGATCTTATTAATTGATCTATTAAAATAAAACAAAAAGCAAAGTGAAGTACGATTAATAAGCTACACCAGCGCTTTTGATTTTTTTCAGAATTACCCTTGGTTAATATTTTAGGACTTTTTTAAACATCAATTAATTTTTCTGTGTTTTTCTTGTAAACTTTGTACAACAAAAAAATTTTTTTTCTTAAATCCGAAAAAGCACCTCTGTAGAATGTACTTTCCTTTTTATTTTGGTTCAAGTAGGGTGTAAAAATTTTATGAAATAACTGAATGAGAAGTATAGAGCGAAAAGCATTTTAGCTATCATAAATTCCAACGTACTGTAGACCCTTAAGGAATGATTTTAATTCTAAAAGGCACAAGGTATAATATCAGTATTATACCGGGTGATATTAAAATACGGATAATTTCCTATTATTAACTATCAAAAAAATAACATATTTATCACTTTTATTTCTCTATCTTAATTTATTGTTCTCAAGTTTTGATGTAACGTTCTATTTCATTTACGCTTAAAATACCTGGACGGCACAAAGCACAAGAAAAGTGAAAACAATTTATTCTCACTTCAGCTATTAAACTGTTCAAAAGTAACTTTGTTTCAAAGTTTCTAAGATTAAAAACTAGAAGACCGTCTAATTGTTACACTCCATACTTAGTAACACCTAACCTTCATTATTTTTATACAACAATTAAAAGCTCATTCATCATTGTTCATTCTCTCTGGTAAATTTGCTAAACCTTCAAGCAAATTCAGAAGTAATTAACTTGTAATTGCTCATTGTCTAAATCTTGACTGAAAATTATCTTCTAGAAGTTCAGTTAAGCTAAATGAAAACCAAACTCTTAAACAGTTCATTTTCCACAGGGCAACATCAAAGTGTCTCATAATTAAAGTAACACAAAAATACGAAATCAGAAGTATTCCCTAAACGTCTCAACTCGCTAAAGGTAAATAGCAGTTCGGAGTTCTTTCGTTAGAGAGTTTTAACCGTCCCAAAATACACACGAAATTGGCTTCTGAAGAACACTTGAGACTACAGTGGTAAGTGCATTAAAGAAAGGTTATTGGATTTGAAATTTCAATATGTAATTGGTTGGAAAAATAGAAATTTTTAAATTTAGATATTCAAAATCCGTAGCCACTGACAATAAGTGAAAACTCTTTTTATGTGTTTTTCATACTTTGTTGTTGTAGAAAAAAGCGTTGTCGTGATACAACATTCGCGTGCGTTGCATTACACGTCTTTATATCATGTTATGCCACACAGAGTGAAAAATAGCTTCAAATTGTTATAATAAATAATAATAAAGATTTGATGACTAATGCATGTTTTTTATTTGTTACTGAACATAAATAAAATATGTCAGAATAAACGGTAGCATTTCTTGAAAGTAAACAAGTATTAGTTGAATATTATAATTAAAATTAACTATATACCATTTTATATAATCTGTAAAATAAGTTTAAATTAAAACAAACTAAAAATTAATATTATCACAGTAGGCCGGGGCGTAATTCAATAATGATTTAAATTACGTTAAATATTCTTTTGGTACATTTATTGTAAAGAATTCTAATTTTCACAAATTAAAGTTAATCCCAAGTCTAAATGTTACATTTGACAGGTGCTTATGGGTCGTGCGACTGCTTGCGGTTACGTTTCACTAACAGCAATTCATATGCGTTCCATTTTGAGACCAAAACGTAACATACCACAGATTCGGATTAAGGCACACATGAAAAGATAATTACAACACATTAGTCGCTTACCCTTTAAATGGAAATTAGCAGTACTTACGGGGAGATTGGGGATCCCCCGTGCCGTCTCACGTTGCTTCCGCTGTAGGAGAATAAACACCCCAAGATTGCCCAGTGATCAGCTGAGGCCACTGGTGTAACTCTAACTAGTAGGTATTACTAGTTAGGCTTACCCAGGTCGAGGCCGACATTGAAATGCGCCCATTTCTCCGTCTCCAAGCAAACAGTATACTATGCGGTTAATTTTACAGAGCTCAATTCAGATATCATCAACAACAACAGCAATTCTACAAGTTGCTAACAAATCAACACAACAACAAAACGTCATCAGGCAATTCCTCTATTGCCAACACATCAATCAACACATAATACAGCAATTCCACCAATTGCTAAAATTAACATAACGCCAATATCACACATTGGCCAACAATCACAATTCAAGCAACAACTCACGTTGCCAAATGATAACAACAAAACAGGTACCAGAACTTCTAAGTGCCGTTTTACAAAACACAGTATATATTAGCATTACGCATCTGCACTTTTGGTCCCAATACACGCACTAACTACCCTCGACCAACCGTCCGCTAAACATACGCTAAGGCCTTTTACGTTCATAAACCGACGTTCCGTTCACAGCACCATAATGCAACTCTCCGTTCTAGCATAATATCACCGACTGATTCCCTACAACCCTAATTCTTGTAAACTTTTGAATATGTGTTTTCTCTAGTTTCAGAGGGTGTGACAAAAACTTCTTAAGACATAGAAACGTAGGGTCAGAGGGGTGACTAATTTATGGCTACACATTTTAAGTTCCTACAAAGAATTCAAAGCTGAACTTATTAAGATATTACCTATTTTAATTTATAATTAATTAATCACTAAAGGTTCTAAATTTTCATACAAAAAATAAATGTCCCACATTAAAACAATACATTTTTGCAGGTTCCGGTTTTTATTTAAAGTCTATTTAAAAAGTTGTATACCTACTACATAATATTTTAAATATTACTAAAGGTTTAGGCATTACGTAAAGTAAGGTGAATTTAGTTTTTGTTGCTTTCCTGATTTCCTGGAAAAGAAGAATTATTAAAACATAATTACTCATTGAAGAAACAAATACAGTGACTACAGACATTTGCTTTCTTTGTGGAATTCTTCTTTTTTTAATTTCTATTTAAGTCTCCGTAAATCTACGACAAATAATAAAATAGCATCTGCCAATCAATGTCAGCTCGCATATTTACAAAAGAATAGGATTATAAACATCGTAACACTCGACACTTGGCAACTACTCCCAAGATACCGACATTCAAAATAAAACCTCATTAAAGCTAGTTTAAGTAAAACTAGACTAAAACCTTACCAGTCTTCTTTTGTTGGTTTTAGCCATTAAAAGTCTTTCCTTTATATTAATAAACGGCTCCACTATTTTGGAATTTTTATTTTTATAGATTTACATGCACTTTTGGCTTCATGGGATACGCTTTTATTTTTGAAGAAAAAACCATTAATAGCTTTGGGTATTTTCCACGCACTTTTGTACTCTGTTTAATTTTTCTGTTAAAGTTAGAGATACTGGTTAGAGGGCTACTCCTAAATTATCCTATTATTGTTTGGAGACACCCACATGTAAAACCAATAATTTTATTAAAATCTAACGGCATTAAAAGTTTTCTGTGGATTTAAGTTTTGAATTAGAACTGAATGCTTATTACTGTACGTATTTAACTAAAAGTTTCCGCTTCATTAATGCAATCTAGCACTGTAAGTTTATAAAATAATCTTTATAGAACAGCTTTTTGTGCATTTCTCATTTTTAGGTCTTATCAAGTTGGAGGTTACGCTCATGTACTTTTAATTAGAGTTTAATTTGATTGATTTGTTTCTTTTTCTGCAAGGCTTTGATTAGCTAACCCTGATATGTCCACGAGTTATCCAGGAAAGTCACTGACACTATTAAACTCGTATAGTAACCAGAAATGGATAAGTAATGAATTAACAACAGTACACAACTTACAAGTGCTGAAGGTAAATCAATCAGAGTCTGCACATATTTAATTTGAATGTGAATAGTTTCAATTTAACAAGTTTTAAACTTCGTATTTAATAACCAACACTAAGTTGGATTTCAAGAGTTCAACGTAAACGCCAGACAAATTTTGGAAAGTCGACCCTCACATGAAGTGGTTCAAATTCAACCACCATTTAAATTTTTAAAATACTTTAGAAGATTACAACCAAATTAGATTAATAACCCTTAGACACTACGAAATAATTTCTTTAACTTTTAACACTTAATTTAATCTTATTGAGAATTTAAAAACCTCAAAAAATACTGCGCCCATATGTCCAAATGGTGCGATTAATCTCAGCGGAATCCTCACTTTAATTTGAATTAGTTTAAAGTTAACAAATATCTAAACTTTAAAGTTTACCCACTCCCATAAAAGTGTCTTAAATAAGATGGAGACTATACCGTAACTCTGGAGGACTTTGGTAGTGGTTTTCCTACCAACCACTTGATCTTCCCATATTCGACATTTCACTAGAAAAAATAAGTACTCTTTAGCATGGATTAAAGGAAGAAAGAGAAGTCCATCGAAATTTCATAAAATTTCTGTTTATGTCGCGGTTCATCAATAATAAATAAACACGATTTCCTCTGATATTTAATAACTTTTATCTCGATGTAAATGAATTCTTAGAATAAAGCATATTTGCTCTCAACCGAAATGTGATTTTATCAGGCTACCAATTTTTTTTATAAGGGTTGCGAGATGAAATACATAAATACATTCTTTATTTGTCAAATGGGAGTAATAAATAAATTTAAAAATCAGCTTAGCTTTTAAATTTAATATAGTAAATTGCATAAATAAATTCGAAATATTGTCAACAAGGTTGGTATTATGTTCATGATAAAGCGTGAGAAATGAATTAAAAGTATTATAATACAGGGTCGTATTAAGTGTATTTTAACAAGCGGAAAATGAATTCGGAAAGTTATAATACCAGGTTCATTTAATAAGTCCAAAAACATTTTAAGTTTGTCAGCCAAGTAACACCGTTACAAGTTGCAGAAAAATACGTAGAGTACTTGAAGGAGTCACTAGGAAGGAACGAACGTAGACAGTATAGAAATTGCCAGAACATGCTCTTTATTGCAGCCACTTATGCTATCCCAAGAACAGAGACGCGACCGTAAAATAATTACCGTCAGATGATCAAAAAAGCTCCTATTTGGACACACTATTCTATTGATCAGCTTTATACAGAACGGCAAAGAAAAAAGTGAAACCAAAACACCGAATTTGAGAAAGAAAAACCACTGAGTAGAATATTCACATTCGATGCATAGTAGAATTCAACTTCAACAAGAACTGATGGAACAATTTTTACAGATTCAAAGTTTAAAGCTTTAAAAACCTATAGTTTCAAAGTTTTTGAAGTTTCAAACCTTTAGTATTTTATATTGAAGTGTTAAATATTTATATTTACAGGTCTTAAACTTCATGCTGTTTCACGTTTGAATGTTATACCACTCGGAGTAGAAAAGGCTTAATATGTTAAGACACAACGCTTTGATTGAATCTGATTTATTTTTACAAACATTGTTTTTATACATTATATTACAATCATATGATATAATCTAAGTTACAATAAAAAATTCAAAAATTATTATCATATGTAATACCATAAGTGGTAAAATTTTGTCGGCAAAATTTTCTTATTGTTACGAGCGTTTGTTGCATAGCAATTTCTCGAATGAAACCACGAGACGTCAGTCGAGTGGTTTTTGATCAATGTCACGAGATGAATTGGCAACAAACACGAGTAAATCAAAAAGAAAATTTTGCCAAGACAGAATTTTACCACATATGTTATTCGTTATGACTATTTCGCGAATAAACAGCACAAAGAATAAAAATATTTAACATTTATTTCAATACTTTTAGCATTTTGATTTACAAGAAATATTACACACAAAAACTTAAACAAATCTACTTGCAAAATTCAGATTTCAAAATTGACTACTTACCATGATAATTATTAATATGAAACGTACAGTTTGTGTATACTATTTTTGTAGGATCGTTACTATAGCAAAAAAATTGTCAGGGATAATATAATAAGTGGTACGCTTATTATCGATAATTTTTTTTAATGTTACGAATGCCAATCCCAACGACGAAAATACAACGAGTGCGAAGCACGAGTTGTATTTTCCAAAGAATGGGGCTGGCATGAGTTGACATTTGTAAAAAAATTATCGATTCTTAAGCGTACCACGAATTATATTTAGAAAGAGAATATAATAAATTAAAATGAGGACCACAAATGCACATTTAAGAGAAAAAGCTTTATTTAATTAAGTACATAATATTCCTCTTTTAAATCAACGCAACTCATCACAAAATTAGTCATTGCGCGTAACACACTTAAAAAATGTATCTGACGTTTCTAAATTATTTTATTTGACAAGTGAAACAAACGCAAGTTAACTAATACCTAATCGATAATAATTGTTAGTCGCTTATTGTCACTACGGTACAAGGTCCTATTGGTCAATATTTTAAATTTAAGGAGCAACGATTGGCTCATTATTCAATGTATTATATTCTCGGTGAAATAAAGGGTAGGTTGCTTATTTGAACGTTTTCATTGGTAGAACAAGTTCGGAAAATTTTATAAACAAAAAATAGTCGCCGGAATAGAGAGAATTTCGTTCATAGGATAAATTTTTATTGGTTCGTATAACATTGAGTGAAATAGTCGTGCGCAAAGTTAACTTGAGGCTTTCCACTTGAAATCTCAACAAAAATTATTTTAAAATTGACAAGAACAGAATTAAAAATGTATTTGTATTTTCAATACAGTGTTCTGGCATATAAATTGTTGTGGAATAAAAAAAATGATTTTAGAAAATTAATATTTTTAAATAGAATTATGTTTAATTTAGATTAAACGTTACCTTTGATACATATAGTTATCTTGCAAAGGGCTACCAATAGTGCAATGAGTTTTCCTTTTGTGAAAGGATTGACCACGTGACTTTTATTTTTTCTTGATTTCTCTATATTATTAAACTGTTGAAATATGCCAGTTATTTCTTATACCTGTTAAAATTAGAATATTTAAAATAAAGTAAAAAAAACGTAATTTGTTAGACTTCTAGAGATTATTTATCAAACTGAGTTTTATAAAACTGACATTTATAAAATGTTCAAAATGTGGTTATGTAGGAAATCATGTTATCGCAATATAAAAATTATAACCTTTTGAAGTATGCTTCAAAGTTTTCTGCTTTTCATTTCGTTGTCGGTTTCTTGAGAATAAGAGGATTGCGTATTGAAAATGAAAGAAATTTGAAGCCGACCAAGGAAAATAAAATATTCTTCTCACATTCTGCACGCATTTTATTGTGACAAGAAATATTCAAAAAGAAAGGCAATCGAATGTGAAAATAACGCAGGACAACTCAGCGAATATAGATGCGATATTAAATATACTACGTATCAACATATTGTAACGTTCTTTCTAAAAATAAGAATAACACAAGTGCTGTTTAAATCGTCTATTCACAAACAAATATTTATTTCTATACACTAATACACTATAAATTAACGCTATGATTATAAACCATTAAAAACTATTATTTACAGACTATGAATTTCTAATACAACATTTATATTCACTATTTATTTTGTAATACACAGTTAATGACTTGCTGTTGACTGCCTCCCTTTTATCCGCGAGTCGCTTTTATATCCTCATATAAACGCACCAGAAATCGCTGGAACCTTCTATGTATTCTTAGAAAATGCTAGAATAAACCACGTCTGATTTACATGCTTGTGCGATGCGTCATTTTCTCGAAGGCGACAGAACACACCACCTGTCGCTCGAAAAGAGGTTCGTTCCTTTTCTCTCCCGTTACAATATATAGAAATGGTTACTGTTATAAGTTTTTTAACTCCATGTTTCCCCTTCTATGGTAATCCGATACAACTTACTGGTAATTCAGTATGAATATCAAGTCGAGATTATGTACTTTAAGGTAACAATATTCGGTGACCTAATCCCTAATTCCCGTTCAATTTTGTGGCCAATGTGTGTATAGGACTCTTATTCACACACATTGTGAAGGACCAAGTTTAACTAGGTAAAACAAACAAAGTGGAATTGGGCCAGGCTACGAATAAAGTAAATATCATAATTATTAAATTGTTGAGATAAAAATATTTAGATTATTCTAAAAATACTTAGAAAAGCTAACTTAAAAATAAGACTAACTCATAAATTTTCTTCTGAATGTAAATAAACAATGTTTTCATTTAACATTGGAAAATGTATTTTATGATTTATATTTTGTAACATTTAATACAAATACATAAAATTAGAGTAAAAACCGAAAACTGTTTAAAAATTGAAAAATAACCTGAAGTATAAAAAATATTGGTTAATGCCCTCTCGAATATAAATTTTCAAATTATCCAGTGTTGCTATTAAATACTTATTATCGGAGCATATTCGAGAGGGCATTAACCAATATTTTTTATACTTCAGGTTATTTTTCAATTTTTAAACAGTTTTCGGTTTTTACTCTAATTTTATGTATTTGTATTAAATGTATTTTATGATTTATATTTTGTAACATTTAATACAAATACATAAAATTAGAGTAAAAACCGAAAACTGTTTAAAAATTGAAAAATAACCTGAAGTATAAAAAATATTGGTTAATGCCCTCTCGAATATGCTCCGATAATAAGTATTTAATAGCAACACTGGATAATTTGAAAATTTATGAATGTTTATAAATAAACTTTGTAGTATTTTTTATGGAAGCTTTTGTTTATTGTGAAAAGATCTAGCGTATTTTAAACTTTAAGGATTTTAAAAATATATGAAAAGTTATTATTTTATGTTTACTTACCCGATGTTTTCATAATTTGATAATCAAAATCTAAAAGTACAACTTTGAGAATGCTTTAACGTCACTTAAAAGAATGAAGCTTTTGCACTCATAAATAAGAGCTCCTTTACAGACGTATTTGCTAAATATATTTATACTTACCGTTAAGTTTCTGCTATTAACTAACTTAAAATTGCATTAATTAATTATTAATTAATTGCTCAAATAAGTCAAAGTGTGACAATATTAAACCCACAAATATAAATGAGATGTGCATAATTCACAGGAGACACTCTAGGACAGCTGTTTCGATCTTTTTAGATCTCATCAGCTAGAGATAGTTTCCTGTGAATTATACACACATCATCCAGGCTTATATACATAGCCGGAAATAACTAATTAATACCGAGAAATGAATGTTACGACATCTGTAGAGTCATATACCACATTAAGTGGTGTTCTCTACCAAACAACAATAAATATGAATGGTTTGTCCCCCATTCGAGTTTAAAAATCAAAAAATATAATACAAAATATTTGCATTATTAAAAATTCAAAGTGGGGAAATTTTACAAAATAAGTCAAAGTGTGACAATCTCTAGCTGATGAGATCTAAAAGATCGAAACATCTGTCCTAGAATGTCTCCTGTGAATTATACACATCTCATTTATATTTGTGGGTTTAATATTGTCATACTTTGACTTATTTTGTAAAATTTCCCCACTTTGAATTTTTAATAATGCAAATATTTTGTATTATAATTTTTGATTATTAATTAATTGCATTTGATAAAGCACCAAACAGCTTAATAAAAATCTCAAATCAATAGTTGATTTAGAGAAACATGCAGACATATTGTAACGACCTTAATTAAAACTAGAATGTTGTGAATATTTACAACTAACGTCTAAAACTCATTAACCACAAGGAAAACTAAACCAACTTAAACTAATTTATTTAACACTACAAGATTATTTATTTTAAACGCACAATTATTTATTTTTATTATGCTGCTTCTAATTGTCATTTTGAGGATATCGTATAGCTTTATTGACGGCTAAAGGCCGTTTAGGCTCGGCCATTTCGGCGCGAGGACAGTTTGGCGCCGGACAGTTCGGCGCAAGGTCACTTAGGCGCAGGCACACTTCGACGAAAAGACAGTACGGGCCATGTAAACTTTTCCGCGACAAATTACGGTAAAACTTTCGGAGATATTTAAACAAAAGGCTTTTTTGGACCATTTGTATTATTATTTGGCACAAACTACCATATGATCAGAGTAACCTTCTTTTTATTTTTATGTACTGATATACACCTTCTTAATTCCAGAATCTTGCTTAGATTGATTAAATTGCGTTATTCCAGTGCTGATTGTCTTTAAGCACTGGACTATATGCACCAAGACATAATTCGTGAAGAGGGACACGTATTTATCAGTGGCACGATATTTAATGTTATTATCAATTTTCCTATGTCATTTAATTGATTTTATAAAATTTTTGATTTTTAAAAATTATATTAACTTGGTGATCAAACACGATATTCTTATGAACAATAAGCAATTTATAATGAACAAATTAAGTTCTTATTACAAATTATTCCCTTATGCAGAGATTTGCAGAAGACTATTGATTTTAATGTTTTAGTAGCTTAGAAAAATGAATTTTTCTTAAATCTGGCTTAAATACGAGCTTTTACGATTGGCAATTATTGAATTTTTTGTCTCATCATACGGTATTTATCGAATACTGTATTTCATCAATCAAACTGTATTTATTACCTGTAAGTATTTACCTACAGATTTTATTCATTACAATAATACTAGACAATTCTCGTGCCGAAGTGTCCTTGCGCCAAAAATGTCCCGCGTCAAAACGGCCGCGCTGAAATGGCCGCGCCTAAACAGCCGCGCCCAAATGTCCGACTCCGCGGCTAAAGTACGTCCTGGACGGGTTATTTAACAAATACTCCTTACTTAAACCAATCTACCCACTCCCCATTTTTACTTTATTTCCTTTTACCACTTTACTCTCACCCACCGAATATGTCTCCATACGACTTTAGTCCCCTTATCCACCCATCCACTCACCCCCCACTCGTCTTACCACTATTTTTAGAATTTACCTCCTTCGTGGACGTTTTCCTTTTACTCACGTCCTTTCGACTCACCCTTTAACACATTCGCCTTTCTTCCAGAGACTTATGCGCCAGTGACTTAGCCTCCCACCCACTCACTTCTCGCACGGCTTACCCCCTCTTTTCGAATTTACTTTCCTTCGATTTCTCCTTTAACTTATGACTTACTCATCCACCCACTCACTTTTTTTGTTTTTTAGTAGAATATTCTGGGTAATTCTTATATAGCAATAACTGCAAGAACATGTACAAAAAAAAATCCCACCGTATTAGTTGTCAAATATTTTTCATTAAATAAACGGAAAACGAAAAGGAAGCAATAGAATATTGCCATGTCCTTAAGAAATGGAAGATATAAAAATACTTAACCCTTATTATGATCATAAGAAGGAAGTGGCGGAAAATTGCCGCGTTTCTCTAATTTTTTTACCGGAAAAGTACTTTCCAATGATCTTTCTCGAGTGCTAATAAATTTGCGGAAATTGCCTAACTAGAGAAGATTTAACACTGGAATCATCAAGGCAAGAAACTCAAGCAAGTTTCCGATAGTTATTTCCCCCATGCCTTTTATAGAATTAGATACGTAATTTATTATCCAATCGCTTTTTGTGTAAAGGGTGTTTTTTATTGCCTATTACATAAATCGTGGTTAACAGATGCTTCTTTCAATACACATGGGTTCCCGTAAAGGTAAGATAAACTTTTAAAAAATTTTATAATTAGGAAAGTAGCTGCCTGTAAGGAAGTAGTAGTATACAGCAGTAGCTTTCAGGAAAATGAATGAAAATTTAAAGACTTACGAATTCAGGCTTGTGTAAAGTTTAATATGTGATGAATAATTATAGCATGTACATTAAAGTAAGAATGAGAATGTATCTTGATTAATAATTAATTTTTTACTTTACGTCTCTTTCTGCTGTATCATGCTCAAGTGTGCACAGCTTATTCGTATAAAAACGTATTTTAAGAATAACAAATAAAAAATCGCGATCATTTTTTTAATTTAAGAAAATAGTTTTGTTTAAAGTCTCATTGAATAAAACTGAAACCACGAGAAATACATAGGAGCCATGGTAGCTCAGTGGGTATGGCACTTGACTACCAATCTTAAGGTCCTGGGTTCGAATCCCAGGAATAATACATTGGAATGTTAAAAATATCTAAGGCTTCCAGGTCGACTCAGCCTGTGAAAATGAGTACCTGGGAAATCATTTCCTGGGGTAATAATAGGCGGTCGGTGCGTAAAGCTAGCCACTTTACCACCCTTGAGTACCGAACGGCTCAAGAATAGTAGCCTACTCTGCTATACCCCAATGGGCCTTCATGGCCTGTGAAAGGGGACTATTATTATTACGAGAAATACATACGATTATGTTTTATAAAACTATTCACAGATGTCCTGGAGTACTGATTTAGTTAGAGTTTTTGTATAATCTGAATAAATAATTTTTAAAACTACATATTATTATTATACAGGAACTCTAAATTTAGTAGGCTTTTGTAATTTTTCCAACGATAGTATTAATTGTAGTTACTAGATATTCGAGTTGAGGCATTGAATAAAGTTGATCACAGTTGCTTTAAGTGGATAACAGATTAATTCGCAGTTTAAAGAAATAACTTCCAAATTCCAAGAAGTCGCTAAAGCAATGAATTGGCTTTACTGATTCTACAGAAATAATTATTTAACACTTGAGAAGATTTACTGTTAAAATTCTTTTTGGGCATGGGAAAATTGAAAGGTTGAATGATTCGAATAAAACTATGGTTGATTTTTTAGCTTTAAATAAGTTTAAATAAATTACTTATTTAATTAATGTTAAAAATTTGATAGTTCAATTCGATTCAAACAAACAGAATTACGAAAAACAAGCAAAATTCTTTAGTATACAGTAAATGTTTATTTAGTGTTGTAAATGAGTGAACGTAAGTGAGAAGTACCTCAAATAACACCCCAACAGTATTCCGATAGACTAACTTGCCTAGAAAATACAGTAATTAAGCTAACAGAAAAACTAGATTATATGCTAAATATTATCACTGCTCTCTTAGCAAAATCAAACAATGGCTAGCTCATTAAAAATTGGTATATGGAATGCTAACGGCTTGGCACAGAGAAGCCAAGAACTTAAAATATTCCTAATTAACCAAAACATAGATATAATGCTTATTTCAGAAACCCACTTTACCAAGAAAAGTTATCTCAAATTTCCAAGGTATACTATTTATGATACGCAGCACCCAGACGGGACAGCTCATGGAGGTACCGCAATAATCATAAAAACAGCAATTAAACATCAGGTAAACAGAAATTACCAACATGACTATCTTCAAGCCACCAGTGTCACCGTCCACGACTGGTTTGGGGAAATTACAATAGCGGCTATTTACTGCCCACCAAAGCATACAATAAAACAGCAGCAATACACTGAGTTCTTTAAGACCCTTGGAAATAGATTTATAGCTGGAGGGGATTATAATGCCAAGCACCCCTGGTGGGGTTCCAGATCATATACTCCTAATCCAAAAGGCCGCCAACTGTACCTATCAATGCAAGAGAACAATCTCGTACCACTATCAACAGGAGAGCCAACATATTGGCCTACCGATCGAAGAAAGAAACCGGATCTAATAGACTTTTGCGTGATAAAAGGAATAGCCGATACCTACTTAAAGATTGTATCATGCCTAGATCTGTCATCTGATCATTCCCCAATAATCGCGACTCTAAATTCTCAAGTGTCACAAAATCAGAAATCGCCTTATCTACATAATAAAAAAACAAACTGGGACATATTTAGAGAAATATTACTAAGGGAAATCAATGACAACCTAATTTTGAAAACAAAAGAACAAATCGAAACAGCAATCGAGGAACTAAGTTGTCAAATACAAAACGCTGCATGGAACGCAGCGCCAGATAGCAAACCAGCTGAAAGACAAAACGACTGCTCGGAAAATGTTAAAACAAAAATTTCTGAAAAGAGAAAATTAAGAAAACAATGGCAACTTACCCGCTCCCCGCATGACAAAGCCAAACTAAACAAAGCTACAAAGAAACTAAAGAAACTCCTGGACGAAGAAAAGAATAAAGCTATACAAGGATATTTACAAGGTTTAACATCAACCGAAGCTACAGAATGACAGCACTCGATTTCATAACGTTCTGAAATAAACTGTTATTTTATGTAACAGTCTAATTATAACTTTTCTATAGCTAATTGCATTTATTCTCTATTATTGCGTCGCTGATGCGCTAACTTAAATTAAATTAGTTTTTCTCTTTAGTTTGATTTAATTTACTGTTATAAAAATAGGTTTTAAGTATACATTTCATAAGCAAATGCTAAACACTTTTAGCGCCACGGGTCGTTCATGACAACTATATTAACCCAATGTTCAGCCACTCTCGGCTGGAGGTACAACAAAAAACCTACCGCTGCTTAAAATCTTGCCCAACTCAAAAATTTATATTATGTAACCACTTGAGGAGGTCATTCTGACCAATTATTTTATTTGTAATTATTCTCTGACCGACTCTTCTAAGCTGTTGAAGATTCTAGTTTATGTTGCTATTTTTACTCTGATTATAGTGTGAATGTCTCGTAAATGTTTAATTCTTTTTTTAATTCTATATGGTATTTCTTCTCCCTTTGAGTTTTTCTGTGTTTTTGCTTCACTTTAATACGATAGGTCTTCGTGTTTGCTTTTTCTTGTATTTAAGTATATTCCTGCATCTTTTCTTGGATATCTTTCAGAGAAATTTCGTATCTCGTCAACTTTGAAATGGAATTCAATTGCAACTTGCATCCATTCATATAAAGTAAGTTTAAAATAGTATAAAAAACCCAAAAAGCCCCATCAAGGAAAGCCTTGAGGAGTAGATTGACATGCGCTGTTTGATTTAGTGTTAGATAGGTTCAGAGAACGAAAGGCCCAAAGTTAAGTTTTTGGGCAATTAGGTAACGACTTTCATGGTATTTAAGTGGATAGATCTGACTAGAGCCCTGCACCTTCTGGCATTCCTACCTCCACCTAAGTTAAGGGGTGAGGGAAATATTGCGAAAAATTAGTTGTAGACTTATAGGTGATAAAAATCAAAAAATGATGCTATGGTGATGTTTGGTGGTGCCCGCTAATTATTTTCAACTAGTGGGTAGCAATTTTCGACTGCGGTACTACAAATTGCGGTAGCTCAGAAATTATAGGGTGTAGGGAGACGTGGTTTGTGACAAACGGTGTGGAATAAACTCAACCATGACAGCATGAGCACCACGTTTTAATAAAATACAAAAACGATCGTCTCAGGAAATTTCGCTGTTCTACGGCGCTGCCAAATTTGATAATACGCAAAAATTGTCTAAAACGCCGCAGAGACTTGAAATTATAGAAGGTAGCGTAAAAGGCGAGTCGATCCACCGATCAGACCAGGTTTGCTCTGATTCGCTTTTGTTTCGCTCCCCCACACCTGAATATCGCATTTTCAGGTTTCTATCGGAAAGGAACGTCGCATTGATATGCGACCGTCGTGCCCCGTCGATTGGACCATCAAAACTGAGTTTGTTGAATTTTGGAAGATCATATCGTCCTTATTTAAAGACCTGCAACTGGAAAACTTATGTAGTCAGATAGCCCGATAGTACGTCTATAAAAATGCCAAGATGCATCTTCCGCGACAAAGACCATTTTCAGGGTCAAAAAGTAGAAAGACTGAAACGAGGGAAATAACGGCCTAAAATCTGGATGTTGCTCGATCGGAACCGTCACCACACAATCATACCTGTCCTGAAGACAACGATTTCGTAAAAAACGTATGTTAAGGAGGGGGGGGGGGAAATAGTGTCTAACAGGAGAATACAGCAACCGCCCTAATATTAAAATAGCGTTATCGCTTAACTTGGCTGGTCTCATAGTGCTGGCGATTGTAAGCATCGTGGAAGACGCCGTTTTCTTTAGTGTTAGATAGGTTCAGAGTACAAGTCAAAGTTGAGGGTTTGCTCCTTTTTGGAGAATTTTAGTTTGTTCGTATCGCGGCGACCGTAGCAGGTAGTAGATTTTGATGTTATTTGAGTGAATGGCTTTGACTAAAGTCCAACAACTTGCGGTACCATCATAACCCCCCTCAGAGGAAAGAAGAAAATGCTGCAAAAATTAGTTGCGGCTTTGAAAATCATAACATTGGAAAATGACGGTATGGTGATGTTTAGTGGTGCGCACTGATCATTTTGTGCCTCAGAAGATTCTGTTGCGTTCAGTAGACAGTAAGGTGTTTTGTGAGATATGACCGTGAAAGTCGACAAGCAGTTATCAGTCGGTCGGGCGGCGAGTTTTGAAGAGATCGTCATGTTTGAAAATAGGCGAAAATTGCCTACAACGTCTAGGAATTATGGTATGTAGTGTAAAAAAGCTCCCCCTAACCATCAGACCAGGTTTGATCCAAGTCGCATTTGTCCCCATCTCCAAAAATGCATTATTGTTTTTCTTTCGGGAACGGAATGTAGCATCGACATCGGATAACATCTAGGAATCTGCATAACATATCGGGCCAGATCTGAGCGAGTCAAAAAGTCGAGAAAGTTAGAGCGCTACTGGAACGATAGTACTATGTAAGTGTTTTGCCCAACTTTTGAAGTTTTCGGTTGAATAAATTCTGTTTCTTGGTCTGAAAAGTCCGAAAAAACTCTTATACTAATCATTTTTTCGACCTGCGCTATCCTTCTTTTTAACGGAGAATATTTCCGCTCACCGAATATTTTAAACTTACTTTGTGTAGGCTACGCTAAGCTTCAGCGCAGAATTGCAAGGCCATGCGCGCGGTCTATTTTATTGTAAAGATAATTTAGCCTTATTCAAAATTAATTTGGGGATTCATAAAAGTTAATTTATGATTTTTATTACTTTTATGCAGTTTTATTGTTTGGCTTTTAAAATACGGAAGTTTTAAAAATAATTCCGTTTTGGAATTATTCTGGATTAAAAGTAAAAGGTGATGCGCGGCTTCGGTGTAGTATCTTTGTATGGTTGACTAGTCACCTGCCTGAAGGATTGCCGTATTCTTTCTTGATGTATGCGAGTGATTTACAATGAGTGCAACAATAAACACTGTGTGGTCGGTAAGTCAAATTCTGTAAGTTTTAGTAAGCAAAAGCATACCGTCTGCCCGAGTATGATAACAGGCAAATTGACAAAAAATTAACAAAATCTTGAAGGTCGTCGTTTTATTTTTTTTTCAGTTGTCTATCGAATTTCAGGAAGTTTCACGTTCAGTTATTTACGAGATTGTAGCTTAGAGTCTGGATCAAGGTTTATGCTTGCTGCGCCCTGAGTCCGTTTTAATGTAATATTTTTCTCATTCATTCATGTATATCACTGAAATATTTTTCTAATTCTTTTCTTAAACCGCGTCGGGTTATCTTGGAGATTGAAAGCTTATTGAAAAACAAAATAATCTTAAAAACTGCATCGAACTGAACTACATGTGAAACAGCTTTTGAAGTGATCTACGAACTATCGTCTCGGAAATATGACAGGTATAAAATTAAGCATGTTCTCTTAATTGCGTATTATAAAATAAAATTATTATCTGAAAAAGTAATTTAACTTATAGTGATTTTAAAAAATTTCACCTTATTAATTAATCCCATTAGGAATACCGTTCTTGAAATAGCGCTGATGGATTTGGAAACACTTGTTATTTCTTGTATTCAACAGAAGTCGAAATACCCTAAAAATACCATCAAGTTATGTTCACATCTGTACATACTGTTGTTTTTGTGTGCTAAAATGGGCGATACTAAAATAGAGAGTATACCATGCACAATTATTAATAATAATTGATATGCTAAAGTTGAAGGAAGTTCTAAAAATCTAAATATTTCTTTGAGATTCCAATTTTACAGTTTAAAGCTGACATCTGAAATGAATAAAATTGTTTTAACAAAAATTAAGAACTAATTCACTACCTATATTCACAACCACAATTATTAAACTGCTAGTATGAAATGTCCCAAGCAGCATTTTTAGTCATCGCTACGTACCAGCGACTACCGGCGGAACTATTAAGGTTTTGCCAGTAGTTAAAAGCACGTAATTGCTACTACGGTTTCATTACGTGCCTGGAACCAAAATGGGGAACAATCTTTAGATAGCAGATACGTTGCAGTAACCTCTATGGAATTTATCCAGTTACGTAGCGGAAACGTGACGACGTAGTAATTGCTACTTTTGTGGAACTTCTCTATTTTCTATACTAATGCTGCGATCGTGTCACAAAATGGATTACCATTTTATTTGTCATACGTACTTAATAATACAAAGAGCGATGAAATGTTTAATTGTTTTGTCATTCCAGTATACCAAAATTATAAACCATTCCAACTTTTCTGTTAAATGTGATGTGAAAAATAACAATGCGCCTTCTTTAAATATATTTTTTAATAAAAAATGTCTAAAATATGACAAAATATTTATAAGTTGATGCACATGATATAAACCATGTTTATATTATTCCTGAGGCACAATTTGTAACCAATTTGTTATTTTTATTGAAGGTTATATAGTAAAACATCTATTAACAATCATAACCAGTTGCAGATTGATTAATGATCTCCAACATTTTACAAGTAAATATGGATATGGAGTAGTTCCGTGACTTTAAAAGTCTAAGCAATGATTTCAGACTGGTGACAGAAACTTTCAGTACGACTTTAATGTAATTATATACTAACAATGGCACCTTACAGCTTCTTTCAAAAATTCTTTTTTAAATAAAAGTAAATCAAAGTAGAAGAAAAAGGAAATATGTGTTTCTGCATTTAATCTGATGAGGATTATTTGAAAAAAAAAATAACAAATTACCACAAACAAGTCGCGACGTATTTATGTGGAATAAAAACGCTACTCACAACAGACAGGGTAGCCGCGTGGCTAATGTAATAGCTTTATATACAGTCGGCCTAACATTCGATTCCCACTAGCTCCGTTACTTTTTTTTTAATTAGTTTTTTACTAAAAATGTACACCTGTTTACAGTTGGGATTTTCTTAACTTTTAATTAATTCTCTCTAATTATTATGTACAAAATAATATGTAGTTTAGAGTTACCATAAATTTAATAAAATGATTTATTTATATATTTTCGAATAATTGACATAACGTTTAATGTTTGTTGCTTTTTAAATTATTAAATAAAAAATTAATCGACAACAATAAACCTGCGAATTTACATTTTGAAATCGGCGACACGTCAACTGTAAGGTCCACTTGTAAGTAGCAATACCGTTCCATATACTTTAAAGGTTATTCAGAAGTCAGAAGTAATGGAACTACATAGTTTCAATAAATAGTAGAAACAACTACATAATTACTAAAATAATTCGAACTGTAGTAATTAAACCTATAATGTCATAAATTTAGTTGTAGTTACTTAACACCTACTCAATCAAAGTTCTGATCTCAGTTACTGCTAAATACTTAGATGCTGCTTGAGGTTATTCTGGAAATGGCTAATTAAATTATATTTCAATATATAATGCTAACACATACTACTTATGTTAATTAAACATTCGCTAATTTATATAAAAATAAAATCAATAGATTAGATAAAGAGTGAGTGTATTTATTTTTATTCGTAACATGGTGGAGGTGCCGGGCATGGCACGCTTACCCGGCCTGGTAAGCTTGACGCCCCTGGCACGCACTCCGCTCCTTAAGCAATTAACTTCTGTAGCCATCAACCTGATTGCAAGTTTGCCTATACATACATCAATATGGATCTAACTTAACTTGAAATGATTATTGTTCATCTCAAAAGAATTGAGAATTGGCCCTTTACAATTTTAATTTAAAACCTATCCTAAAAAAAAATCTTATAATTATACTAAAAAAAAACAATTGTAAGTATAGAAATATGAATTAGAATTAATGGGTTAATTAATTTTATAGGACATTTAACTATAAATGGGGATGTAATTATAATAAAGATAATGGTTATAATAAATAGAGTAGGATGACATTGCATAGATAGGATGTAGATAGAATATACAGCAAAAAATTAAATAAAATTCTTATTCAAAGTACAATTGGGAGTAACTGCACAAGGGAAGAAAACAAGTTTGTTTTAGGACTCTCTTTAGAATATTCATGACTCAGATGGGACCATAGTGTCCAAGGAATAGCTACAAAATCATTAACATATGAAACAAAATGGATTCTAATAAACGAGGAAGGAAATAGGAAAAAGTGTTGTTCGCCAGCTAAGATTTCAGAAGATGAGAAGATAGTTGTATTAAAAGTATTTTATTGTTATTTGAAAGCACCTCTTATCTCTGTCCAAAGTGAAGAGCGATCAGTGTAACCTTGAGCAGTATGGATGAAGATTTTCAAGTCATACAATAACCTGCAGTACCTTAACAGCCTACCTTGGTTGACACCTCTAGGATAGGACCTTGGACTGTATCAGGTGTTGGTTATATACTAGATCAATTAAAGAAAAAAAAAGGTAATTATAATTTATGTGTATTATGTATTGAAATGTGCAAAAAATAAGAATAATTTGAATAATGAGAGAGATTCATAGATGAATAGGGCCCATGACATCACTGCATTGCAAATTATCCAACAGCACTTTGTGTTTTAGTGCTCACAAATTTACATCTTACAAAAAATACAAAATGCTGTGGAAACAATTTATAATTCACTGATAGTCAGAAAATATAAAAGATGAATGAATGAATAAGTGAAGAAATGCACAAATGAAAGTACGTCCGCTGAGTACTGGGTGAGACAATGAGAAATTAGATGAATGAATGTAATTTGAAATATACTTGGACATAGGTGTCAAATTCTGGGATAGAGGATTTACATGAAATGTGTGAGAAATGATACAAATTTAGGTAAATGACTGATGAGAGCAAATAAAGAGTGAATAGAGTCCAGTTTCAATGTTTAAATTATTAAATTTTAACAAAGATTTATCATGGATAAAACAAATTAGGTTTTTAAAGTTAGCCAAGAAGGCAAGTATAAATAAATTGTTAAAAATGTAAAAAATGTGTTAGATACACCAAATAGTGTAAAACTCTAAACACCTAATTAAACAATAAAGGCCAAAACAATGTTCATAAGTATTCCATGTCAAATAATTACCATTTTCAAATCATTAGTTAATAAAATTCTTATAGTGCTTGGTATTACTTTTGCTAAAATATAGTAGCATACATAATTTACTTTATAGAAACATTTATAGAAAAGTTGAAATAGGTAATATTTGAGGTTTAATAGAATAAGTAGGTAATTAATAAAATAATTAAGGAAAAGATATTATAACTCTTTAAGTTAAGATAAAACAAATTTGTAACACACTTGTTTCTTTGCATGAAACGACAATTGCATGGAACTTACCATCTGCGAGTGGAGCAGCAACATACCACAGAGCACCAAGATAGCACCATTACAAAAAGGAAATTACCATAATGCAACCGGTTTAAGGGTAGAAAGAATGCCTTTGGAAGTTCATCACCAATAAACACCAGCTGAAATGTTGCCAATACATTAAAGGAACACAGATAAAATCATACCTACCTATGCCGAAGTCAACAATTCAGTAGACACATGTTTGTCTACATTGTATGAGTAAGCCAGTTACTTCATTACAAATCAGTGTTGGCAATTCAAATCGTCATTTCAAGCAGCATCACCTCACATTCTGGATGGACTCTTCATGAATTTTCCTAATTATCGCACATTTAACATGTTCAATGTGCATTGAGATTTAGCATACACATATTGGCACCTGAAGACAAGAAATAATGAATTTTCTTGGAAATCATTGCGTTGTATTTGCAACGTGTCATACAAATATATACTTTGGTAAACGACATCAGCTTTTATGTTTAACTTCAGTTAAAGGCATGCATTATTCAATTCTGAATTTGTGATGGACGAAAACAAAAAACTTATTCAACTTACCAGTTCGTGTGTGATTTTGTGCAAATGTTCTCGAAAAATTGCGTGAAAAACTTACTAAAACTGTTCACGTAGAAAAACATTCAAATTTGCTGATCTTACACTTTTGAATAAGTCGCGTGTGCGCAATAGACAGAATGACTGTACACGAAAAATGTAGTGCGTTCCGTAATGTACAGTGGTAGACCATAAAGACAAAGGTTGCGTTCCATGCATAAACTGATAAATATTAGGTTTAATAAGTTCTAATTTAAAATTATTAATAGACGTTTTAATGTAAAACTAGATACTGTTAATTTTAATTTGTTATTGTAATCGCATCTATTTCCATTTTTTTTTCTTTTTCATGAAAATTGTGTGTTATAATTATAAGATTTTTTTAGGATAGGTTTTAAATTAAAATTGCAAAGGGCCAATTCTCAATTCTTTTGAGATGAACAATAATCATTTCAAGTTAAGTTAGATCCATATTGATGTATGTATAGGCAAACTTGCAATCAGGTTGATGGCTACAGAAGTTAATTGCTTAAGGAGCGGACTGCGTGCCAGGGGCGTCACGCTTACCAGGCCGGGTCATGTAACGAAGTATAAAATAAAAGAAATACTTATAACAAATTTAAATCAATTCATTATTCTAAAAATTTATTATTCCAAAAATATGTTACAACAATTATTACAAAACTCATTTCTAAATTATTTGACCCAGTAATAAAGATAAACAAATTGATTTCAAGTGGCCCTAGAATTCATAATTAGTTGGTAAGTAAAAATTATGTTAATGATATTTAGAATTACTCTTAGTTATAAGTTAGGTAAATTTAAGAAATAAAATCAATAGATTAGATAAAGAGTGAGTCTATTTATTTTTATTCGTAACAATAGCATTAAAAGTAATTGATTCATATTTTCTAACAAAAGGGGCAATTATCTTGCTGGGTTTAAGATGATAACTTAGCACCTAGCAATTGGGTTTAAACTATTAGGTACATATCAGCAAAGTTATTTATGAATAAAATCTTAACTTTAAGAACAAAGTATTATCAAATTCTATCATAAAATAAATAAAATAATCTTTGTAAGAAACTAAGCTCACACAAGAAGCATATAGTATGAATATGAAAATTGCATTTATTTAATAACACATTTTATTATAACAAGATAATTTCATTGACGAAAATGTTCTTATTATTAATAAAAAGTACGTAGATAATATATATAATAACACCATAAAAGTAATATAGCACAAATTGCCTGCTTAATATTTATGTAGAACTGATAACGTTAATGCTCAACAAAATAGGGATCAAGTACAAGATGTGACTGTAGTTAACCAAATCTCGATAGGAAGTATCGTAACAGTCGAATAATAAAAACTGCAATCGATATCAACTTCAATATCGACAGCAAAGGAAAGGTACAAAGTAATCCACACTCTAAAAAATTACCGGTGAATTATACCCTAAAAAATGGAGGCAACTATGTTACCTCCATTTTTTGGGGTAAATTTACTTCAAAGTGTAATTTTCATAGGAAGTGAAAAATTTCAACATTAGGTTAAGTTTGCATTGTAATGTTTCTTTTTTAAGTAAATTTACAGATTAAAATTACAATCTCAATGTAATTTTACATTTTAACATTAAAACACCTGTGTAAAGTTACATGACAAAGTTAATATTTCATGGCAATAGTACTTTTCAGGGTTAAAATACAAATGTGAAAATACTTCTTGAATGTAACGATGACTTGCGAAAGTACTTGCAAATTCAATCGTTCCTCTGGGAATTGTATGAAACAAAATAAAATCAAAGTAATTTTTATTGAACGTATGTACTTATATAAAATATAAGACATTAACAGAACTTCTTTTCAGGGGCTTTCGGAAATATTTGGTCTCTCAAAGACATTCAGATAAAGTTTCGATTCCACCTAGAAAATTAAAAAATTATAAATTATATAAACAATTATACACGAGTACCTTTCTCAATTACAGTTATGCTAGTTTATTTCGAATTCTTCAATTTTTGATTCATCCTAGAAAAACATTAAATTAAATATTTTTATTTTATTGGTTTAAATTTGTAATTTTAACATATAGGTACTTACCGATTATTATTTTTTAACTTCTACTATAAAATAAAATTCTTCCCATCTTCGGTCATACGTGTAAATATTTGCCTTTAATAAATCCGCACTACACTACAACGAAAAACAAAATATTAATGAGCAATGAACACTTCGTTCGGTATCGATAGAGTACGCCTCGCCGAAATCATAAAAGAATGGTACACACCATTCCGACCATTCCCCAAAAAGCCTATTTGGACTGTTCATAATGGATTCCTGAATTCTTTCACGAAACGAAGGTCACAAACAAGTGCGATCAGCGAAAAAGCATCTCAACGGTTAAAAACATATTAAGGGTAAAATTACACTATTCTTGTTCAAGTTCATCTTATCTTTAATATTACACTAAAAATGAATTAAGTTATTGAGCAATTATACATTTGTAAGGAAAAAATTGTCTGAGTTATGTAAATTTATATTATGGATAGTGATTTTAACCAGTTCAATGTAGTAGAATTACTTATATTTGTATAATTTTACATAATTACAGGGCATTTTACCACAAATAGTAAAACTACTAAATGTATAGGTAAAATTAATTTTAGGGTAAAAATACCGCAAATAATAGCGAAAAGTTACCTCTTTCCCAAGGTAATTTTACCTCATTTTTTACAGTGCAAAACAAAATTAAGAAATCTACACAATTTGGGGCAATTTGATAACCGAAATACAGATACTGAACATTTAAATCGACTTTAAAACTTTACGGTTCTTTCTTGATGCAATTAAAAAATTCTGTCTAAACCAGAACAAAGAACACAAACAATACACAAGAACATTGTGTAACGACTTCTGTTGCTCGGAGCTGGCAATGTTATGTTAAAGTTAGTCTAGCAGGGATCTGTTGAGATTGAAGTTGTAAATAAATGAATAAGAAGAACCTTTCTTTTTTAATTTAGTGTTAAGATTAATAAACCAATCTTTTTTATGTTTGTGTACGGAAATAAATAATATTACGTGTTGTATCTTAATTGTAATAAAAATGGATATGATCTTTGACCTATTGTTCTGAGTAGTAGAGAGTCTGAATTAACAATTATATAAGTTTAATTGTAACAGTGGCATCTAAAAATATGTGCACCTTATTTTAGTTTTTCCCAAACTTCGTTCTCTTTCAAGATTTAAATTAGAAAATGTTCTTGATTTTGTTAAATGTGTTACAATTTATGTATAATCGAAAAGAACTGTGAATACAGGAGGATGTATGTAAAATGGAATTGGAGTGGAACAACTAATGGAGTAGAACTACTACAAAGCAGACAAAATCAAAAATAAACAACGAAATTGTACATAAAAAATCTGAAAAATTATCTGATCTAGCTACCTACCTACCTGTTTGATCTACCTACAGTATTTCTAATATTATTTTAATATAATTAGCTATGGTGTCAGATTCGTTGTTTATAGTATTTGACAAGTGCCAATTTGTTTTGCCGTAGTGTGCTTCATTGTGCGTTAACAGTTCGATTAAATCATGTCGCGTCAAAGTAAAAATGTAAAACATTTGTCATCGGGCCGCAATAACATTCCTTACCAAAAAAGAAAATTCACCATCGTAAATTCGAGAACGCATGTTAAATGTGTGCGGTAATTCTTGCCCTTCAAAATTCATCAAAAAATCTTGGTCGAAATAATTTAGACAAGGCCGCGAGAGTCTGGAAGACGATTCCCGTGCTGGACGTCCTGTTTCGGCAGTTACTGAAAAAAATATGAAAAAAGGGAAAAATTTAATACTGTTTGATCGCCGAATTAAACAGTGGTAATCGCCAGAATATTTTTTAACGGTATGATGTCGTTTTTGATAAATCTAAGAAATGTATTTTACTATCAGGGGACTATATTGAAAAATAAAAAACCACTGCCACGTTAGCCTTTTATTTCTTAGTTAGGTAGATTAGCTATCAGCTCCCCTCGTACACACAAGAAATATTCACTGAAAAAAAATAACAAATCCCCAGGTGTGACTTACCATTTTACGGTAAAATATGATTTATTATATTTAGCTCTTTTGAGCTATTTTATAGAGCTAAAATAATTAAGTTTCTAATATTTAATCAATTACCTGTATGTTAAAAGAATATTAATTTACAGGCTTTCATTGTTCCTGGTTTACTGTTTCGGGCTTGTTTCCTCTCTCTAAAATGTTGTAATTGTCTACCCCTTCGTCAACTACGTGGATTGATCCATGGACGGTAACTGGAATATCCAAGGATATGACCAGGTGCAAAACTTTAATCGGAATTAATGTCAGCTACTTTTCAGTTCATTAACAAATGATTTATTATTATAATCTCATTAATCTATTTAATACTCGATGTGCTAAAAAAATAATTAGTTGTTTGCAGCTTAAAGAAATTTAAATATGTACCTACATTGTTACTTTACAGGGTGTAACTAATATATAACTAGAAACCTCGTAATAAGGGTAACTGTAGTGATTTAGAACATGTTTTTGTGATCAACATGGTGTCGCTTCCTGCTAATTTTCAAGAAAATTTTTAATTTAAAAAAATGTTTTTGCTCAGGATGTGTGCAAGATTATAAAATGTTGCATGCTAAAAGTATTTTGACCATGTTAATTTCGAACTTAAATATCCCAGGAAGTACACCCCAAAGGTAAATCTTCTTAATTATATATGCAATTGATGAATTAATTCATTTCTGGTATCTCAATCATAATGTATTAACTAGGTTTAATTATATAACGTTGAAATTCACAACCCATTATTTGTTTGATGGTCACTGTTTAAAACCAAGCTTCTCCGTTGTTTGGTTGTCACTGGTTTTCCCTTTCTTTCGGTTTATCGTGAAGTCGCTCCTGCGCGTTTGAGCTCCCTTCTCAATAGGCGAGTGGAAGTAACAAAATGGCTTTTTGGCAGTAGAAGTTGGATGTACGAGATATATTAGAAATTGGTTTTAAATATTAATTCGCTTTAGCGGAATAAATCTCACATTCAACAGAACGATCGCTTGGTTATTTGTGTGCGATCGGTCGTCAAATTGGACGGATTAAGTTCTAGTACAAACCATTTTAGGTAAATTATTTTAGTTAAAACCTCGTTGCGCTAAATCTCACAAATATCTTTTTATTTTAGGTAATATTATTTCCCTAGCCGTCACCTTGAGGGAATTGTATTGTAAAAGACCTTTCAGTTTATAGAAAGGTAAAAATCTTCAAATATTTAAAAATAATACAATATACAGGGTGATTTCTTTGTAGGTCTTTTTGTTTTGGGTTTTGTTGTTCGTTGGTGTATTCTTGTTCCTGCCCGTCTGACCGTGTATTTTAATTGGAAGGTTCTTCCCCTTTTGTGTCCGTACCTACATCTATACATATACCGGGTCGGAGAAAAACAACCAAATATCGAAGGGTGAAGCGAAAACCCCCTAAGCAAGGCTTTAAACATACAGCCGTGGGTCTTCGAATGGTGGGATGTTTGTCTAAATTTGTATGTATTATGTGTCATTTTATTTATGTATATGTATATATTTATTCAATGTGTTTACAATTTATGCATGCATGTTAATTTTAAGGATAAAACGAGATCTCGAATAGTGGAATTGTTGTAGGGTAGTTTTAAGTACAACCAACTGTGATACAAATCACCATTCACCTTTTTTTTTGTTGAAACATTACATTTTTTTCTATCTGCACAATAGAAAATAGTTGCAAGTAAAATAAAGCCCTACTTAGAACGTCTACATTTCACTACGTGCGTTTTATTTATTTATTATTTATTTATTTGTATGATATTAATATTACTTTCCAGTTCGTCATTTGTAAGTATATATGTACGGTACGACCAAAATATTGGAAGTTGCCCATATTTTAGTAGATCTATTTCTTCGTTTGTCTGATAAGCTTGAAGCTTTAGTAATAAGCATTGTTTTTAAACGAAGTGGCGCTTGTTTTTTTTATCTTTTATATTTTGTATTACCCCGCCCCTCTCCGACTTATTGGGGGCTAGCTGGCAAAAACTAAAGCAATGTTATTTGGATCAAGCTGATACTTCCAGCACAGCTACATTTTGGTTGGTTAAGTGTTTCTTTATATAAAAATAGCCTTTGTGTTTCTGTAGGTTATAGTAAATTAGCGCCCATGCGTGAGGCCTTTTGTGGAAATTCCACTTTGTTAAAACCATTTGTTGTTCTTGCATGTTAGGATATTTTTGGGGAATATATTTTGCCTGATAGATTAAGTATTTAGTAATTTAGGATAAAGAACCAACTCCAGGATTGTATTTTGTAATTTGTTGTATTCTTGTTACAAGTTATTTGATTAGTATTGATTATTAATCTTATTATAAATTGGTTATTTGTTTTGTTAGCCTTGATTATTAATTAGTTCATTATGGAACGGAAGATCCATATAGATAGGTTAAGTAAATCAGAACTATCTTATGAGTTAGCTATTAGAGGTCTTCCTGACTCTAATGTTGATAGTATGCGAAAGTCTCTTCGACAGTTAATGAAAATGGAACAAGATCAGTCCGTGCTTGAGTTACCAGCTCATCCGTTTACTTTTGAAGAAGATTCAGATGCTATTTCTACAGCTATTATTGAACTTAATACGGCTTTGGAGTCATTTGATGATAGTGTGGATTCTAATCCGTATAAAAAATTGCAAAGTAGGTTAAGTCACCTATTAGGTAGGGCTGCGGCCATGAAAGCCAAAGATGAGGCTTCTGCATCAAAGCGGTCCGAGTTCATTCAATCCATTCTTGGATTAATGAGCGATATTCACGATAAAGCTTCAGTACCACAGGTAACTGATGAAGTAGCTATTCAGTTAGGGCTAGGTTTAAGCGTTGGGGAAGCTATTGTTAATTCTCCTGCGGGCAACCCAGCAGCTTCTTCTACCCTTGCTGCTCCTGATCCTCCATGTGGTCAGCCGAAGTCTGTACCAGTCTTTAAATGGGGACTTGATAAATTTGCAGGACATGAATCTAAGATTTCTTTAAATGCTTTTTTGCAACAAGTGGATGAGTTGTCTATTGCTCGGAATGTATCAAAGACCCAGTTATTTGCATCTGCTTTGGATCTTTTTAAAGACCAAGCACTTTTGTTTTATAGGTCTAGAAGAAATGAAGTATCTGATTGGGACTCTTTGGTTAAACTTTTGAAAGAGGAATATCTCCCTTTAGATTATGATGATAAGCTTTTAGAAGAAATTCGTAGGAGGACTCAAGGTCCTAATGAACCGCTAGGGACTTATTTAGTAGCTATGGATAATTTATTTTCCCGATTATCAACAAAATTTTCTGAAGGGATTAAATTAAGATTACTGTTAAAGAACTTAGCTCCATTTTACCAATTTCATTTGTCGTTTAAAGAAATTAATTCTATCTCTGATTTACTACAATTTGGTAGGCAGCTTGAAGCTTCAAGGTTGAGGGCTGACAGTTATGTTCCTCCAACTAGAAGGAAAACCGACTTAGAGCCAGATTTAGCTTTTGTTGAGACTGCTAGTAATTCCAGTAGTGCTGCTTCAGATGTTTCATCACGGTTGTGTTTTAATTGTAGGAAAACAGGACACATGCGTTCTGCATGTTCTTCTCCCTTGATTAAACGTTGTTTTGGTTGTGGTGAGATGGGGGTCACTAAGACTTCTTGTAAGAAATGTTCTCCTAGGGATAATAATTCGGGAAACGGTTTGAACTCGGCATTAATGGGTGGTGTTAGTACCGAGTCTTCTTTTCAAGCAACCACTGTATTATTAAATTTTATCCTTGCTCATGCCGAAGGAGATGAACGCCCGTATTTGTCTATAAAAGTTTTGGGTCATGATTTGTTAGGTCTTTTAGATTCCGGTGCTTCTCGGACTATAGTTGGTAAACCAGGTTGGTCGTTTTTATGTAGTTTAGGTTTTGGTGCTGGTTTATCTAAGTTTGGAGCGACTGATTGTCGTGTAGCAAATGGTCAAACTGTGAAGAGCATTGGTCAAGTTGATGTACCGATCCAACTTCAGGATCGAATGCATATTATTTCTATTTTGGTAGTTCCGGATCTTCCACAGACTTTGATCTTGGGTATTGACTTTTGGAACCTTATGGGTATTGTTCCCAATTTGAGACAAGGCAGTTGGCGATTTGTAAAAGATTCTGACAATTCGTCTGTTGAACTGGAATCTATTGAGGTTATGCATCTTAGTAATTCTACACTTAGTTTTGAACAGAAATTGGAGTTAGAGAAAATTTTGAATGAGTCTAAAGCACTTCCAAGTGAGATGTTAGGTTGTACGTCTAGGGTTGAGCATGTTATTCGTACAAATTCTGAACCGATTAAGCAGAGATATTATCCGGTTAGTCCGTTTATGCAACGTCTTATCGATGAAGAACTCGATCGTATGTTGAGCTTAGGTGTCATTAAACCGTCTTCTAGTGGCTGGTCCAACCCAGTCCTAATGGTCAAAAAGAAAGATGGGACCTACAGATTCTGCATAGATTTTCGTCGTCTTAATCGTGTGACTGAGAAGGATGCTTATCCTATTCCCTATGTTAGTGCTACTTTGGATAAACTTCGAAATGCCAAATTTTTGTCATCGTTGGATGTTAAGTCTGCCTATTGGCAAATTCCTTTATCTGAGGATTCCCGTAAATATACGGCTTTTACAATCCCCAATCGTGGCCTTTTCCAGTTTACTCGTATGCCTTTTGGGTTACATAATGCCCCTGCGACTTGGCAAAGGTTCATTGATAATGTTCTTGGTCCATCTTTGGAACCATATGTTTTGGTGTATCTGGACGATATAGTTATCGTGACAGATAGTTTTGAAAAGCATATTGAAATATTAAGAGAGGTTTTTAATCGATTGTCTTTGGCTGGTATCACTTTAAGTTCGGATAAGTGCAAATTTTGTGTTCCTGAGCTACGATACTTAGGTTATGTAGTTAGTCAGAAGGGAATTCATGTGGATCCTGAGAAAGTTCAGGCCATTATGAATATTCAGCCTCCTCGGAATGTGACTGAAGTTAGAAGTCTGATAGGTTTGACTTCATGGTACCGTCGTTTTGTACCACAGTTTTCTGATATCATTCAGCCGTTGACAACCCTTCTTAAGAAAGGTGTCAAATTGTATTGGTCATCTGAGTGTGAATGTAGCTTGCGGACTTTGAAAGAAGCTTTGGTTAGGGCACCTATTTTACGTTGTCCAGATTTTGAGTTGCCATTTACTGTTCAAACCGATAGTAGTGGTTTTGGTTTAGGTGCTGTCTTGACGCAACAGATTGATGGTGAGGAAAGAGTAATATGTTACCTTAGTCGTTCTCTCACTCGTTAAGATCGAAATTATTCTACGACTGAGAGGGAATGTTTAGGAGTTTTATGGGCCGTAGAAAAACTTAGACCATATTTAGAAGGCCGTCGTTTCACGGTGATCACCGATCACTATTCTTTGGTGTGGTTACATAATTTAAAAAACCCGACAGGTCGTTTAGCTAGGTGGTCTTTGAGACTCCAAGAATATGACTTTCAGGTGGTTCATCGTAAAGGTAAAGACCATTTGGTACCTGATGCGTTATCACGTTCCGTACCACTTCTTGACAGTATTGAGTCAGGTGATGAGCCTGTTATAGTTTCAACCGATAAGTGGTATAATAGTATGGTTGATAGGGTTCGGGCTAAACCTGCTAAGTTTTCTCAATGGCGTATTACTAATGAAGGTTTATATAAATCTATGAAAACCGAAAATGATTCTGATACCGTTTGGAAGCTTGTTGTACCTACAGAAAATAGACTTGCTATTCTTCGTCAGGCACATGATCATCCTACTTCCGGTCATGGTGGAGTATATAAAACCTATCATAGATTAACTCCCAAATATTATTGGCCAAAAATGCAAGCCGATGTAGCTCGATATATTAAAACTTGTCAAATTTGCCAAAAATGTAAACCAGATTTAAGACCTCCTGCTGGACTGTTAGTTCCGCAACCAATTGTTGATCGCCCTTGGCAGATGGTCAGTATAGATTTGATTGGTCCTCTCCCGAGGAGTACAAAAGGTTATTCATATGTCTTAGTCATAATGGACTATTTTAGTAAATTTTGTTTGCTATTCCCTCTTCGGAATAGTTCAGCGAAGATGGTTTGTTCGAGAATTGAAGATGAAGTCTTCTTAGTTTTTGGAGTACCTAGATTGGTGTTGGTAGACAATGGAGTCCAGTTTACTGGTCGTGAGTTTCGCACTCTTTGTAGTAACTATTCAGTAAAAATTCATTTTAATGCGCATTATCACCCGCAATCAAATCCCACAGAAAGAGCCAACAGAAATGTTAAAACTATGATTCGTTCCTATGTTAAAGAGAATCAGCGTTCTTGGGCAGATGAATTAACAAAGATTGGGTGTGCCCTTAGAACTGGTCGTCACGAAACTACTGGTTATACTCCCTATTTCTTAACTTTTGGTAGGGAACATATTTTAAAAGGCACTGATCATAAAATATCTGATAAAGTTCAAGATCTGCAAGTTGATCGTTCGTCTGCTACTGTTATTCCTGATAAATTGCAGGGAGTTTTTGAGGTAGTGCGTAATAAAATAAAAACTTCTTTTGATCGCAATAAGCGTTACTATGTTCTCCGTAAGCGAGATACTTAATTTGTTATTGGTGATAAAGTTTTAAGGAAAAATTTTGCTCTTTCTGATGCGAGTAAATATTTTTCACACAAACTTGCTCCTCGTTATATTGGTCCTTTTAGCATTCACAAAAAGGTGTCTCCTTGGACTTATATTTTAGCTGATGAACTTGGTAGGGAAGCCGGTAAATTTCATGCCAAAGATTTGAAAGAGTATGTTCCGAATCATGTCGGAGATTAGGGTCATTTGGTTGTTTCTTTTTGGGGGAACCATTAGGTGGTTTGGGTTCCACAGAGTTCAGCGATGGTTGGGGCTGTCCTCATTTGTAGCGTTTAGTGATACGCTCAGTTCGACCTAATATCTGTCGACTTGTTAGGGCTTATTAGTTTTTATTTAGATCTTTGTTTTGCGAATATCTATTTTTGGCTTTTATACCAAGATTCTTGATATAGCAATTTTGACTTTCGTTTTGGCTTAGCCAAACTATTTTTTTTGTATACCGGATTTGACAATTTCTCTTCTCCTTTTTACCTTCTCCTTCTTTCTTATACCGATTTTGACTCCATATTTGCAATAGCACGGCTTGGGCTGGATCCCCAAGACCGTGGTTCTTTTGGGTTTCTTTGGGCTGAACTCCCTTTTTAACCCCCGGTTTCTTCTTCTCTTGTTCTCTGTCTCAAACGGTACGTGTGTGGTGTCCGGGTGGTTAGTGTTGCTGAGTAGTGCTTCCGAACCTCGGATGCGGGGGTTTGGCGCTGTTCAGTCTCCACGACGTTGGAACTGGCAGTGCTCCGCATCGTGTGTGAAGTTGTGCTCCTCGGTGGCTCTGCCATCTGCCCACTTCACATGCGTCCGGGCGAGCCCTTCTTTTTCACTCTGTTTTCTTTTTCTTCTTTTTCCCTCTATACTACCCTCTCTTGGGTGCGAGCAGAGAGTATGTCGGCGGCTCTCTGTTCAGTTCTTTTTGCTGGCCATGTTCAGTGGTTCGTGCTGGTAGGTTTTGTTGTGAGTCGTTGCCAAGCCTCGGGCACTGGGAGTTGCTCAGTGGTCCCTTCCCGACGTGGAATACCACTGTGCCCAGTACCGTGTGTGAAGCGCGTCTTTGCAGTGAACCCTGCTTGCCCGACCATTGTTCATGCTTCGGGGTGGAACCTTTTGTTCCTCTGTTCTTTCCTTACCTCCACCTCCAATTTGTGTTTGTCCTTTGTTGTTTTTTTTTTGATTTTTTTTGGATCACCTTTCTGGTGTTAATTTTTGGTGCCATGTTTTTTTGTCATGGTATTTTTTTTATCCTGGTGGATTGTTCTTTCGATTTATTTTGGGCAAGTTAGATTTTAGCAAGGCTAGGTTATGCTAAGCCGCGAAAGGGTTTTCGCGACTGGGAGTTGAGGGGGGAATTATAACGTTGAAATTCACAACCCATTATTTGTTTGATGGTCACTGTTTAAAACCAAGCTTCTCCGTTGTTTGGTTGTCACTGGTTTTCCCTTTCTTTCGGTTTATCGTGAAGTCGCTCCTGCGCGTTTGAGCTCCTTTCTCAATAGGCGAGTGGAAGTAACAAAATGGCTTTTTGGCAGTAGAAGTTGGATGTACGATATATATTAGAAATTGGTTTTAAATATTAATTCGCTTTAGCGGAATAAATCTCACATTCAACAGAACGATCGCTTGGTTATTTGTGTGCGATCGGTCGTCAAATTGGACGGATTAAGTTCTAGTACAAACCATTTTAGGTAAATTATTTTAGTTAAAACCTCGTTGCGCTAAATCTCACAAATATCTTTTTATTTTAGGTAATATTATTTCCCTAGCCGTCACCTTGAGGGAATTGTATTGTAAAAGACCTTTCAGTTTATAGAAAGGTAAAAATCTTCAAATATTTAAAAATAATACAATATACAGGGTGATTTCTTTGTAGGTCTTTTTGTTTTGGGTTTTGTTGTTCGTTGGTGTATTCTTGTTCCTGCCCGTCTGACCGTGTATTTTAATTGGAAGGTTCTTCCCCTTTTGTGTCCGTACCTACATCTATACATATACCGGGTCGGAGAAAAACAACCAAATATCGAAGGGTGAAGCGAAAACCCCCTAAGCAAGGCTTTAAACATACAGCCGTGGGTCTTCGAATGGTGGGATGTTTGTCTAAATTTGTATGTATTATGTGTCATTTTATTTATGTATATGTATATATTTATTCAATGTGTTTACAATTTATGCATGCATGTTAATTTTAAGGATAAAACGAGATCTCGAATAGTGGAATTGTTGTAGGGTAGTTTTAAGTACAACCAACTGTGATACAAATCACCATTCACCTTTTTTTTGTTGAAACATTACATTTTTTTCTATCTGCACAATAGAAAATAGTTGCAAGTAAAATAAAGCCCTACTTAGAACGTCTACATTTCACTACGTGCGTTTTATTTATTTATTATTTATTTATTTGTATGATTTTAATATTACTTTCCAGTTCGTCATTTGTAAGTATATATGTACGGTACGACCAAAATATTGGAAGTTGCCCATATTTTAGTAGATCTATTTCTTCGTTTGTCTGATAAGCTTGAAGCTTTAGTAATAAGCATTGTTTTTAAACGAAGTGGCGCTTGTTTTTTTATCTTTTATATTTTGTATTACCCCGCCCCTCTCCGACTTATTGGGGGCTAGCTGGCAAAAACTAAAGCAGTGTTATTTGGATCAAGCTGATACTTCCAGCACAGCTACATCTTGGTTGGTTAAGTGTTTCTTTATATAAAAATAGCCTTTGTGTTTCTGTAGGTTATAATTATAAACACTGTTTACTTGCAGTTGTGTTATTTCAGTCATTGCAAATCGTTTTAAATTTAGGTTTCGCTTAAATTACTTACTAGTTACAACTAGGACTTTACACAGATTAATATAAATCAAGTCATTTAAATAATTTATTGATTTTGTTTTACATTACTGTAAATGAGCTGTAAAATCAAAATTGCTACAATTTTCACGTAATTTTTAAGTTCAGGGTGGTTTCGTAAAAAGAATTATTTTATTAAAGCATAGAAGGGCATAAGGGGTGCAGAAACTAACAGACTATTAAACAATAATGTCTTCAGCCATAAATATTCATTCTGAAAAACGATTTGGTCAGGCAGTACACAAGAATTCGTGTAACGTTTCACAATTATTTTTAAGCTTTAAACGGATTTTGAATAATCGACACAATGGAGTAGATTTAGAGATGTCAAAGCGCACAAACGGGTGCAACACTGCATCGTAAAGCTTCCTCTCGTGGACTTTGATCGCATTCTTCCTTCTAACCAATGGATTTCTCCACATTCTGAGTTCTACAAGGGAAATAGTAACGCTCATTAGTATAAATTGAACGAAACAAGGGAACTTCATCAAAATCTCTCGAACATGTTATAATTCAGCAATAATAAATAAACAAGGTATGCCTCTCGCTCCTAAAATATTACGAGGGTGATTAAGAGGAAATGCATTCTTTATTTGTCAAATGGAGTCGTAAATAAATCTAAAAATCAGTTTTAAATTTCAATAAACTTAATTAACTTTAAATTTATTATAATCGGCAAGGAATGAATTCGAAGTATTGTCGTTTAAAAACAACTCTTGTAAAGCCACATGATTGAAAACGCAGCTTCCTTTTTAGCTTGGTTTGCAGTTTAAGCTGGTAACTGCCAAGAAAATTCTGTTGAGTTTTATTAATCGATCACATTCCCTTGAATCGCAAAAGCTCAATTTGCGTGTGTCTATTTTAGAAAAAAGTGCTGAATAGACTAAATAATGGAATAAATGTATTCTCCATTAACAGCAACCTTTTCATTTCTAAATAATTACAACGCTTCCAGCAGAAACCAACGTTGCCCTTCAAAGCAATGATGTAACCCCTCATTAACTAGTTTGCCTTAAGTAATATAAAATGCATTAAATAAATAAACAGGAATACCAAGCTGCATTAAAGAACTAAATTTATGGTAAACAGAAAAGTTTCTTCAAAATCTGCGCTCTACTTCTTTAACATCTCTTCTTGGCCTAGAAGTTACGCCGTGTATTAATAGAATGTAGAAAAGTTTTCAAAATGTTGATGATGTTTTATAGTAATTATTCTTGACTAGTTTCATAGCGAGATAGATATCCTTCGCGAATTTATTAACACATCAAGAAAAGTTTTCACATATATAAAATATTTTTAGTAAGTTTTTCATGCAAGTTCTTTTTCATGTATGCTTAGAAAAGATCGAAATATTATTACAGAGTGTATAAGGTACTAAAAATATAAAAACTGGACTTGATATGTAAGATTTCATATCGAAGTAAAATCCCAATAGAGGGAATAACTCTCCCAAGAAACTTTTGGTGTAATAAAATTCAGGAAATTGAGAAGTATCCAGACCAAAAAAACTTTCCTGATAGTGATTAAATATTGATATTTCTGCAAATGTTTTTAAACATAATATTTTGGAACATCCCCTTTTCGAATATTAGATTTTTAATACCGTCCTTTCTTATGGGAGAGTTGGGAAAACGGAAATAACAGACCCTGTTTTTGCAGATGGTTTCATGCGTAAGGTTTCTTGTCAGTTTTCCAACTTTCTCCTTTATTCTATTTTTTTTATAATTTCATTAGGATATTTAATTTCAATAACATTACTAGAATAGAAAAGCAAGCGCATAACACAAAAAGGGGAATCCATTTGTCATTTTAGGTTTTGCTTGTTTTACAAACGTTACGTTCAATGTAAATACTACAATAGGACGAGAGGGCGAACGCGAAAATGTTAAGCCAATCCCGTTTTTGTTAAACACAAGTACAGAATTTTGTAATTTACATTGTTTATTATTTATTACCTAGAAATTAACACGTTGCGTTGTCAAGTACATGAAAAAAATACGTAATTTCAGTTCCAACGAGTTTCAACAAACACACAAACGAAATTGAAAATGCTTTTGTTTTGGGAAATTCCAATTACTGAATTAAATTTAACGGATGTTGTATTTATTTTAAGCTTTATTTTGAACGTCCCCATTAGGTTTGTCACGATAAGAAAAATTAGGTTGAGGCCTCTGATTCTGCTGAATTCAGTGGCAGGTGTGAGCAGCCTCGAGCTCACTATGTATTCCATTGCAATGGACATATTCTGGAGTGAGGCATCTGCAAGTGTCCTGATTGAGAGGAAATTATAAAGGGATATCTTCACTACTTTAATTACCATTTTCCAGAATTCTATCATGCGTTGTAACATAGAAGGATTAGAATCGAAACATACCGTAGGACTGACAAATTACTGTGCAATTAACTGAGAAATGATCCCTATTAATTCTTAATTTTCTGTTACTAAATAAAGTTCACTCCACAATCACAGTATGTATTTATACCTCTTCTGTTTATAGAGTTGTCAACACAAAGGTTGAAATGTTTGTATGCGACTTTCAAGTGTATGGTTCTGGTTATCATACATGTAATGCGATGATCCTAATATTACATGCATGATTTTAATTGACTCTTTGTGTACTTTATGGCATTGTTAAATTGTTGGAAAACATTATTGTTATATCAGAACTTGTTGATGTTTATTTATTGAATTTATTTAATTTAGATACAAGTTGATACATATTCTAACGTTCTTTTAAATAATACTAAAGGTGCTGTTTTAATTGTCTATTGCCATAAGAAAATATTTACACTAACACTAAATACAAACAACTATAATTTATTAACAAACTTGGACTAATTCAAATTAAACAAATATTTTGCGGTGTATTCATGCTTAAATAAATAATATGCACACCGTTCCAAATAAACATAAATTATATACGGTGAACTAAAATAAAAATACACCCCAAATATTTTTCTTTTTCACAATCGGCCAACTCTATTTAACAAACTTTATTTAATTAAAAAAAATAAATAGAAATTTAAATTGAAAGAAATAAAAAGAAAAATTGTTCAAATTAGTACAATAACACAATTAGGAAATTTATTCCCAAGCTTGCTCAAATGTAATTAAAAGTCGTAATAGCCTGACATAGGGCTATTACAGTCATTCACTGAACAAACTAACACAAATTAAAATATTCACAAATATTAAAATGTTTATCTTTATGAAAAATAAATTTTAATAAAAAAAAATTGAATTGTTTTATTTTGAGAAAAATAAATTAAGAACCTTTAAGGTTAAACAAAATAATTCTGAAATTATTCAGGATAAACTTTATAAATTTTAAACGTTGTCAATCAAATTTAAAAGAACCTTTTATTTCTACCAACCTGGTATGTATAAAAAAATAGAATAACCTTTAAATACTATTTTCAATTGGTATCACTGTATTAATATTTGTCAGCTGATTTCTTGTTTTAAAACGTCAATTCATTAATCGACAATGGAAATAAATTCTCCAGAATTTATTTAAACTTCTCGTACACACTTCCAAATAGTTGTGGAACAACAATAAAATTTTCTTTAAACTTTATAATAGTTCAGGTAAACACTTCAATTTAATTTCCAACTTGTTTATGTTTACAGTTGACATCAATCATATGGTCAACACTATCTAACCTCAATTAAATTACAGATTTTTAATCCGGAGTCAAGCATAGATTCGCCTAAAGCTTTTTGTCGACTCACTTTGTTAAATTTGGCTCCAACTTATATAGGTTCTGTAGAAACAACTGCCGGTACTGACACTTTTTCGAAAAAAAAACGAAACACGGAAAATGTTTATGGCGTCATCATTTCTCACAGCTGTTCATTTTTCTCACGAATCTTAATTCTATTAACACAGAATTATAGCTAATAAAACAAGGATTAAAACAATATCACACACTTATGTTCTAAAATGGCTCGTAACGAAGATATGAGGCAAAAACGATTGACAATGAACAAATCTCATTATAGCTTAATTGCATACAAAATTAAATAAATCCAGGTTTATCCTTTACAAAATAGATGCATAGTTACACAATACAACTAATACATATTAAATTTCCACAGGAACATCTTTACAATTCAAGAGAAACATAAGTTAGAGTCCGTTACAACATCGTATACAACCAATTGATACATTTACAAGTTCCAACATTAATATTAATTCAAATGAAGTCAATTTATGATCAAATTGTCCAGCATATAGTCCTTCAAGTGCTTACATTGAAACAATGGTGAGAAAAATAGAATAAGAGTCAATAATCGTCAAACTAAAGCATAACAACAAGATCGAAACGTTCAGTAATAAAAAATGCTCAGGATTATTATATAAGTGTTTAAAAACTTATTGTGCTATATAAGTCATTACAAGATTGACCTAATTTATCTGTTTTCAGTTAACTGACAGCCCGAAACTAAGTTGGTCTCTTGGAAAATAAAAAAACTCATCCTACGTTAAAGATCTTAGACTCTAGATTTATATAAGAAGATTTCATCTTCTCTACAAATGAAAAATCCATCCCAATATGCAACTTGGGTTGTATAAACATGTGTTATCATAAAACAATCTAAATGATTGATACCTTTTTTAAAAATGAAATCTTTATTATGCATATGAGTTGAGGTTATGTTTGCATAAAATTTTTATTCTTGATTTCTATTTTAAATATTGATGAGCCTAACTGTGACCCTATATGTAGCCTTTAGATTAATTATGCCTATCACCTAGCATATCCATCTTTTAATTTAAATTTGATGTGAGAAATATTTATCTTCACATTTACGATCTATCGTTAAATAAAATTTTCAAGGAGGTGGACTTATTACACCTCAATTTATTTCAACATAGTGTAAAATACACTATTTTATATATACACATTTATATGCTACTACAACACGATGCGCGTATGTAATTAACTCGTTGTAGACTGATGACTAATTCCCTCCTAGTGCGGGGGTGCTTTATATACCGTATACAAGACTTGCTGGAACGCGTTAGAATCTTCGTCGATTCGCCATACACTCCGCCGCCAATCTTGAATGTTCACATTTACTCTTTTAGATGTTTCAAAAATACCAGAAGCTCTAAAAGGCTTCATAATGCTAAAATAGCAAGACATTGTATTGTTTGTTCATTTAAATGAACTTTGTTACATGAAAAGCTGTTGCTGGGCGTCGCTTTTATATATATACTCTTAGTCGGTTTTCTGGAGACAAACAAAGAGTAATACCTCGGAATTTGCCTTTTGGGTACTGAATTTGATAATTCTTTTTTAAAATTGTAGGTAATTGACTATATTTCAAAGTCTAAATGTTGGATTTGTCCGCTAATGCTTAATTGCTATTAACAAATTATTATTTTTTCCATAAGGGGCTAATTAATAATTAAATAATTTCATAAAATTTTTATTATAATTGAATAAAATTAGGTACTTATAGCTTTTTGGGGTCGCAGATTCCAAATCGGTTAAAAGTGCAAAATGGCGGCTACAAAATGACCGCCGAGGTCAGAGATTTATTATTTGAAATGGCAAATGAAAAATAGTACTAGGGGTTTTTAAAGTCACAAATTGCGATGTTATACTTATTTATCTATTAAGATCTGTTAAGAGAGCTATAACGGCCAAGGGAGATGTTTGAAGCCCGACGAAGGAGGGCTTTAAAATGCTTCCGTGATCGGAAAAATGCTATAGCGTCGTAGACGCCATTGTCACCTTGTTAATGTAAATTTCAAAAAAGCAGGTCTTTAAAAAGACCATCACTTGAAACTTCTTTTATAGCCCTGAGTGTTACCAGGGTGTTTTTGACAGCTTAACGGTTGTCAAGTGTTTGAAGATTATTCCTTCTATAACAACATATTATGGCGAAAAACTAAAAAATGGCTTAGTTGCAACGCGCCGGTCACTAAATGGCCGCTAAAATTTAAAAAAATGGTATAATGAATATCTGGAAACAAGGGAAGCTATAGTTTTTCTATACAGAGGAATTTTTACTCTAACATTTTAACCACCAATATACAACACGAAACTTTTGCATAAAATATTTTCTTAACCCTTTAATACTAAATATTTATATACAACATTCAGAATCTATTACACGCCACAGAATTTTGACCAAAGAAATTAGACATGATTTTTTTACAGTACATTATTGACACTATACGTTATTTAAAAACATTTAAAATCATTGTGTCAAAATTTCAGTGTAAAGAAAATCGTTTTTGATTTCTCTGGTCAAAAGTCCGTGTTTAAAGCTGGGCTGCTAAAGTTACTGTATGTTTATTTTAATTGTTCAGTTTTTATTGTGTTATAAAGGAATCTCCGCAAACCTTTTATGTTGTATAAATATTCAATGTGATCAAAACATGTTAAATAAAAGTATACTGTAAAGCGTTTTTAAAACTTACCAGAGATCTGTTAAAATTTAAGAATAATATCGCTCTTTGCTGTAACGGTGTTACTTGGTTGACAATTTAATTTTTTGCGATTTATTAATAATATTTCGAATTCATTTTCGATTAGCTAAAACACATTTAGTGCGGCCCTGTATTATAATATTTAGAATTTATTTCTCCCTTGTTACAATAAAATTTATATTTAGCTGATTTTGGAGTTATTTATGACTCCATTTCATAAACTAAAGAATGCATTTAGTCTCAGTTATCCTTGTGATAAAAATTGAATAGCCTAAGAAAAAACTAATTTATGCTGAGCGCAAACATGTTTTATTCCAGGAACCCATTTCAGTCTGATGTAAAATATTAAATGCAAGAGGGGTAACTGTTTATTTATTATTGTTAAACATCAGCAGAATGTTCCAGGATCTCCCATAAATCTCATTCACTTTATTCAATCCATACTAAGTGGTGTTTTTCTTTTCTTATAAAATTCGGAGCATGGGTAGATTAAGTAGTGACAGGCAATTCCGCAAAAGATTTACCGTACTGTTCGGGCATGCACAGGGTGGTGTTCTTTAACTTTTGAAGTCCATTCTGCGGCAATTGTTTAAAATCTGTTTGAAGTTTAAAATAATTGATATAAGTTAAACTAAATGCTGCCGTATCGTCTGATGGTTATTAATTTCATTCAGTTGTAATCGTTTGCAGTATTTTTAAAGTTTAATTAGTGGTTAAATTTAAACAGCAAAAGAGTAGGTTTTCAGAAATTTTCACATCGTATAATGATCTTATTAGTTAAATCTAGTTGCGGTTGTCAGTTCGAAGCTTAAAACCTGTTAAATTGGAACAATTCCAGGCGAGTGCAGAATTTCATAAATTCACTTACCAAACATTCTGAAGTGGGTGGAAATAAATACAATTTTGTAGGAAAAATTAAAAAAAAATGGTTGATCTACCCATCTTCTACTTCAGGCAATCTTTATCCAAAAAATCTGAGAAACTAATTTCATATCCGGAATATCTTAAATACCATTCTGATTTTCTCAAAACCGCGGACAATGCGGAAGTTAATTTACATTATATCAAATTCCATTGTTTAATCATCATCCCTCTTTGTGTTTTCCTTCTATTGTTACACATTTCAACATGTTTCTGATAAGTGTTAATTTTAATATCTTATAATTCTGTATATCAGACATTGTATGCGTATGTATATCTTTATGCTTATTATTACATTTTGTCCGTTATCCAAATGATACCAACTATTTGGAAAGCCATGTTCAAGGTACCGTACTACCTTAACTAGCACAACAACAAAATAATAAACAAAACGGAAAATTAATATAAACATTATAAGAACAAAGAACGCATTGACAGAATGAATCAAAAACTAATACATAATAATTGATAACATGGTATACGGGTATTGGTATGGTGGGTTCGTCAGTTCGTAGAACGACTAAAAATACGATTCACAAATTTTAAAATAATGAAAGGCTAACAACAATTTTAAAATTTGACCGCGTTTTATAAAATGCCTAGACGCTTTAGAAAATGGCTGATTTTGTAAATTGACTACGACATATTGTAAAATAGTTGTAAGGTGGTCAAAAAATCTTATTGTTACAAATGTTAAATTTCTAAGCATGAAAAGTAAAATGCGAGCTCGTAGTATCTCAATCTATATTAGGTGGATACATTCAACAGTTACCGCGTTATGTAAACATCCGATATTATAACTATCCAATTTATACCAATTACCAAAGGTATTGAGATTTCATTAAATTTTCGTTCGTATCATCTCATGGCAGTTTCCCATCATAATTTTAAAATAGCGATTACCCCATAACTAGTACAATAATTAATTAATTTCTGTTTACTAGATCAGTTCGTTGTTTAACCTAATTTCTGGATGTACTCGTACTAAAACTAAGCACGTCATACGCTAATTTAGTATTCATAAATTAATTTCGAACTGATTTTGTTTAAAACATTGATCTGAAACTATGTAACCGCATTATCATTGCAGTTTACAACCATTATTTCGGTTCCTACTCAATAATGACTTAATCAGCTTTAATGTATACCAACAAAACAGTCAAACGATATTATTGAAATTAATTTTGCAGTTACAGTGCAAATTCTGGTAGTATTTTTGGTTTGCGACGATTTATAAAGCAAAATGTTCTACTCCGCTTATGAAAATTTATTGGCAGCAACCTCGCGACTGGCCTTTCATTGATTTTTTCAACCATCAGCACTTCACGAGCGAGTAAAGAAAAAGGATACCAAAATATCAAACCAACCTTACAAATCAGCTTCTATTACACGAAACTGAGAGAGTAAATTTTCTAAATGAGAGAATCTTTTTTATTTTATTGAAAAAGTTAATTCATATTTTACTGTATCATTGGCATAGTTAACTGCTTGTTGAGTTACTTATCAGAATTACTTTAAATGCCGCCTGCCACTGACAATGGTCAATCTATTCTATAATTAGTAAACTTGAGAAAGCCTTCAAATTTATAATAGCTTTTGTCTTACCAAAACCGGACTGCTATTATTATTATGCTCTTGGGATTAAGATAAAATGTCGCAATTATGTAATAGCTTAAAATGATTACCTAAAATCGCAATTAAAACCACTGGTCACAGCACTAGAGAACTGGGTGGAAGATGCGATGTACATGAGAACTATTGCTGATTACAAAGCTACACTTTTTATTACCTAATAAAAGAGCATTTATATAATTTAATAATTGAGGTAATCTGTATTAAATATTTACATGATTGAAATAACATGATTTAAGGATAAAAGCTGAGAAGGTACAAGATAGTACGACAAGTTATAAACAGCATGAAATTAACGACAAGCTTGCATTTTACTTGAAGTCACTAAAATTCATCTACTCAAACAAACGATACGGTAAACTTTTATTTATCTCAGAACTGTTTATATTTCACCACATTAATTGAAACTCAAACGTAGCCTAACTAACCAAACGCCAAGCTTCATCTTATTGAGACAGTATGGTAAGAAATTGTTAACTTAAATAAATATTTTGACTTGCAGCAAATGGAAGAGAGTAAACATATTACATAACATATAGTTTAACAAATAAAACAAATTATCAAAAATCCTAGAACATTTGGTTTTATGTCACAAATAAACAATAACAAATAGGCGAAATTTCCCCTTAAATTTAATATTATGTATCTATATTTATTAGGGTGGTCGTTATTTTGCAAAAGTTAAAAATGTTTAGGTCCCCCACCTAGATCTCTTTAAAATGTCAAAAAATGAGCTGTGCAAAATTTCAGTCGATTTGGTCAATATTATCCCGTGCCACCGAGAGGTTAAAGCTTAAATGGGATTTAACATGCGTTTGGTGCATTTCGAGACTTTGTGGTGTAACTTTTTATCTTTCTATGGTTTAACTTGAAAATTTATATACTTATGTTGTTGAAGCTGCTGAACACGAATATGATAAAATTCAAACTGTGAGAAAAACTTTTGACAGTTTACAGCTGTCAAAAGATCTAAAAAATTCGAAAAACTTCACTAAAATTAGCATTTTGACGGAACCGTCAAAGTATTTTTGGCTTCAGATTCGTGTTAAGCAACTTCAGTAACATAAGTATACAATATCTCACGTTAAAACATAGAAAAATAAAAAGGTTATGCCACAAAGTTTCTAACAGTGCACCAAACCCGTGTTAAATCCCATTTAAAACTTTAACTTCTCGGTGGCACGGGTTAATATTGACCAAATGTGCTGAAATCTTGCACAGAACGTTTTTGTGGCATTTTAAAGGGATCTAGGGGGGGACCTAAAAAATTCTAACTTTTGCAAAATAACGGCCACCCTAATATTTATTTTAACACATACGTTTTCAATTATGAAATATATTTATTCTCTGACTAGTAAATTTCTATTATAAAGAATAAATAACGTCAAACAGCATTAATTCTAAAAAAAGCATTACAAAGTTGTATAAATTTCATTGAAAATAGAGCAAATAAATTTGAGATACTACAACGCAGGGCAGCACTAGGTTTTATCTTAATTCGAAATTATTACAATACTTACTACTTCTACTTGTACAGCACAGAACATATCTAAGTTCGTGAGCTTTCAAGATAAGCATCCATTTCAAAAAATAATTAATCTGATAAGGCTCATATCATGTACAGTGCCTTCAGACTGACCAAAAGTTTTTAAATATTAATTATTTTGGCGTTAGTTCATCATTTAATTTTAATAACTCTTGCCATTGTAGTAACTTTTGTTTATTTTGACATTTCCGAGTTTATTGTCATTTGTGGGTATTATCTTGGTTTTTCGCGGATTTTCTTTAATTTCCAATTATTTAGTGTTTTTCTTTGGCAAAATAAGTTGTTTTCAGAGTAAAGTAACCTTAAAGTAGTTTTGTGTAAGTATAGTAATGTTATGCTGTTCGCATATGCTGTTGTACTCGGAAACATGATGGTCTATTCGTTACAGTCGACGCCACCAACGCATTTCCAGAACTGGAAATAAGTTTTAATGCCTTGTATTACTTTTGCTGACTATATGCAAATTCAGTCTCTACATTAGTTCTTTATTCTAGTAGGCAGTCGTTACATACAATTTACAGCTAAACTTATGCATTTATTCTTTTACGCATATATTTCTGTTGGGTGTTGTCATAAAGCTTTAAGAAAATTTTTCAAATGCATACTGTCATAGATTGAATAATTCAGTTGAGTTATTATATATCAACGTACGTTTCAACTGGCTAACTATTCATACGAAAGGAAAACCTGCTACTAAGATTAAACTAGCTACAAGCTGTTTAAATACTTATGCCACGTGTTCTAGCCAAAAATATCTCCTGGCCATTGCATACATGATTTAATTCGTATACCAGAATGAGACCTACTTGCGATATGTGTGACCTTGCCATGCGCAACCGATCGCTGATACAGCGACCTTGGCACACGTTTCTGCAAGCGGCCACATGTCCACAAAATTGTTTAAACTGCATTTAGAAATCATACATGAAGTGGGGCTCGCTCTCACAGAACAACTAACAGCTCTCTATCAGAAGCTCAACCAACAACCATTTCAGAGCCAGCCTTGGTAAGCGACTTTAAAATGATACTCTGTTTGCAGTGTTGTGATGGGAGTTTTACCTGTACCATAGTTGACATGGCGAGTTACTGTGCTCCCCAAATAGTTTTGTATTAGTTTATAGTTTGTTATATTGGTAAGTTGTACTGCTTATTATTCTTTCTCTAGCTTTAGGTAAGCTCACAATTATAATATATAATAATAATTGCTACAACCCATAACCTGGAAACCATGCCCCAGAAGCTATAAGCTTGTGCGGGAGGCAGGGGGCGATTATTATTATTACGTAGGCCCTAAGTGCGGCTGCAGCCGACTTATAGAATTCATATAATTCTTGACGATTCATCTTGATAACATGACAGTGGTGCAATTATTCATTCACGATTGGAGCTATCACGAATTCAATATTGCCAACGGTTTAATGAAAATTTAAACGATGACAATATGTTAAATCTTGTTAGATTTAACAAAGTCGATGTCTGACAGAGCATGGCAAAATATTGCGCGGGAAATATGAAATATATCCGAGGAGTTACAGAAAGTCTTTAATAACATGAAGCTAAGAATAAATATTATTTTGTGTCTCAAGGTCAGAAAGTTGGCATTTGGAGCCCGCAGTTGTTTGATGCGTAAAACTAAGGGCTACGAATGCTTTTCGATCCGAGAGACATAAAAAAGTTTTTTGCATACCTGTTTGAAAGTTTAAAAAAATTTCAAATTTTTAAACAGTAACGTAACTTATTAGTAAATTAAATAGGCATATGTTAGAGGAAATGAATGTTGTTCTCGAAGCTCAGGTCGTGTACAGCTGAACTCATCGCTTTCAATATCGTTATTGGTGTCTATCATTGTTAGTCCAAGAGCCAGCAACGGATTCCTTACAATATTTTTAACAAGCGTATAACTGCTATAGAAGGTCCCGTTGGATATACTGAGAAGGGAACCCGACGTCTGGCAACTCTGAGGTGTTGGTTTTAGCGCCCTTGCACTTCTGAACGGTGTAAAAAACAGTACTAAAAAAACAAGTCTGGCGCTTTGCTATGTTAAAGATAATCATCTGTTATATAAATAAAAAAATGTACAGACTTTTACGAGTGGTAAAGGACCAACCTAATGGGAATTGGATTTCGGTAGAATTGGCTGAATTTTTGATATGTTGTAGCTGGTGACTTTGTGATCAAAAGCCTCCAGGGGCACAACAGTAGATAGGCAACACCGATTCGAGCGCAAAATCCCATGTTATTTTAAAGGGGCCTCAAAGTTAGCAAAAAGATCACAAATCCAAGATGACGTCTGTTCGCGACTCGAGGTCATCCGCGACTCGGTCCAGCGCATAACACCTGTACACCTGTGCAAGATCTTGATATCTACGCGATTTCATGTTAAGACAAGCTTGTAGAGCTATTATAAATACAGCAAGTTAGTGTCTAAATTGTATTGAAATTGTTTATATTATTAATAAAGTGAAAAGTGTATATATTCTTTCGAAGTGTTAACAACAAATCAAGGTAACCTTTATCATTAGTTTTAAACTTTCTTTTTAAATACCGTTGCATAACTATTATAAATATTATAAACATTATTAGAAACATAGATCCGAAATATCAAACTAGAGAATTATATTAGTTGAAGCCTCCATAATATCACGTTTTCAATAAATACTAGATATAATTAATCAGCTTCATTATAAATTTAATAGAAAGCATTATATTTTTTTCAAGTCAATTCTTTTTATGAAAAACAGTTCGTAATAGAGTTTACTTTAAGGATACATTATACCTACGCTTATCGAAAACAAATAATAATAGGCAAGCAGATAACATTTTAAGAGTTTTGATCTAATAAGGTACTAAACTGATTAGGACTCCTTTGCAAATTTATCAGGCTGAATGTAATTAGAAAATATATTCTGTCGCTTAGTAGTTAGATTATTATATATGATGTTAACATAGAATAAAGACACTAAAGTACTTTTAATAGTATATAAAATTCGAAAAAAAAGAAATGAATTGTATTGAGCAAACATGAATCGCTAGGAAAACGTTTAAAAAATCCCTTTTTCAACTTTTGCAATGTAAAAGCATGCCTTCAAAGCAATAAATAATCTTTCTTTTAAAATAAATTAAAAAATAAAAACCATGTAAATATATCCTAAAATGTTTCAGATAATATGATTAATCACAAATATTCAAGTGTTATCACGTCTATAAGACATGTGGCCCTATGACGTAAAATCATAAGGACGAGATATTAGCTATACGTTAGATAGCTTAAATATGAGAGTTTTAGAAGGATAAACTATTTAATAAAGCTATAAACGATAAAAATTTTCGAAACAATTCTCAGATAGATTAACATATTTACCTGTAGAATTTGCCTGTCAGAACAAGATATCATTAGGTAGGTCATTAACGCAGTTGTGTATCTAGCATGCCATAATATTATAACAACCTTTTTAATAAATAACACAACACGGGATATATGTATTGAAATATGGCCTCCCTTACTGATGAGTCTAGGTGAAGACGAAACAAATTTATCCATGTTAAAACGTCAAAATTGAATAAGAAATAATAAATTATCCGTAATGCATTTTAACAGCAACATACTAGCTATAAACTCGCTTCAAACATAAAAATATTAATTTAGTATCTACAAGCCTAGATACATATATTATTATGATGAATCGGGGATATGCTATAAAATACACCACTCACATTGAAAGCATTATTACCTGTTCAGATAAAAAAATTATTAAAGCACAGCATACAACTAAGTAGGGGGGCATATTTAACTTTTCATTCTAATCAATTTACAACAGATTTCATAAAAGTATATTACAGGCAGCAAAGGGTAGACCAAAAAAAACTCCAGAGGGCTGACTGAAATATTTGATAACAGAATAATGATAACAATTAATAAAACATATAGCTACTGACCACGGCCTATTTGATAAGTTATCTAATTCCCAATAGTTTTCTCTTTCTATTAAAACAATCTGATTAATTTATATATTTAAAAGTATGTTTGCAGTTAGAGTCTAATAATTATATGCTAGGATAGTCTAATTTTAATACATATCAACTCATTTTATTATTTTAATTATGAATGCAGATCATTGATACATAGTAGATGTTTTTAAATATATAATAGAATCATTAATTTTATTTTAACGGAAAAAATCACCATAATAACTCTTCTTGTATATAGTAAAACCGTTTAGAGATTTTAACACATCCAGTAATTAAGTTTTATCCACAATTAGTTTGTAACAGCTGATACACCATCCATCTTGAAATTTAATATCCTTACATTTAAAAGATTCAACATTTAAAAGTATACAAAAGCAGAATCTATTAGTCATTTCATTTAAATCTACAGCATAATAAACAGCAAGCCTGTTCGCAATTTCTATTCAATTTTACATCATACTTTTGAGATGTAACATCTACCCGTTTTCTAGGCAATCGAATTTGAACTGATCTATAACCCGTTTTCTCATTTAATCATAATTAGGGAAGACTTGAATAGCAAAATAGTAACGATAAAAGCATAACATAAATGTTAAATGATCAAAACCTTAGGTATAAAAACCTCTTGCGACTATAGACTATATCCCCTTCGAACCTTTACCTTTTTCCCATCTTTTAAATTCATAAAAAGGTGTTAAAATAAGGTTTCTGCATAATATTTTAATATAAGAACTGAACTGATTTATGTATCGTATTATTTAAATTCAACCTTATTACATCCAGTAACTCGGTAATTTTTCTCAGCTGACACCACCAGCGACCAGCTCCAGGACGCCAGCAGCCTGCAATGGGAGAATCCGGCCAGCCAACCACGATGCAGCACCAGCCTGGAGGAAGGACCGTCATCCTAACTTATAAAAGCGCTTCACGCGAGACATTCGGTCTCATTATTACTCCTGACCTACCTTAACTGTTATCATACTTTGTTATCGTATATATTTGTATTAATATATCACTTTATTTTGTGTTATAATACTGCTGTATTATTTCTTTAACCTTACTTTCCTTATAATAGCTTTATTTGGTAACTCTGAACAACTACGAGCCGTTCAACGGTAACACAGTTTTCAGCTGTTTTCTCGGCGGTACGTGTAAACGGGATATAGAACGAAGTTCTAACTCTAGATTTCAGTCTCAGTGCAGCAACTGAAGGCGTAACACTTACCTCTCTTCGCATCCATATTTAAACGTCTACAAGAAAAAATATGTCATTCGCAACTCAGCTTATTGATAACCTAAGGGATCTTGCATACAACCCGCAGCTACAAGGTAATGCTCGAGCCATCTCGAGTGCTTTAAAACAATGTACCTCGGCTATATGGAGAATCAATAGAGCACTGGAAAAAGAAACATCTATAGGCGTTAAGAATCATCTATTAACCTGCCTGGGTCAAGCGATATCATATAGGGAGATTATTAAAACCTTAAAAACTGTAGGTGGAAGCAATAGTCAGCGAAAAGAGACAGCTCGCAATCGCGTGAAGTGGGCTGATATGAAACCAGCATTTAAGGGACGCATGCGAACTGATGTAATAACGAACACCAAGTATATCGAGCCGAAGGCTTTCACGCAGGACTGCTCGACCATTTTTCAGAGACGTATTCTGAATGCGTTGAAGAAAAATGCATCATTAAAAGTGAACACAGCTTTAACAGGCGTGTTTGAAGTCAAAAAAGGAGATACTATTATAGAAGAAGTAAAGTATATAAACACCAAAAATGCAGCCATATACCAAGACAGTAATTTAGCCCAATGGTTCAAGATCAATATTCAAGATCCTATCCTTAAGGATCTCGAAGAGTTTCAAGTAAGTATAGAAATTGTAGAAAGTTAGAAATAAACTAAAGCACGCATATTTCTTTATCTAGCAAAGAGATAGCGGGTGGACGCTTAAATCAATCGTTAACCAGCTCAATATCAATAAGTATACCCAGCAGCTTGGCTCATTATATTAAATCTGAAGCTCAGCATAAAATCACATAATACAGCGAGTGTACTTGAGGTCCTCTACTAGTGTCCGAAGAGATACAAAACTTGTTTAAAAGTGCTTAAAATGTATATAATTTAGATAATTATTCTCATATTTATCCTGTGTTAATAAAACCCAACAAATGTTTTATTGTCTTTTATTTTATGTTTATGTTTTATTTTGTAAGTTACTACAAGTCTACGGTTAATCAACTTATGCGTTGCGTTCGATGACCTAGTACTACAAATGAATCTGATGAAATTCCATCCTGAATATAAAAACAATAGGGCTCGTCCAGGATTCGAACACAATTTCGATCTGGCTTTTTACATATAGTATACTGAAGGTGTTATGATAATAATATATAAACACCAGTATTGTTATTTTACTTTAAATGGTTACTTTTAAAACAACGCTAAAACAACCACCAGAGTTGCCAGACGTCGGGTTCCCTTCTGAGTATATTTAAAGGAAACTTCCATAGCAGTTATAAGCTTGTTAAAAATACTGTAAGCAAACCCATTGCTGGCTCTTGGAATATGTTAGAGATTACATTTTTCGTCATATTTCGTTGTTAAAAGTTTTACCAATGAGTTATGTATTGAATGTTAAAAACTAATGACTTCATTTTTTGATTAAAAACTTTTTAGAATATTGCATAGGAGTTGTCAAAGTATGGCAATTTAAAAAACAATTACAATTTTTACAGTATCTCCAGCGTAACATAAATAAATCATTCTTTCATCTAGTAGTAGTATAGAGGTTATGTATTTGACATAAGAGGGTAGCAAAGAAGCCTTAAATGGCTTCAAACAGGAATAAAAAACAATTGGCAATGCTGTGTAAAAAATCTAAACTTTTGTTTAAATGGATTGTTTTATTAAAATAGATGTAGATAAAAGGAACATAGATCTAAAAAAATTTAATTGATTAACGAATTAAGTTATAAAAATTAAAATCCTTTGTAAAATAGTACGGTGCACAGTAGGTGATATTACAGTTAAAGTCCGTCAAAACCCCAAAAATAAATTTTATAAAACATAACATATATTTACAATTTATACTTAAAACCTTACTAAAGATGTTTTTAATAAACATTTGCAAGTGCAACTATTATTTATTGTGTTATGGGTAGGGAAAGAGGTAGTTGTGTTTGCGCAAGTAAAGTGTAAATACATAATAAGTAACTTTCTGACCTTGAGACACAAAATAATATTTATTCTTAGTTTCATGTTATTAAAGACTCTATGTAACTCCTCAGATATATTTCATATTTCCCGCGCAATATTTTGCCAAGCTCTGTCAGACATCGACTTTGTTAAATCTAACAAGATTTAACATATTGTCATCGTTTAAATTTTCATTAAACCGTTGGCAATATTGAATTCGTGATAGCTCCAATCGTGAATTAATAATTTTTGCACCACTATCATGTTATCAAGATGAATAGTCAAGAATGGTGTAGACAGTATTGGCGTACTATTAAAGAGTACAGAAGTAAAGGTCGGAAAATGAAATATACTTTCTTCATGAGACATGAGTGAACGTCGGCCACACCGTTTCTAAAGTATGTGTAGATGAGAATATATAAAGTGTAACAGACAAGCTTTCATTGATGGACTTACTACAGATTTCAAAATCCTTACAGGTAAGTGGAAATGACTTATCATTTGACACATTATGAAGTAAACATGCAAACCAGTAATCCATCGAAGCTTCGAAATTTTTTTAACAAAAAAATAGTTTATTCAATACAATTAATGCTGTCATATTGTCAATAAAGAATATAATTGCAATAAAGTTATCAATTATATATGCTGTTTGCTTTGTCAACTTTTACTGAAGTGTGTAAAAAAACATGCTCGACTTAAATGACATAAATGGGCGTTCAAAGATTCTCATGGGCAACAAGCACGGTGCAGATGTATAAATTTTGTGCAGCCTGATAAGGGCTTGTGTTAACTCCACCACTATCACGCAGTTTTTACGTGATAACTCCGCTCCTATTTCGAATGTAGTATAGATGACGTTTTCGCTAGTCTACTTCTTTCATTTACCTCTCTATACTTTTCTTTATGATCTCAGATATTGTCATATTACTAAGCAGGTATGCGTTTTTATTCCTCTGATCTACTTATAATAATTAGTTATAGATATATACAAAGACGGCTATAATTTGGAGTATCAGACGTTTAAATACCTAGACCGTCTTAATACCTGAGAGAATGCAAACAATATATAAATAATTGAGGATAAAAGTGCGTCATTATTGCTAGAGTACTTTATTAGTAATACCATCTTTTAAATTAAGATGAGATTGACTTTAATTTTCAGATTAATTGTTTACTGTAACATAGTAATTATTTTTAGACAATGGTATGAGAATAAAAGAAAATATCTAACAAGTTAGTTAATCGAAAAATGAAATTATTTTGAATTAAAAACAAGCGGCTAAACACCAACACTATTTATTAGAGGTTCAAACAATTTGTCATACACATCAAACCACAACCCACAACATTCAAATATGAAACAAATTCACATGTAAACTATGAAAATGTGTCAAATATTGTAACGGTATATTTTTATTAGTCACTGAATAAATGTAGTTTTGTCTACATATTTACTGAAAAATCTTAATTCCGGTCCTGCAAATTTGCGTTCTTCTTGCGATTTAAACTCGTGTTAGTATTTGGTACAAATAAACCTACAAAAATTATTTTAAAAGGTTGTGTTTCAAATCTTAGAATTATAAAAATATTTGGGCAATAAATTATTTCTTCCTGTGTTTTATTTACGCACGTGTACGTTGGTTAAAATGGCTTCTTTGTTAAAACCTTGAAAACTATTAAATACGGTTTGTGGTAAATCTAACATTATTTAGTTCTCATAGATATTGCAGTTTGGTGTTCCGTGAAAATACTATAAAAAATCTCCTTTATCTAACGAATGATGCTGGCTACGTGGTAAAAATCCCTTTTATTTATTTACATCTGCGCTTAAAATGCTATACATCTGCAAATCTCGCTTTGAAACATTATTGCGTTTCTATTTTTCTTTTTCGTGAAAACAAAACTGCGGAATTTCTAGTCTTTTAGGGTCAAAATATAGTATTGGAATTAAGAAAAGTTCCCCTATTGACTACACGTGAACTGTATAGCCCTGATTTGATTAGGCCAAAACACGCGACACTCTGATTGGTTGAAGTCGACTTGCATTTAAATAAAAAGCATTTCGACACAGTAAAAAGAACCCAGCGTCTTAAAAAACAGAGGGTTCATTTGACCTCAGTTGCTGATTCGAGACAGTGCAGTTTAACAATTCAGTCAATGGTCTGAATACAGTACAGTTTATAAATAATGACCGGTGTCGGATGCCCGTGCCTAATTGTTTGAAAATTTGCAGTTAACAAAAATACCGTTGTGTAATTAGCTTCCGGACGTTAATTAAGAATTTGCGGTTAACAAAAGTACCGTTATACAGTTAAATATTTTTCCGGATGTTTGTGTTTCTAAAGAATGGGAAATCTAGTTTTCCTATTAAAAAGTGTAATAGCTTTAATACAGTTTACCGATTGAAATAAATATCGTATCGTATATCAATAAAAATAGTCTCGTACCGAAATACCGATAAAAAATCAATAACTACAGACTTTATCTTCAGTGATCGAAATCTCGGATCAATAATGAAATCCTAGTTATGTGCTTTATAAATTCAACTTGGACTTAAATAATAAGTGGGTTGTTTTAAGAAAATAACGAACATTTGCCGATGGTTCTTAAAATTAATTTAATAACCAAATCTTATTGAAGTTTTATGGTTGCCTTCAGTTACTTTATTTTGGGTGAATTTGTGAATAATAGTTCACCACATACAGACATTACGAGGGTTAATTCATTGCATCCTTGAATAATGTGAAAGCAGAAATCTACGAACATTCCAGCTTCCGTTCAGCAGCGATTGTTTGGTGTGTGCAGGAGTCATTTTTGTGCAATTTAGCGTTAATTTGGTTTACGAATTATTGACAACTACAGGTACAGTAACTTATGTACTTCCTTTTTAAATGTTAAATATTTATGTGAATTTCTTTGGACCTTTGTAATATTTCTACAGTCTGTTCTTTATTTATACGTAATTTGTATACAACTTTTATTCATTATCAAATTTTAATAGTCAAGGGCTCTTAGGTAGGGAATTATTACTTGAATTTTTGAGTTTAAAATTTATAATTTTCTTATATCTTATTTTTCTTTGTGTTTTCTAAAATAAATATGATTTTAAAGTTAATTAAAACCAGTAAGACTGAACCATATAATTATGAACGTTCATATTATTATCATCATTAAACTAAATTTTTGACTTTGTTGAAATTAACTAATATTTTGCACTAAATTTATATCGGTCTGATTTCATTTTCTGATTAGTGGTTTCAGACAGATTTATTAGATTTATTTGATCTATTTAATTATTGTTATTAAGCTTCATAATCAAATGGCGCCCTTCTAGTGTATGTTTTTGTGTTTTGAAACCTTTAAACCCCAATCCCTTTAAAAATTAGACAACTGCAGAACCAATACCTACGACCTGAAATTCAAATTTGTGAGAAAGAGCTAAATCTCAAGCCGGCAACTTTTTATATACAGTAAATATCGTATTTTGTGTTCTAATCTAGTTTAAGTAATGTGAACTTTTCGTTTGAAGGTTCAAGCTTTGTTTATTTTATCGTACAGAAAAGCTAGGGTTTCACTGTCGTCCAATCGCGGGGCCTTCTTTTATTGTTTATTTAGTTTGGTCAAAAAAGCTAGCGTTTCAATATGTATGAAATGTGTTATACATATTTGTAGCTGTTAAATCATGAAAACTCCTGAATAATAATAGTCGACATTCTAGTATTATACGACATTTATAAAATAGTAGAGCCAATTTTTGCTTTAAGTTCTTATTTTTTACTATCTAAAGATGAAACCTTTTGTAATGCCTTCAGAACTGAACAACGTAAAATGTAATGTTTAAAGCGGTGGAAGCCCCCCGCCCGGGGGATGAAGCACCCATTTCACTCCCCCAATTTAATAACTTAGGATTTTGAGGTCGCTGATTACGAATCCAATGAGAAAATTGAAAAATTCAATATGGCGGATCCAAAATCGCGGTCTTTAAGATTGAAGATGCGATTTATGCCGTTTCTATTGATTTTAGAAAGAAATTCAAAAAATGTAAAAGTATTTAGAATGTGATTGTGTTGCATAGGAATACCATATTGGTGACCATCATGTAATCCTTTCGCTATATCCTAGTGGGAAGCCTACTACATCAGAACCCCTTTCAGGGAAAAATGGCGAATGCAACATTATTTTATACAGAAAATAAAGAGTAAGTTAAATTAATAAAAAATATAACTTATTGATTGATGAATACTTAACATTTTATGTTTAAATTGATTATAAGTTTTTGTAGTATTTAAGAATATTAGAAAGGGTAGATTAGATGAGAGAAAAGAAAAAACTTTAATCAAACTTTTATTTTTTTATAAAAATTAAATTCTACTTAAGATATAAAAAAGTATATGGATAATTAATAATCATATTAATATTCGTTTTCATTATCTACAATAGTAGTTTCGTCGTTATTTGTATCATCATCCTGTGAGTCACCTTCATGTATGGGAGCTATATTATTTGAGCAATTATTACCATAACAATTTGAGCAGGCTGTTGTGCAAAACTAATAGCAAAATTAAATAGAATAACAACCGCAAGGTTGCTTTCTAACCCCTACAAAAATCTCATAGATATATGAGATATACTTTCTGAGAAAAAAAATATTTAACTCAATGAAATTTTCCCTAAAAATGGGTACCTTTTATTATGTATCGTCCGATAAAACTAAAAGTATATCAGTTAGAAATATGATATTTTACTGTTACATGTAGAAATAAATTTACTATTCGCTCGTTTTTAAAATATATAATTTGCTTCAGTAGTTTTCGAGCAATACGGTATCAAAGTCAGAGGACAGAGGAAAAAAATGGATAGTAGATGATTGTAAATAGTTTCATGTATATTAAATAGATATTATTTATGTATAAGAAATGAACTTTTCGCACAACGCACAACGATGTTTTGAGGATCTCCAAGGTCGTGCTTATCTATCATCCAAAAAATGAAGACATTCTTAGGAAGAGGATTACGTTTCTTACGATTTCATTTTCAAGTATTGCACAATTTCTACATTTTCGCAAAATTGACAATTGAGTCAACTGAAAGTGCGACACCGGCAATTAAATAACTCTTACCGCCTTCTGTACCTTCACTGTCATAACAAATCCAAACTTAATGTCGACAACTTAACAATCATTTTATTCTATCTTCCAGTGATTACCGGATCATACATCAGTGTGATGATATCATTGTCAGAGAAAAGACACCTGCAGTCCCTGTGTAGTATTTGATTAATAACGCCTCTAAATAAAAAGAGGGCTATTATGATATTTTTAAGCAATTAAAGTTGGAGTTTACTCACTATAGAATACGATTGGCTGCTGTTGTAGGTAGTAACCAATCACCACCGTATATACCATGAGATTATTAGAAACTAATTATTGGGCAAGCGTTCGAGTATCAAATTTATTCATATTTTCATTCATTTTTCCTTCATATTTTCATATTTCGCAGAGACATAAAAATAGACACAGTCACATTAATACCTTGTGTTAAATAAATTAATTAATACAACAGTCAATAAAGTAACATAAATACAGAATGCGATAAATCATATACACTATAACACTAATTCATAGAGGTGTAAGCAGCCTAAAACTATATTTGAACGAAGCCACGAATTATAAACTTTTGTGAAATGTGGTTACGTATCAACCAAATTAATAATTATTTTCGTTATTAAGAATTAAAATTATATTTCCTAACTATAAATGTCGGCGTGATTTACGTGAATATTGAATTTGTGAAACTTTAACTCCAACCACTAATGTAACGAATATTTAATTACGTGTATGGTTTAAATCCTACACAACATCTCATTTGATAAAACTTTACTTGACATATTTTATTAAAAGTCATACACAAAGTAATCTAGATTGTGAATTTGAAATGTTTAAATCTTTAAAAATGTTGAAATAAATAAAGATTAGTAAAAGTTTCACAGTTTTATTAAATATAACCTGACAATATTGTTTCGACAGCTACGCTGTCATTATCAAAGGTAATATAATTATAAACAAACACGTCGCTAAGGTAGATACAAAAATAGGTAACTAGATAAAATAATAATAATAATCATAATTAAATATCTAATACTTCCAGTAACGGAGAATTACTGAGCTCAAGTTGTTCATTCACTAAAGGTACCCTGAGTTTGTGTTTGTATATCTCAAAGGCTTCTAAAATGTCTAATTTGCGTTTGTTATTACAAAAATGTAGGAATTTAATATTATTTTGAGGAGTCATTGTGTGATTTTGTTCTAAAAGGTGTTTGGCATAATTAGATTTTTCAGGATGTTTATTTTTGTAATGACGTACGTGTTCTTTATATCTTATGTCAAAATTTCGAAGTGTTTGTCCAATATATACCGAACTACAAAAAGAACAATTTAAACGGTAAATTCCCGATTTCATGATATCATGTGTTCTGTCTTTAGCATTAAATAAAAATGAAAAAGTGTTAGTGTTGGTTTTAAATGTTATTTTATAATTGTTGGTTTTTCTTAGTATATGTGCAATTTTTTCCAAAAAATTTTTATATTTTGCCAAAATATGGTATAGATATGTAATTTGTGTCTTCTGTTTGATTATCAATGGGATATATTCTTTTGATAGCTAACCTATAATCTTTTTGTTTAATTAAAGTGTCAATCATGTTCGGATTGTAATTAATGTGCTAGTTGTTTAATGGTTGATATCTCTTTGCTAAAATCTGGTTTTGTCACTGGTTTTTTTGTTGTTGGTTTTTGATCTCAGTAATTCTCCGTTACTGGAAGTATTAGATATTTAATTCTGATTATTATTATTATTTTATCTAGTTACCTATTTTTGTATCTACCTTAGCGACGTGTTTGTTTATATTTATTGCGGTGATATCAAATCACCTCATTGAAAATTTTATTAACGACGGATCGGAAACGTCAAAACAAATATTTCACATATCTGATTTAAAACAAAAGATATACATACTAAGTCATAGGCATAATTAATATAAAGGCTATACCAGGTGGGGCAATAGTGTGGGGAAGTCCGATAGCTCCTAAACGGTAACAGCTAGAAAAATCGCTCTAATACGGATGTAAACAGTGGATAGAGTTGCATCTAGAGAAATTATTTTCAAATATACAGGGTGTTGCAGAAAAGTGTGGCACGCTTAAGGTGGTTTTTTTTTAATAGAATGCCCGAAATATTTTTGCATATTTAACACCTCTCTTGGCAGGTTTATTCATATCTAAAATTCTAGCGCCATCTAATGACCGGTTTAGAAGTTATAAATTTTTTTTCAAAAAAATTGAGTTTTACATGATCCCACTTAACAGTTTACCGCTTTCACGGCCGCAACTGTGAGAGATTTTGTAGCAGGGGCCTGTAGGGTGCTCTTCTTTAAAAGAAAATGGACCCACCATGTACAGGGTGTTCAAGATTAATTTTTAAATTTAGAGAACTTCAAAACTAAAATTCATAACTTTTTCAAATAGAACACCCTGTATATTTTGTACCTTTGTGATGCAGAATTAAATAACGAACATTTTTTGTATGTACGTCTCTATAGCTATCTGTAACCACTTTTGATTTATTGAGAAAAAACTGCAAGAAGCACACAATTAAAAAATTATTTATTTAAAAAATCAAGGTTTTTCAAATAAAACAAAAGAAAAAACTATAACAAAAGCTCCATATATTGCCCATTTGCATGGACACACATTTCGATGCGCCTTTGGAACGATCTTTGTACGTTTCTTAACATTGCCGGCGTGATACTTCTAAAAGCACGTATGATTCTATCCTTCATATTTTGGATTGTGGTTGGTGTCTCTGTATAATCCTCCTCGCCCACCTGGAGTCATTATTGACCCCACGTGCTGTAAAATATAATTTTTACACTACTAGCTATGAAGTTGACAATTATTGCGTCTCCTAGCCAACTGAGAAGTTGAATTTCTCTAGTAGTGGTTAATAATTTTTTCTACTCATGACATTGAAATCACTCATTTTGCAATCGATAACAATGGTTGAAATCGCATTTCAACCTCTAGAGGTTGAAATTATCGGACTACCGCGATTTTGAATTTCAAACTGTTCGACATTCAATTGCTGACAAGAGAAATGTCAGTTGAATGTCATGTTTTGTCACTTAAATGTAATATTTTTTTCTAAAGTGCATTAATTTACTAAAAATTCGAAGAAAAAATAGTATATGGAACGCGTGAGAATCCAGAGATAGTTGTTTAACAAAAACTTGTGCAACATAATTTTTGTATACCCAGGAGATTGTCTTTAACGTATTTGCTGCTTGAAATTACCTAACACGATAAAATTATTTGAATAAAAATGCCATTAGTTTAAAATCCGCGCTCAACCAATAATGACTGATGACATAATACAACATGGCGGAATCCGGGAGCCGGAGCTTGGTTATCTTAGAAAACTATCTAAACAACAGAACTTTATTTAAACAAGTATTAATACAATGAACACAAATTATTGTTTCCCAAAGTTGTAATTAGTTGTGCAATTGTGGCAAGTCATAGTGATTGTTGCACCCGATGTGTTTGTTAGAGCTATGGTTGGTAAATTGATAACCGTATTATATAGAGTACTGGTTTCATTGATGTTATTAGGTGGAACTCTTAGCGGTGAAGATGAGGTTGATGGAAATGCAGCCGATGAGGGTGAACCTTGGAACATATCTGCGATTGACCTTTTGAGTACCAGTGACTCCTCAATGTAACCTTCTGCTACCGTTGCAGATTTGCAACCCCCATGTTGTTTTAGTTGTAGTGTGTTACCGCCACTACCCGCTAAAATAGTGGCAGAAATTCTTCGAAAGCTATGACCAGTGAAGGAACCAGGGTCTGCCAGATTCAGGAAGGTTGCAATTTTATTAGGCATTTGTGCAATTGTATTGTGCCCAATATACTGCCTTGTAGCTTTTCCATTCCTAATCCCAACAAATAATCGTGGTAAGTTTACATGTGATCTGCATTTTAAATATTTCTTTATAATTTCAATCCATCGAGCGTCTGTGACAACAAATTTTCGTGAAGATCCATTTTTACTCTGACGAATATTTATAACAATTATATCATCTTTGTCCACAACATCCGTCATTAGCAAATTGCAGAGTTCGTCTCCACGGCATGCCCCCGCAACACCTATTACAAGAACTGCCTGTAATTAAGGAATATTTATATATTAATATCAATAAACAATATGATGTAAACGTGTACTTACTTTAATCGCGATGTAAAGGTCGTCAGCCGCATGCGTTAAAAATTTTGTGTCTTCTGTCTTCTTTTGAAAACAGAGGACTTTCTTGGAGTATAATTCTTATTTTGTCTTTTTAGATAACCGATTAATTAAAAAAATTTCGAAATGTCAATGTTTTCTTTGAGCTTAATGGTGGCTTTCAACATGGAATAGTGCGCCCATAGAGTAGATGCCTTCTTATCATTAGCGTATTCATTGAAATACGCTAGAAGTACGTTTTAACTAATTCCAGCAGCGCCTTTACTTACACACCAATGTTTAAAAGTTTCGTAAGTTTTCAAATACACTATTTTAGATTTTTGGGGCAGTAGTTCGTCGTTTAACTGCCCTATAGCTTCCCACATTTCAGGAGGTGTACAATTAATTTCTAACATATCCATATTCAAAAAAACACCCAAACACGATAATTACAAACGTTGTTTGAAACTAAGTTTTATTAGTGGAAATGTCAATCTGCATCAGACTACTTGATTTTTGTTTTATTAGTGGAAAGGCGAATTTGCATTCCTGTGCTACTTGATTTTTACAAGAAAAATTTTAATTTTTAATTTTTGCTTTAAATTTGGCTAGTAGTGGAAAAAATAGTATATACACCACAGTGGTGAAGACATTAATAGGCCTCGCAGCTTATTCCGCTCGGGGCAAAGCCCCTCGCGAAATAATCTTGGTGCTCGGTCAATAATAACAGTCTTCACCACCTTGGTATATAATAGACTATTTTTTGTGTTTATTATGGGCCTATTGTCTCGAACCATTAAATATGCTTCTGCCTAACTTTATAGAACATGATCATACTATTTTCTGTAATTAAATAGTTGCAAAAAGATATTTATACCGCAAAATATGCATTTGGGGTCAATCTTGGCCCCAGGTGGGTTGTATGTAATAAAATTTTGGTTTGTGCAGCCTTAGTTATTATATTATTATTATTATATATAAGGAGCCTACACGATGACAAGCATAATCAAGAAATATCATAAAACAAATTCCTGGTATACCAAAAAACGTAAATTTATTTACCCGTACAGACTGTTTTCGTGACTTTATGACTGACGAAAGTACAGCCTAGAAAAATGGAAGGAACTACAACGTACTGAGTTCTTGGCATTCTTGGGTCTTAGTTTGATTTACGGTATGCAAAAAGGCCGTGGAAAAGAACTGAAAGAGTTTGGGAACTTCCTTTTCCAATACAAGCATGTCAACCAACCAAACAATAAACGGGGAATGTGCAGCATTTGTCCACGGCAATTAGATAAAAAAACAAACATTTTATGTGACATGTGTAGTAATTTTGTGTGTAAGGAACACGTTGAAATACGCACATTGAGTTTTGCATGTTCAAGTTTAACGTCAGAAGAGAATCACTCAGAATAATCATATTTAATGTAGTCAAGTGTTAATCTTATAGCATTGCCTTATAATCTATGTTCTAATGTTAGTATTACTTGTAACGGTTTTTCACAAATGCATTTAACAATAAATATCTTGAAATATTAGAAATACGTTTTTTTTAAGTGAACTACGCAATTTCAGCTTGGGGGTCACAAATGACCTCAGGTGGGCAGTATGTAATTTTAAAGCACGTGGGTGAGGAGGTATAAACAATTTCTTTCACATATCCCCATAAAAAGAAATCCAATTTTGTAAGATCAGGAGATCTTGCAGGCCATTTAGTGGGTCCATTCCTACTAATCCATTGATGTGGGTAGATATTATTTAGGTGGTCTCTTACTGAATGTAAATAATGCGGTGTAGCACCGTCTTGCTGAAGCCACATCCCATTTTGGATCCTTTGAGGAAGGTTCGCCAATAATTGTGGCAGATAGTTCTCCAAAAAATGAAGATAAATAGTTCCAATTAATCTACCATCAAAAAAATGTGGCCCTATTACAGTTCTCTAAAAATTCCCCCTCAAACGTTTATGGACCATATGTGCTGGTTATCAAGTTGTCTGAAAAAGTGGGGATTTTCTGTAGCATAATAATGGAAATTGTGCTTGTTAACAAAATCCATTTTTATGAAACGTTGCCTCATCAGTGAACAAAACATGGTTCAAGAATGTAGCATCGTCTTGCATTTTACCTATGGCCCAATTACAAAACTGTAAACGTTTTAGAAAATCGTCATCAGTTAATTCCTGGTGCATTTGAATGTGATATGCATGAAACTTTTTAAAACAGTTTTATTTATAAATAATTTTTGATTTGTGTTGGTCTGTTGAAGTGAATTGACCGTATTGGCCCTATGTCAGGCCATTACAACTATTAATCACATTTGAGCAAGCCTTGGAATTTATTTCTCAATTATTAATTGTATTAATTTGAATAACATTTCTTGCCATTGATTTTTCATTCGAATCTTTATTTTGTTCTTTAAATAAAGTTTATGTGTTTTTAAATTTACTTATGTGTTTAATTGATGCATATACAAGCATCCAGTTTTCTTTTCTTTTGAATTTAGAGTTTAGCAGTGCTTGTCCAGCTTGCTGTAGCCCTAGTGCTTGCAATTTAAGTTTTTCTCCTTTTTCAGGCATGAGAGTTAATAAGAGTCTCGTAATTCATACAATTTATGCTTTACCGAATAACCGTGAGCTGGCTGAGTGGAATAAAGAAAAATATCTGTGGTGTATTTTTATTTTAATCTACCGTAAATAATTTATGTTAATTTGGAACGGTGGACATGTTATATTTTATTTTAATAGATCACCGCATTATATTACCTTTGATAATGACAGCATAGCTGTCGAAACAATATTGTCAGGTTATATTTTAATAAAACTGTGAAACTTTTACTAATCTTTATTTATTTCATGATTATGGAGTTCAACAAAGTAAGGCTGGAAACAATAAACAAGATTATTTCGACACAAGCCAAGTTATACAAGAAACTTATGATCAAACACGGAATCGCAAATCAGAATGTTTTGGTTTAACCAAGAATGTCTGAAACGTCAGGTTATTCCTAACTACGTAAACATCACTACCAGAACGAAGAGTTCGATTACCGAAAAAGTGATTAGGAATGCCAAAAGAAGATGGCTCAAGGAAGAATCGAAGAAATGGTTTAGTATAAGAGACAATATGCACGTTTATATAAAGGTACTCCATACAGAACTTACTCATAAATTACACAATATCCAATTTGACATATTAGATTTTGACAGGAGAGAAACCGTCAGTCACATTAAATTCAAAAAATACACCACACAGAAAAATAAACTTCATCGACTTGTACAACAAAAACGTATACACTACAAAATAACCTTAATTGTCAGAACACTGCAAACTTTTATCCTCGTTTCATAAACATGTCGAATATAACATTCAGTGACAGAGAAACACAATTTCTTAACAAAGGTTTCAAATTCTGCCCTTTTCCTAAATTTGCCAACAAAATTAAAGAAATTTTGGCCGTTGAATGCGAAACTATACCTAAGAAAGATCATAATAACTATGCCAAAATTCCAAATTTCGAATTTGTTAAAAGAGATGTTTTTGAAACAGGACAAAAGGTACAACACATCTAACATATCACTTCTTCAATCTATAAAACACAAAATCACAGAGAACAATTTAATTTCTGTTAAAGCAGACAATGGTAACCCTTTGGTAATTCTTTCAAAAGATATTTACATACAAAGAGTTACTGAATTTATTAATAAAGAAAATTTATAAACTTTAAACAAAAACCCAACCACAAAATTCCAAAAAGAAATAAAACAAGGTTTAGAAAACTGCAATATCTGCTTTTCAGAATTAGAAATACAACAAATCATTAATAAATCCCACAACCACCTAAACTATATGGACTAGTCAAAACACATAAACAGAATATGCCAATAAGACCAGTTGTATCATACATCAATGCACCTAATCACATTTTATCCAAAAAACTGAGCCAGATTATTAACACGATAGGTTACAAATCGAAATACTCTGTTAGAGATTCATTAGAATTAGTGGATAAGCTGCAAAACATACATCTTCCACCACATTCAAAACTTGTTAGTTTTGATATTTGTAACATGTTCTCCAGAATACCCCCACAAGAATGTATTTGTTTATGAGATAGTTAGTTAAAAGGTTAGAGTTAATTCAATTATTTGACCTTTGTATAAGTCAAAATTATTTCACTTTTAATAACATAATTTATTTACAAAAGGATGGTTTACCTATGGGTAATTCATTATCTTCTGGTTTCGTTATGTTGATGACATTTTAGCTTGTTTTGACGGTTCTTTTGAGGTTATCAATGAATTTATAAATCTTATTAATAGTATCCAAACTAACAGAAATTTTACACTAGAAACAGAACAAAACAGGGCTATAAACTTTCTAGACTTAAACATCAAGATTAACGCACACAATCTATTTGAATTTTCCATATACAGAAAACCAACACAAACGGACATAACAATACCAAATTAATCTTGTCACCATAAAACACATAAAAAGTAGCCTACAGATCATTAGTACACAGAGCTTTAACTATTCCACTAACAAAACCAGATTTTAGCAAAGAGATATCAACCATTAAACAACTAGCATATGCAAATCATTACAATCCGAACACAGTGGCGGATTTAGGCACAAGCGCTTGAAGCGGTCGCTTCAGGCCCCGCAAGTCAGGGGGCCCCGCCGAGGCCTCCTGCCAAGGACTGCACTGGACACGCGATAAATAACAATTATTGGCGTGGAATTCACTTTCTCGCGAAAAGTGAAACAAAAACGGATTATATCATTCATATCGGTTGACACATTATAGTTTTCTACGAAAAGGCAAGCATAAGTAAAATATTGTAACGGAGTATACTGTTTCACAACAGACTTGCGAGGAATCTATTATCTCTGTCGCTCCGAACACTTGCTTTCTCGCACAATCAGCATCAGCGCGGTCATCAGACTAGTATGATGACTATAATTTCTTGAATTAATGGTTTCTGATAAGACGTTCGGTGAAGGGGAATTTTACAACGCTTTTCAACGGGTAAAATTCCTGAATGACTTTTGTCAATTGTTTTTGGTATAGTAAAAGTAGAAAAGTTCCATTGTAAAATAACTGATTGTAAAATAAATGTATTTATGTCCGATTGCATTATAAAGTACTGTTTATTGTATTGTATTGCGTCAGTAAACTGGCTTATTATTGTACTCGTAAAATAAAGTGGTAGTAGTAAAATAAAGTATATAGTAGTAAAATAAAGTATGACAACTGTATATTACATGTCAAATTTTCTTCTGTCAAGAATAGATGTCAAATAATAATTATTATTATTTATAAACTGATTTTTTTGATAATTAGCCAATTTTAGGAATCGAACATAAAGCTTACTCTTACATAATCGGACCTTATAGACGCGCCCTTTTTATAGGCCTTGCTCGCTTCGCTCGCTCGGCCATAAACGAGGCTTGTCTATAAAGTCCTACATTATGTACTTGTTACATAAATAGCTATTATGTCCTATTGCATTATAAAGTACTGTTTATTGTATTGTTTTGCGGCAGTAAACTGGCTTATTATTGTACTCGTAAAATAAAGTGGTAGTTGTAAAATAAAGTGTAGTATATTCAGTTTTCCAATGGCAACTGTATATTACATGTCAAATTTTCTTCTGTCAAGAATAGATGTCAAATTTATAAACTGATTTTTTTTTAATAATAAGCCAATTTTAGGAGTCGGACATAAAGCTTTGTATGCAACTCTTACATAATCGAACTTTATAGACTCGCCCTTTTTATAGGCCTCGCTCGCTTCGCTCGCTCGGCCTTAAACTGAGCTCATCTATAAAGTTCTACATTATGTACTTGTTACATAAATAACTATTATTTAATATTTATTAGTGCGTATAATGTTAATTAACGAATAATAAATCAGTTATACCAAAAACCTAAAATTATACGATTAAGTACTATGCCGGCAGAAAAATTTCACTCGATTTTCTTCACTTTGTAAACGGTCTTACATCCAGTGGCAAGTTTCACTTATGTCAAATTGTTATTTTTCTTTTAATGACATATGTCATAAAGTACAATTTAATAAAATACGTAGTTTCTAAATCAAAAGAATGTGTCTTGATATAAATTCTTTTTTATATTAATAATAAAATCAGCCAATATTATTTTATTTCTATTGAAATAGATATTTTTGACGCGCCTATGATATTGTGTCATGTCATGAAAAGTCTTTGTTACTCGTCTAAAATTTAAGAAAAATCAGCCTACTTGATAAAAATCGTGCGAGATTTTCCTGTCAGAACAGTACATATGTCGCAGGAAGATAGTCAAATCCGGAAAACTAACTATCTACCTAGTCAATTACTAAGTGACGGGGCAGATAGTAAACCGAACATAAATCTATATGCCTTTTGATTTTGTTATATGCCTAGGTACTTACTAAATTAAACTAAATTTACTAAATTAGAACAGGCAGTTAGTAAATGGCTTAATGTGCTGTCGGCAAATTAGGTAATAACATGCACATTTCTTCGTAGAATATTTTTTTAGATGAACACTTGGAAAATCTTTACCCTTGCCTAAAGAATGTTCTGCAAAAAAATGTGCATGTTATTACCGTATTTGCCCACAGCACATGAAGTCATTTACTAACTGCCTGTTCTAAACAACGCCATTTAGTAACCTTCATTCAATGAACCCTCTTCATGCCTAGGCATGAAGCAAAATCGTATAGATTTATTCTCGTTTTACTGTCTGTCCCGTCACTTAGTAAATGACTAGGCAGATAATTATTTGCCGGATTTGACCACAGATTATACTTTACAGATGCGAAGCTCGCCTGGTCCCGCCAATCCAAATTTATATAAGCATGCGTGAATCCACCATTGTTTTAGTAGTATTTTAATCAACCTCACTTCTCTGCTTGTTTATATTTTGCGCGTGTGTTTTTGTTGCGTTCAGATATTTTGAATTATTTTGTTAGTACTTTATATATTTTTGCATTAATATTTGATTTGACATTGATATTATGGACATAATGTTACCTTTCTGCACTTACCAATTGATTTGTACAATACAGTATCCATATAAGTATAATTTATTATAATGTTAATAAAAAGTTTTCGATTTTGGTAAATTGTTTATTTTTTTATAGTTTATTATTTTTTGTTTTATAGACCTTAATTTATGTTAATCCTTGGGGGCCCCAAAAATTTGTAGCGCTTCAGGCCCCTCAAGTCTTAAATCCGCCACTGTCCGAACATGATTGTCACTTTAATTAAACAAAAAGATTATAGGTTAGCTATCAAAAGAATATATCCCATTGACAATCAAACAGAAGACACAAATTACATATCTATACCATATTTTGGCAAAATATCAGAAAAAATTGCACATATACTAAGAAAAACCAACAATTATAAAATAACATTTAAAACCAACACTAACACTTTTTCATTTTTATTTAATGCTAAAGACAGAACACATGATATCATGAAATCGGGAATTTACCGTTTAAATTGTTCTTTTTGTAGTTCGGTATATATTGGACAAACACTTCGAAATTTTGACATAAGATATAAAGAACACGTACGTCATTACAAAAATAAACATCCTGAAAAATCTAATTATGCCAACCACCTTTTAGAACAAAATCACACATAGACTGCTCAAAATAATATTAAATTCCTACATTTTTGTAATAACAAACGCAAATTAGACATTTTAGAAGCCTTTGAGATATACAAACACAAACTCAGGGTACCTTTAATGAATGAACAACTTGAGCTCAATAATTCTCCGTTAATGAAAGTATTAGATATTTAATTCTGATTATTATTATTATTTTATCTAGTTACCTATTTTTGTATCTACCTTAGCGACGTCTTTGTTTATAATTATATTACCTTTGATAATGACAGCGTAGCTGTCGAAACAATATTGTCAGGTTACATTTTAATAAAACTGTGTACACTACATATCTCAATTTAAAATGGAAATTGCTGTATTTCTATATTACAGCAGCTTTTTATTACGTTGCAAACCTTTTGATAAGGCCAATAAGCATTCGCACTTTTTCCAAAAAAAAAAAAAGATGCTACCGCAAAAGCAATATTCCACGTATATCTCGGTATATTTATGATTACGTCCAAATCTCTTTCAAGCTTCACCTACTTTGCAAATCCCGTTTCAATTTCGCTTCTACTCCTCTGCGACTGCAAACGAAGTGTTATTAATGTGATATTGAATTACTCTCTGTTAAGGATTTTTTAACATTTGCAATTAAGTTAACTTTAAGTCCTTTACGTAAACGTCGCATACGGACATTAAGTTTTACTGCTATGCGATTTTAAACTTAATTTATGAGATTACATTGTTGTAATAGCCTTACGTTAACGCTATTTCAAATAAAATGCTTTTAACTCTGTGCATCAAAGCATTTTAAGGTAGTCATTAATGTGGATATCAATTTATTTATAAAACCGTTACTAACATGAGACTCTAATAGAAAATTAGATAAATAGATTAAAGAGCACACTTTTGATGGTAGATACAATTTCTTAATTTAAAATACACTCCAAATTGTTCCATACGAAAGGCCATAAAGCTTGACGTAAATAGCACACACAAGTAACTTTTACGAGAAAAATTCAAAGCTTTAAAAGCAGCATTATATGTTTCAGTAACATCTGCTGCTTGAAAAAAAGCGAAGTCATAAAACTGCTTTGAGTCGTCTTAAATTTTCATCGTTGCTATTTTGAAATGTCAACAGGCAACCTTTTAGTTAAAATCCATAAGTTAATTACTTTCTGTTAATGTAGGAGTTTTCTCCCACATAATCTTCTGGATGTATTTAATTAAGAAAATCTTTAAATGGCTTTTAAGATTTTTTACTATCGCCATATTTCGTTCTTTTTGCTTACAATAGACGTAATATTTAATGGATGTTTTATCTAAGCCATCTAAAGCAGGCGAATCAAATTTATTTCTTTTCCAGTTTAAGTTTATGCCCCTTTAAAATAGGAAGGAATTCAAATAGGGTGGTTTTGCATATTACTGTGATATGGGAATGAAATATGGACGTTACTTACAGGAAATAGTTGCGTGCGTGCTTTTCAAACAAATATATTTTTTTATCAATTACATACCAAAGGCGTAATACATAATTATAACATTTACATATTCTTTAGGTAGTTTCACATAACAGACTGTAACACCAAAAGTGCAGGTTATAAATTTTAATTTAATTCTAAGTAAAGCAAGCTTCAAATCTATCCCTAGCATTAAAATCGAGCAAATACAAATTTAACAATACATTTGACTTTTGTGTAAACACATTACCTTTTTAAAGGACTACATTCCATTTTTAGTCACCCACGAAAAACATTTCTGCTAGTTGTATTGTAAAAAGACAAAAGAAATAAAAGTTATTTTTTTTAAAGTATGGTAATAAAATTGCTTTTAATAAAATATATCGCATGCATCTATGAATTTTGTTTGTATACATCGTCAGATGCAAAATATCTTCAGTATTACATTCTTACAAATGAACAAAATGCTTTTAGAATTATATCTCATGTTTTACGAAACATTATTAATAGTTAGCATTCCGATAACGTATACAAATCTTAAAATGTTATGACTTTTGCATCTTTTAATAAAAACCGAAACTGATTTTCGTCTAAAATTGTTATTGGTAGTTATTGATGTTAGGATTATTGTGTGGTTGGTTGAAATATAATTATCCATTTTAAAGCTCCAAATGTCAACTGAAAAATATGGGGTTTAAATCAGTCAAGCAGGAGACTGACACAGCCGCGTACGCGGGCAGCCGCAATTTAGCCGCCTAGCCTCTAGTTAATAAATTTGTTTCGCGTTGGCTAATAGAATGCGAAAATAAAATTTTTACAAGTGCTAATGCGGATTATATTTAAACAAACGCACTAGGATAATAGGATAGTTAGATAGATAATTATGGGTAAAACATTCGTTCAGTAGGTTATTTTGTAATTAAATATATAAAAACATCATTCACCATGGTAATAAAATAAATTTGATTCTCGATTTTTTTTTCTTTTTTGCGCATATGCGCTTGTTATTGAAAATGGTCTAATAGACCAACCATCAATTTATCTTTAAACTCTTAAAACTAAATAAAGCTTAAGCTACAGTTCATCCACTGATGTAGTAAATTTTAGTCTGACTTTGCTTCTTGAAGCACTTGCACTCGTTACACTATCGCGCACTGTGCTCTGCTATTAACACGTTACACAGTATTTACACTAGTTCAAATGGTTTAGTCCTCTTCAGTCTTCTGATGATGTTTTGGTTGTCGAGTAGTTGTAATGCCGCGACGTTGACATGTTGATGTAGTCTGGCTTCGTGTTTAGTGGCGAATCTCTTGATTTCACTTGTCACGTCTGAAATCCCTAAATCACGATGTAGATCTTTGTTTTTGATGTACCATGGAGCATTTACCATATTCCGTAGTACTTTATTTTGGAACGTTTGGATTCTTTTGACATTGCTTTCTTTAGCACATCCCCATAATTGTATGCCATAGACCCATATTGGTTTTAAGACTTGATTGTATGTAAGTATTTTGTTATTTATTGACAATTGCGAGTTGCGTTCCAGTAGCCAGTACAATTGTCGATACTTGAGTCCAAGTTCTATTCTCTTCTTTTTTATATGCTCTTTCCACCGCAATTTCGTATCTAAGGTCATTCCTAAGTATTTGACTGTGTTTTCATATGGAACTATGATGCCATTTAAATTAACTGAAGGTGTATTTATAAGCCTTTTATTAGTAAAATTTACATGAACCGATTTTAATTCATTAAGATTTGTTTTCCACTTTCTAGTCCACTGGTGTATTTCGTCACTGGCTTCTTGAAGCTTATGGTTGTTCTTGTATGGTTGTTCCAGTAACTATCAGCACTGTGTCGTCGGCAAATGTGGCAACAGTTACATTCTGAGGTTTTGGAAGATCGCTTGTATATAACAAGTAGAGGATGGGCCCAATACGCTTCCTTGGGGGACGCCAGCTCTTGCCTCCTTTAACTCTGAATATTCATTTTCTTGCTTAATGCGGAATAATCTGTCTGATATATAACTCGAGAGTAATTTAACGTAATGTTTTTGTAACATTATTTTTAGTTTGTAGATCAATCCTTCATGCCAAACTTTGTCAAAGGCTTGAGCCACATCTAGGAAAATCGTTGAGCAGATTAATTTTTCTTCTAATGCCATTTCAATGATATGTGTTATTCTATGAATTTGGTCAATTGTAGAATGTTGTTGTCTAAATCCAAACTGATGGTTTGGTATTAGATTTTTCCTTTCTATAATAGATCTAAGTCTTTTTAATATGAGTTTTTCGAAGAGCTTCGATATAATCGGTAGTAGTGATATAGGTCTGTATGATTTCGCCTCGTTAGGTGATTTACCTGGTTTTGGTAGCATGATAACTTCTGCTACCTTCCAGACACTAGGCACATGTTTTAATCGAAATGCTGCATTGAACAATTACGTCAGCATAACAATGGCTTTTCTGGGAAGTTGTTTCAATATTTCACCTGTGATAATGTCGAATATTTGATTGAATTTCGTTCGGTTGAAAAGTTTCAGCAAGGTGTTCTGCGAAAGTTTCAGCCTTCTGTTTGTTACTTCTAGCCCATGTACTATCACTTTGCCTGATGGGTGGAATGTGTGTGAGGGGTTGTTTGGTTTTTTTTGTGGCTTTCCACAGCGAATAATCAGTATCTTCATCTGCTGTTAGTTTTTGGAGATACCTTTCAATTGACGCTTCTTTCAACTTTTGAATTTCTCTCTCTAGTTGCTGAGTTTTATTATTAAGAATATTTTTGTCAGCCGGTCACGTGTCTGTTGCACTTTCTTCTGATTCGTCTCTTTTCCTTGACTAATTCTCTGAGATCCATAGGATAGTTAACTCCAGCAGTTTTGTGAGTGATTTTTCTAGTGTTACTTCAAGCTACTTTTTGGATAACTTTGATAAAGTTTTCAGCTTCTGTTTCCAATTGTGGAACAGTTCTTAATTGCACATTGAGTCTTATTTCATTTTCAAGTTCTGTTCCGAAGCTTTCCCAATCCGTAGTGTTATTAACTAATGTTGGTTTTTGTTCTTTTTTTATTATTCTCTCACTTAGAGTGAGGATTGCTGCTGAGTGATCGGAGTTTAAGTCAAAGTTTTCTTCTATATGAATAAAGTTTGGAGAAGCTCTTCTAGATATAGGTAGATCTGGTATTTTGCTCGGGTCTGTGGGCCAATAGGTTGATTTACCTGTTGTTTGGAAGTTACATCCTGTTTCCCTAATGGCTTGTCTTAGTTCATTTCCTTTTGTTGTTGTTAATCTCGAGCACCAATCCACATGTTTGGGATTAAGACCACCACCGACGATGAACTTCTCGCGAAGGTGCTGTGACAAGTTTTTGTATTCCGGTTTTTGAGATTGTATCTTGGTGGACAATATATTGCACCAACATTCAAATTTTGCTTGGTAGATTTAACGGTCACAACTGTGAGTTGAGTTTCCTTTTGTTGTTGTTAATCTCGAGCACCAATCCACATGTTTGGGATTAAGATCACCACCGACGATGAACTTCTCGCGAAGGTGCTATAACAAGTTTTTGTATTCCGGTTTTTGAGATTGTATCTTGGTGGACAATATATTGCACCAACATTCAAATTTTGCTTGGTAGATTTAATGGTCACAACTGTGAGTTGAGTTTGGCACTTTGAACATGGCATTCTTCATAATGGTTGATGTTATTTTTTATCAAAATAGCACTACCACCTTTTGCTTGATAGTCAGGGTTAATTGCCTGATAGATCTGATAACCTTTTATCATTATGTGTCTCTGAAATCAGACACACGTCTATCTTTTGCTCATTCAGAAATACTTCTAGTTCTAGTAGACGGTTCTGGATGCCATTAGCATTCCAAGTGGCTATTCGTAAATCTCTTTGGTCCATTAATTTGTATTACGCGATATAGCTCCAGTATTTCTAGCTTCTAATTTATCGAGTCTCTGTGAGAACTTGTTCATTAAATCCATCATACTTTGCATCATTTGTACCATGGATGTTTGTTCGCTTGTATTGGGTTGCATTTGTGATTTGTCGGTCCTAGCGGCTTGAGCATATGACACACCTTCAATGGTTTTACTAGATGTAAATGTTTTCGGTTGCGGATCATTTTTACTTTTGTTTGATTTGTCACGCCTTTTCTGTAATTCGCGCGCAATCAAACATCGTAATTGCCAGAGTGTGATTCACCACAATTTGAACATATAGGTTTGTCAGCTTTAGTTCTCTTACACTCAACTGTTAAGTGTTTGCCTGCGCATTTAACGCATATAGGTTCGCGTTTGCAATATTTTTGTGTGTGTCCATATCTTTGGCATCTTTTGCATTGTGGAATTAATTTGTTACTTCTTAATGCTTCAATCTTAATTTTCATATTACACAAATGTTGTATTTCATATATTTTTTTAATATCCTCGCTGTTGTCAAAACTTAGCATAAATAATGGCAAAGGCGTTATAATTTGTTTATTATTTACTGTAACTAACTTAATTCTATTGTTTACCTCTATAATTTTAAATCCTCTACGGATTAACTCATCTTTAATTTCTGTCGAGTTGCAGGAAGGGTGTAAATTTTTCGCTACAACCTTTATAGGTCGTGTTTGTTTATTTTCATAACTGTGCCATTCGTATTTGTTTTCATTTAATAGCTGAGTCATATTTTTGTACGCTATGTCTGTGTCGACATTTATTTTTAATTGTTTATTGCTTAACATACTGGCATTGTATTTTAAATTTTTTGAATTAATTTTGTTTTTAATGCAGCTGTAATCTTCCACATTACTCAATATGATCGGTGGAGGTTTTAATTTTTTCGGGACTTTAGAATTCTGTTTCTTAGAAGTTTTACTTTCTGATTTACTTACTTGTTCTGGTGATTCTCGATTTAGATTTTTTTTTAGAAAGAGATCCCTAATAAGTTAAAGCGCGGAATTTCGTAATTTGTAGGTTTTATACATAGATACATAATCAATTCTCCTTTTACCGCATTGGTAGTGTCGAGGTTCAACAGTGCAGGTAATGGAGCTATTGTAGCAAGCACATTACGCTCCCCTATACTTTATCGCACTACAGCTTTCATACTTTATCCTAAGCAGCTCAAATACGATTGAAGTAAATTTTTAAAATTTGGGACTACGGATGGCTTTGTACATTTTAATGTTGGTTATCTTTTACGGCAGGAATTGTGCATTGGATTGCTGCTAACCGAATTTTATAAATTTAAATTAAGTAATAAACGAAGTTGAAAACTATACCTATTCGTTATAGCATGGCACGACCAATTGGTTGAGGTTCTTTTAACAAAATAGACTCATAACTTTATTACTAATTTTGGTATAGAAGTGTCATTAAAAGGTAATGATGATAATTTTGTAGCCTCTGTTGGTTCATCTTGTTCATCTAGGTTTGTCTTCCATGTCTGTTGTATTTCACCCTATCTGTAATTGTACTCTTTTGGTACAATATGTGTGCAATTGCGTATGACTAACCCTTTTGCTTCTGATTTTCTGTTTTTCTGTCTTTTTTCTACTCTTGAACATACAGTTTTTAATAGCTTTCCTTTGGGAATAGTTTCAATAATATTCATCTGTTCTCAAAAAAATTTAAAGTTTGTAATAAAAATGCTCTTTTATTTTGGTTGTTGAGCTGTTTTTCCGTCGTAAAATTTTCTCATCTGTGAAAAGAATTCTGCAATGTTTGTGTTGTCGGTATACCGGCAAAGACGCAACTTTGCTCTTTTTTTCCTATTTTTTAAACGTGGAATAAGATGAATTTTTCTTCAATAAGCCCCCAGATTGAGGTCTTCATTAGTCGCTCGTTTCAAGGTTTCTCCTGGCCATTGCGTCTGCAGAGCCAACAAATTCTGTTTTCGGCTAGGGTTACGCTGAATTCGGGCATAAACAGCTTTTATCATCGCTGGTCAACAGAGGCGACTTTAGTGCAACGTTTAATAGTGCAATAAACAAATTTTTGTGTAAAATTTAGATTTTGCAAGAATTTACAATCCATACCTATGTAACGTAATAAATTCGATACGGTGTTCTTTTTCACTCCATTTCAGTATTATTTACGATATTACCCCAAAACTGCTGACACTTTTATATTCAACAATAACAGAACTACAAACAACACTCCTTTTGTTCATTTTGCTATACATGTAGAAATAAACAATAAAGTTCTGGAATAGTATTCATAAACCCACTATTATAGGTAGGTTAAATCGTGAAGCTTCAAATATTTACGTTTATTGAACATTCGTAGTACTAGTGAATTTAAGGTTATCACACCTGTTAGTAAAAACTGACTGACTATTCAGTCTATGATCCAGAGACGTTTCATTTCTTTTTTTTGTTTAAAACATTTCTGTTTGCCTTGGGTTATTATAATTTTTTCTTTTAGTTAAGTACTAATTTGGTTATTTCTGTAATCGGAATAAACTGTGAGTTCTTTTTTATAGTTTTTTTTCTAAGATTTCTAATTACATTGTATTCAGTTTTGGGAATTCTTGCTGTTGGATACACATTCCAGCTAATATTTTCCTGTATCGCTATTCTGAGAAACCTTCGTTTTTACAAGGTAAGTTGTGGCCATCTCATAAAATCTTCCTCAATTTCTTTTAATATTCATTTGATCGATTTGATACTGCTCTGCTTGCTATTTAATCTACTGATTTGATATTGTCTTGTTAATTCTCTTATTAACGGATTTTTTTTAGCTTGGAGTCTTATAAAATCTTTTGATAATGTGGATTTCTTCCCCTTAAGGTCATCTGAAACTGATGGGGTCTGATGATTTCTTAATGACGTAGATAAGTTCGTATCTACAGATATCTTTCTTAATAGGTAATAGTACACATAAAATGCAACACAAAAACCAAACATCATTAGCGCCTATCTAACATAATAACCGAAAAAAAATTGTATTTAAAAAGTGGATTTGGTGATTACTGGTTTAATAATCACAGTTATGTAAAGTTGTATGTACCTAACTGCATTTTTAACTTAATATCTAATACAGTGATGCAGCTGATGCTAGTAGGTGATGTCACAGTTTGTTTTAACTTATTATTTTCGTTTCGTCCTATTTAGTTAAAAAAATTTAATGTCTGTGCATTTATAGGATTCACTTATTAGTTATACGTTATAGTAAAGAAAATCGTCCTTAAAATGCAATAATAAAGTATTAAATGAATGTAAATATGCAATTTCATTCTGAAATGGCTCATTCTCAATACACAGCCTAAATTCACAAAAAAATAAAATGGGATACCGTTAATGTGTATAATTGACCAAATATTCCATGTTCAAGCAGTTCCCAAAAGTTTGCCTGTTTAGCATTTTTTTTCAATGTGCGTAAAATTAAAAATGGCATGAAGATTTTCTGTTTTGATTGACGAGTACTATCACTATTTATTGTCTAAGACTGTATATAATATTTTTTTGATTTCTTGAATATATGTACATGATTTATGGTCCTTTTCATTTTTCTTTTAAATAAACTGCAAGCTAGTAGAAAAGTGTAGCAAAAAATAAAACTTTATTTATTACTTCGCATAATGTAGCAATAAATTGGAGAAACTGCAATGCGTACAGTGTTTTAAAAAGGTGAATTTGTATCACTGTATGTCTTTATTATTATTGGATAATTGTATATGCATGCATTTACATGTCTATATGTGTAATTCCTTAACCAATATAATCTGTAACTAATGTGAATAGATCATTTACATTTCAAGTCACCCTGACCCTTTTAATAAATCCTACCTTATTCTAAAATTAATAATTTATATGTCTGATTGAAATGTGCTTTATGCTCAGAATTATGCATTAAAATAGGATTCCTACATTTATTCAAGCATTAATAATTTTCCAAGGGTCTATTGTTAGGTACAGAAATACCGCAAATGTTACCGTTGGGGTAGTTTAGCATAGTTAAATTGCTTTAATTTTCACAGAAACATAAACTATGCGAATTAGAGAATATTCAAAACTTGTTCGAACTTAATCTGATCTCAATGGCAGAAATAAACTTTACCTTATAACAAAAAAATTAATGCAGAAAATAAATAATTAACATTGATTTTGGTTTTAGTTAATTGTGAATGTCACGAGCTTCAGCCAGTTCATTTAACACAACCTTGAGCTAAATTTAGTTCAATATAATTAGACGTAAATTAGCAATTTGGATCTTTAGACTCGACACCTTAGATTTAAATGGAAGCTTAATACCATGTAAATTTGTGTTTTATTAAATTAAATCGACAATGTCTGATATAAATCACAAAGGGCCTAAACTCTCGCGTGTTAATAAATTTAACATTGTATACGAGGGAATACTAAACCATTTCAATTCAAAGCACGATATTGGAAAAAGGAAGAGATCTAATTTGTGTTGTAAACATTAGTGTAAATGACTATGTATTTTAACTTTATATTAAAGTAACCAATAAAAGATATTTGGCATTGTCTTAGGTATTGGATTAAATTTATTTATTATGTCGCAAACTGAATTAACATTTTCAGGCTAGAAACATAATCTATTAAAGTAACAATAAAGACCGTATTTTAAAGTAAAATGCTTATAAATGATCTTTTAATTTGCTTAATAGCTCTATTATGCAACTACGTTCTTGTAAATAGTTAGTAGGTATGGTATATGAATGGTTAAATATCTCGAAAACGGATTAAGCTCAAACCCATATCCTCACTTTATTAGCTAAATATTGAATTTTTATAATTGGTTTTGTTATTAATTAAATTAAATTAACTTAAGGTAAAACTTTAATGATTAGTCAGGTTGCAACTTACTTTACAAAGACCTGATATAAATTAACTACTCAAAGAACTTCCAACAATATACAGGTAAGTATTATCAACTCTCCGTTTTTATACCAATTTTCAATAATAATACTCTATTTTATATAAAGCTATTTTACTTTTTTTTCTAAACTTTCGTTCGTCTGTTCACTAATGCTATACCTTAACATTCAATTAATAGTGTAAAAAAACAGCTGGATTTTCTCATCTTTAGAAGGTGTTTATAATTGTTGATCTGAGATCGAATCTCCAACTATTTGGCTTTATGCCAGAATATGCATAAAAAACTTAACACTAAATTTCTTTTTCTTTTAATTCTTTAGAAAACTCTGGATGTGCCAAAATACCAGTAAAGAAAAATTTTGAATAAAGAACAAAACTTCATATGAACAAGATGTAGGTGAACCGTTTAATTTTGATGATACATTCTCCTTTTAAGAATGAACGCAATGTAATAAATTAACAAATAACTTTAATGTATCCTTTGTATTTCATAGTGGCTATTGAGTATACGGTATATGAATAAATTAACACCCAAAATGATCATTGCAGTATATTACTAATCTTTTAGGGTTTTTAATTGTATAGTTAGGTAAGTTTTATGGAATTGTGAAATAATACTCTTTAAGTTTTAAACGGCAGCGAACCAACTTAGAGTTTGGTCCCTACAAAATAAATAATCATAAGATAAAATGGTGTACGGGACAATTGTAAAACGTCGGCAAATAGATAGAAGCGAAAATGCTTGCAAATAATTTATTCTTTTTTAGTCGTACTGCATCGTTGTTCTGATTCGTTTACAGTGAAAGACTTGTAGGCGATTCGTTTATCCTCGCCTACAGTTTCCTGATAATATAGTACCTAATGCTACAATTGAGGCATCAGCAGACAAAATAAATTTTCAAAGTCGGAATAATTAAAGTATAGGATCAATTACAACGTATTTTCTTGAACGTTTTAAAGCGTAAGTAAGCCAAAAAGGATTTAATTCATTGTTTGGGTTTTTGGAATACAAAATTTTGAATTGGTGATATATTACGATTGGGTTTTACACCATCTAGGGTTATTATATGGCCTAAATAAGCAATATATTCTTGTAAACGTTTTGATTTGCCCAATTGAATCTTAAGATTTGCCTTTCGTAGTCGGCCAAAGACACATTATGATGTTCCATTATGAGTTGAAAATGCAGCCTTGGAAATATTGTGTTTGTCTACCTAGAGCTGTGCAATATGGTAAAGTAGTTTGCCCCACCTATCTTGTCAAGTATGTCTTTAACATTTGGGAATGGGTACTTATTGTCAATTGTCTATTCGTTGAGTTTGCAATAGTCACTCTCGATGCGCCATTTCTGTATTTTCGATTTATTTAATTTTTTGAGCACTATCCGAATTGGACTACAATTATTTTTTCAGTTACCTAGTTTTCTTCTGCATTATTTAAAATTTCCTAGCCTAAAGTTTAGAAATTTTCCTTTAAATCTTGTGGTTTATTCAATTCATTTAAAGGTTAACTTCTGTAGATGAAGTTGACTTCGTTTGCATCTAACAACTCTAAGTTAATAGGTAGGTTAATTGTAATTTTAAACGGTTTTTTATTAGGATTTAATATAGTAACGAGAGCAAACTAATTTTCTAAATATGTTCCTCGCGGCTTTGGATGATTCTACGTTATTGCCAAAATGTATGTTATCCAAAATTTCTATCGTGATGCTTATTATGATTGCTTTGTGACAACCTCGAAAATTCTTACTGGGCTGTGGGATGAATTGATCGAACCTAAAAGTTATTCGATCTAGAGGTGTAAATAGTACTGTTTGATTAATGTCATAATGGTAGCAAGTAATTATTGTAGAAGGTCAATTCCTATGAGTCCGTCGATTTAACTATTAAAACCTGAATATTGAAAATTCTGAAGGATTTGGATTAATTAAAGATTAAATCAATAGTACAACTACCTGTGTCTAAAAAGCACATTTGCTTGTAATTCCGAGATGTAACCAGATGATTTGGATCTATTAAGTTGGATTTGTTTGCCTTGTAGCTTGCCCAAAATCTTTACTTTCTTGAAAATTAGAAAGACTTTGGTACGTCTTATATTCGGTCTAATGAGATAGATAATCGATAGATTCTTTATATTAACCACATTGGTCTATACTTAAGTCGAAGTAAAAGTTATTAGCATTTTCAGAAATTTGGGAAACGGGAAGATTTTTAAAGTCTGAATCGTTTGGAGGATGTTTGTAGAATCTAGATTGCGAATCTTTTCAGGCCCGCAATTATGAAGATTAGTTGGTTGAAAGTAATTTTGGCTCTGTACCGTGTTTGTCTGACATAGGTTAGGCTTTATTTCGAAATATCTTTCCAGTAGGAATAGTGCGAAACTGTAGTCTGTTGAAGTTGAAGAGAAGGCCAATGTCGGTAGCGGTAATCTATTTCAGGTAAAACTTGATTTCTCGGCTCAAAGTTTCTGGGTGCCGGTAAGTATGTGTGGACAATCAGGCGCATGCCATAAGCATAACCAAAAAAACAACTTTTTACTTAATATTGTGGGAAGGCATTCCATGCATTTAAGGGAAGACAGGCCTGGGATTGGGTAGACAACAACCAGTTCTAAGGGTAAACACCGTGTGGTCTGCCTACAAGCTAGTCTCGGATCCTAGTGCTCCCCGACACGTCTAACGACTGCACACCCTCCGTCTTCGGACTAGTCTCGGATACTAATGGAGTACGACAGCTCGAGCGACTGCTTGTCCGTTCACCCTGCGTTGCTATTCATCACTTCATTTAGGAGGATGTTAATGTAGCGGGACCATGACACATTAACATGGCTGCTTTATCGATTATGATGAGCACTGCTTCCCTCAGAGTTCTGGCTTCTGCCAAATGCGGTTGTTTTCTGGGGGTGGGCGTTTCAGTAATAAAAACTTGGCAATTTGAAGAAACTGTGAGCAGTTCGTCCTCCTTTCAATAAAAAACAAGGATATACACTTATAGTCCAAGTATTTTTTCAAACTACGAATGCAATGGATCTAAAGTCACAAATACATATAAAAAATACTGGCAGTAAATTTTTCTATCAACATCAGATAATCTAGTCTTTAGATCCTATCCAAAAGGAATTGCCACGAAAAATAAAAATAGCAGATAAATAGATAAAACTAGAAGAAAATTGTAACGTGTTAGAATTTTAGGATACATTTTAATGCATTAGAAAATGTTTTCATTGAAAATAATCTTAGTACGGCCCTGTATATATGAATATACTTTTGTCAGTTTAAAATTGCAGATCTTATTCCGATCATAATAATGTTTTTCGTTAGTTTAGATGCAGCTGTAAAAGACTTTCTCACGCAGATAAGTTAGTTTTTAATAACAAAATATCAAGATAAGAATTATTTGCTAGATAAAATTGCACATATAAATGCATTTAAACCAAATTTATGTCTCCACTACTTGCTTATTTCATGTTTGCTAAATAGATTCTAAGTCTGGACTGTTTTTGATCGGACTTCCCGTGAGAAGTTTATTCTTTCGTCTCAATAAAATAAAATTAAGAATATTCTAGAAGGATTTTTCCTATTGGCGCAACGTGTGTCACTTTAGACTTCGATAGGGTGGTTATTTTTCCTTTTCTTAAACATTTTAGAAAGAAGATAGTATTGCATCCCCAAGACAGACAGTATCATGGCGGCTTTCAAGTTCGAGCTGCGGGCGGCTGCCCCAGTTTTAGAATTAAAAGGTTATGACACGATATGATACGTGCGAATTAGTTGTTTCCTATATCGCTTTGTGTTCTTTTCGTCCCTTTTACAGTACAAAAAATCCTTTTAAGGCTTTTTATTACAGGTTAGCCTTTCGTGTTAATAAAATTAACAGATAATCCAGCATGTCGTTAGTTAAAGGTTATTGAAGGAAATTAGACTTTAAATTGAAAATTAAAGTTTAGTAATTCGTGTTAACGAATTTATAATTACTCCAGTGTGTCGTTAGTTGATGATTTGTGAAGGGAATTTAATAATAATTGAATATTAAAACTAATAACCTTCAGCTTCTGTTTTTCACCGAAACACTTATATTGTGGGATTGACGAGTCTTGTGTCGAGTCACATAATACCTAGTTAATGTAATGCAGCCTTATGGTAATTAAATTTGTGTTAACAATAAAAACTTGTAAATAACAGACGTTTTTATTGGGATTATATGAGTTTTAAAACTTTTAGTATTGAGTGGCAAATGCCAAGTTATTACAGACATAATTCCAGCAAACTTTCGTTCTTAAATTTAATTACTATCTGCTGCATCTTTACCAGGATTCATAATTCTTCCTGCTCTACATGTGTAAGGTACTTGCGACCGGTAGTTTAAAAGTGAATAAAAAGGCAATTTAGTGCTGTGAGATTTGGTGTATTAATGAAGATTTTAAAATCTCTTACGGATTACCCGATGAACATTATTTCTTAAGTAAGTCGTCTTTTAGTTAGTAAGATTTTGTATGTACGTCTTATCATCTTAATAATATATGGCTCCAGTGTTTTTTTATAAAACAAGAATTTTTGATCTACGAATAAATGAGAATTAAAGCTAGACATGGTTGTGATAATGTTGGCTCAATCATTTGTTGAAGTTATTCTGTTGCATTGCGCCTGCTTTAACGCCAACTGACTAATTGAGATTAGTTAATTCAATTCAATCAATTTAATCGGATTTTTTTCACTTGTTGATTTCGATGATAGAGTAATGACTTCAAGTGAATGGCGCCCATAATTCTTATTATTTCAATAAACTTTATTTTTTTTACAATCTATGAGCTTCAGATACCAGTACCTACCCCTGAATGATAATTTGTCATTAAAAAAAGATCTCCGCCGATGCATATGTACAGTAAGTAACATATTGTTCTTTGTTTTCAATAAGTAATTTTTAAATAGTTTGTGTTTAGTATTTTCAGTAGAGTATTTAGAGAATGTTACAATTGACGCCTGATCGTGAAGCTTCATTTTTCGACTGTTACAAAATACAGAAACGAACAGAATTATATGAAAAATATGTTCAGCACAAACCAGCAAAAATCTGAATATAGAAAAAATACAAAAAGCAGAAAAACAACAAGAATCCAAAGAAGAGAATTATTTCAATAATAAACAACAAAGTTCCAGGCCTTGGGATAATTCTTACAACTCAGACGATGACGAAGGTGATATGGTAGTTTAATTTAAAAATGAGAATTTTAGTCGATACCTAGATGTTAATTCGTTGGATAACAAAAAAAGTGTCATTATGTACCAAGATTATAAACTGTTTATTACAAAACCTTATTACAGATTTGGAGCTAGTTAGCTAATTAAAACACAAATGTAACAAAATGTCCTTTTATTCGTAGTTTAATCTAATGGATAATTCTTGAAGTCGTGATTATTGCAAATCACATAGGTACATACAATTCTTGACAACACGTATATACGACAATTAAATTGATCGCTGTCTTGGATGCGTCCGACGTATCATTTTCTTCTAGTGGCATAAATCTAATACATTGAAGCTCCTAAAGTTTCGAATACTTAAACATTATTAAAGTGTGTGATAGTGGTGACTACATTGTAAGCAACTACCGTAGGTACTGATAATTGCTATAACAATGTAAGTAGTAATTAATGATGGCAGTATGGCCATGCTAATAAACATAACATCATTTTTTCTCTAGTTCGATAGTAGGCCACAGAGTCAAGGTCAATCCCTTCAGTAAGCGTTTGAACGACCAAAACCATTTACGCTGCCAAACAACGCATTATCTTTGTTAGAGTAGTATCTTCACAAAGGCTAGTTTTCAAGAAAAAGCAATTTCGAATCTAGGGTTTTAGAAGTTTCAGTTTTATTTTTTTAATGTTGTCGCTTTATATAACTAAAATTTTTGTTGATATATTTATTCTAATTATTACAACGTGTTTGAATCTAAATGACAAACAATTTTTTAAAAATGCTCTGTTCAGTGATTTTCAGTTTTAACGCATGAATAATACTGGAACAACGCAATTTCACTTTCTGATTGATAGGTAATCTGGACGTTGACAAGATCACCTATTATTGAACATGTCACAAAATACAATCGAGATTTTTCATGTTCACTGAAATTGGAAAAGATGTTTATGATTTATCTGAAAGCATAATCTTTAATCGTTCATCTCTTTTTGTTTATGTTATTATAAAATGTATATTTTATTATAGATTCTCATAGGGCTTTAAAAAACATTATAAAGCAGTATTTAGTATTTTATAAGATAGCAATATTTCCTATATATTCGCTGAAAAATCACATATGGAAATGGGAAATATTCATGAAATAAATAAAGATTATTAAAAGTTTCACAGTTTTATTAAAATATAACCTGACAATATTGTTTCAACAGCTATGCTGTCATTATCAAAGGTAATATAATTATAAACAAACACGTTGCTAAGGTAGATACAAAATAGGTAACTAGATAAAATAATAATAATAATCAGAATTAAATATCTAATACTTCCAGTAACGGAGAATTACTGAGCTCAAGTTGTTCATTCATTAAAGGTACCCTGAATTTGTGTTTGTATATCTCAAAGGCTTCTAAAATGTCTAATTTGCGTTTGTTATTACAAAAATGTAGGAATTTAATATTATTTTGAGGAGTCATTGTGTGATTTTGTTCTAAAAGGTGTTTGGCGTAATTCGATTTTTCAGGATGCTTATTTTTGTAATGACGTACGTGTTCTTTATATCTTATGTCAAAATTTCGAAGTGTTTGTCCAATATATACCGAACTACAAAAAGAACAATTTAAACGGTAAATGCCCGATTTCATGATATCATGTGTTCTGTCTTTAGCATTAAATAAAAATGAAAAAGTGTTAGTTTTAAATGTTATTTTATAATTGTTGGTTTTTCTTAGTATATGTGCAATTTTTTCTGATATTTTGCCAAAATATGGTATAGATATGTAATTTGTGTCTTCTGTTTGATTGTCAATGGGATATATTCTTTTGATAGCTAACCTATAATCTTTTTGTTTAATTAAAGTGTCAATCATGTTCGGATTATAATGATTTGCATGTGCTAGTTGTTTAATGGTTGATATCTCTTTGCTAAAATCTGATTTTGTTAGTGGAATAGTTAAAGCTCTGTGTACTAATGATCTGTAGGCCGCTATTTTATGTGTATTATGGTGACAAGATTCATTTGGTATTGTTATGTCTGTTTGTGTTGGTTTTCTGTATATGGAAAATTCAAATAGATTGTCTGCGTTAATCTTGATATTTAAGTCTAGAAAGTTTATAGCCCTGTTTTGTTCTGTTTCTAGTGTAAATTTTATATTCGGGTGGATACTGTTTATAAGAATTAAAAATTCATTGATAACCTCAAAATTTCATTAGTACACAGAGCTTTAACTATTCCACTAACAAAATCAGATTTTAGCAAAGAGATATCAACCATTAAACAACTAGCACATGCAAATCATTATAATCCGAACATGATTGACACTTTAATTAAACAAAAAGATTATAGGTTAGCTATCAAAAGAATATATCCCATTGACAATCAAACAGAAGACACAAATTACTTATCTATACCATATTTTGGTAAAATATCAGAAAAAATTGCACATATACTAAGAAAAACCAACAATTATAAAATAACATTTAAAACCAACACTAACACTTTTTCATTTTTATTTAATGCTAAAGACAGAACACATGATATCATGAAATCGGGCATTTACCGTTTAAATTGTTCTTTTTGTAGTTCGGTATATATTGGACAAACACTTCGAAATCTTGACATAAGATATAAAGAACACGTACGTCATTACAAAAATAAGCATCCTGAAAAATCGAATTACGCCAAACACCTTTTAGAACAAAATCACACAATGACTCCTCAAAATAATATTAAATTCCTACATTTTTGTAATAACAAACGCAAATTAGACATTTTAGAAGCCTTTGAGATATACAAACACAAACTCAGGGTACCTTTAATGAATGAACAACTTGAGCTCAGTAATTCTCCGTTACTGGAAGTATTAGATATTTAATTCTGATTATTATTATTATTTTATCTAGTTACCTATTTTGTATCTACCTTAGCGACGTGTTTGTTTATAATTATATTACCTTTGATAATGACAGCATAGCTGTTGAAACAATATTGTCAGGTTATATTTTAATAAAACTGTGAAACTTTTATTAATCTTTATTTATTTCATGATTATGGACTTCCACAAAGTAAGGCTGGAAACAATAAACAAGTTTAAAAATGTTTTTTGTTCATTATTTTTAAAATCGTTTTTTATTGTTACTGGTAAAAGTAAATTTCAAAACACAAGGATAATGTCTTCTGTTCTTTCTTTAAATGCTTGAACAGTTCTTTATAGTAAGTATTAATAATCTTTATTTAGTTCATGATTATGGAGTTCCACAAAATAAGGCTGGAAACAATAAACAAGGGAAATATTCAGGTTGCACTGGAAGGTAAAAACAAACGTTATATATTTTTGATTAGTTTAGTCCTTAAATTTATGATAACAGATTTTTATCAAGAAAAAACATATCAGCTTTGGTTGGAGTTTAAGCACGAAGCTAAATTTTTTATGATGGAATAAAAACACGATTCCGCATTAAATTCAAAACAAATTTGTAATCACGCTAAGTGGCAATCAGAAGCACTTTTCGTCAGGAAAATGTCTTATTTTGTTTTTCCTGAAACAATACATGGCTGATATTAAAATACGTTTTCATTATTGCCACTTCTTTAGCTGCTTTAAGAATTATTTAAGGTTTCATGATTTACAGCATGAGTAGTTATGAGAGTATGTGTTTGTATTGTGATGTAAAATAAATGAAAAACGCGAATATACAGTTATATAAAGTTTCCAAGTTTCGTTTGTGTTCAAATGAAACGAGTTTTTAAAAAGATTTTTTGTTTTCCCTGGATCTTTATTTTAAACCAGCGGAAGTAATGACAATTAGAATACACAATAATATAAATGCTCATTAGAGCTTAGATGTAAACTTAACTATAAACTGATCAAAACTTAATAAATCTACTGTCTAAAACTCTTTATATATGATTCTTTTATCTAAATAAAATATTACTAAGCAGTTTCCACGAGAAAAGTAATACAATATTATCTGCATGATAAGCAATTCTCACGAGAAAGTTAATACTGCATTCTAAGCAGTTCCCACGATAGATAATACTTTATTCTTATCTTGAAATGTAATATGATATTATCTGCTTGCTGATAGTAAGCAGTATTTCTACGTAACTTCCATGTATTATATAAGTAGGCGATCGTAATTCTCGATTATACGAGAATGAAATATCACGAAACTGACGGTCAAGTTGTAACGGTATATTTTTATTAGTCCTGAACAAATGTAGTTTTGTCTACATATTCACAAAAATCTTAAGTCCGGTTCTGCAAATTTACGTTCCTTTTAAAATGTAAACTTGTGTTAGCATTTGGTACAAACAACCCTATAAAAATTATTTTAAAAAGGTTGGTTTCAAATCCTCTTAAAATTATAAAAAGCATTTGGGCAATAAATTATTTTTTTCTGTATTTTATTTATGCACGTGTATATTGGTTAAAACAGCTTCTTTGTTAAAATCTTGGAAACTATTAAATATGGTTCGTGATAAACTAAATTTTATTCAATTCCCATAGATATTGTAGTTGGGTTCAGTGAATATGTCATAAAGCAAGTCACCTTTATCAAATTTTATGTTTGCTATGTGTTAAAAATCTCTTTGGTTACTCACATATGCGTTTAAAAAAATAATAACGTGAAGCGTCTGTAGTTTTACAAAACAACATCTGCATGTACTATTCGTCCGCAAAAATACAAACTGCGTAGCATTTGGTTCTTTAGGGTCAAAATACAGTAGCAAAGTTAAGAAAATCTTTCCTATCGACTCCACGTGGACTGTTTAACCCTGATTCGTTTAAGCAAAAACACGCGACTCTTTGATTGGCGTACACAGATCTGCACCCTCCGAATTAATTAGTATATAACAATATAACCTTCAGTTTTAAAGGAACGACACTTCGGTTCAGTTGCTGGTCTGAGACACTTCAGTTTTAAGTTTTGATACAGTACAGTTCATAGACAATGGCCGGTATCGGATCCATGCATTGTTATTTAAAAATTTACAGTCAATAATCATACCGTTGTGTAATTAAGTTTCCGGATATTAATTAAGAATTTGCGGTTAATAAAAGTACCGTTATACAGTTTAATATTTTTCCGGATGTTTGTGTTTTTGAAGAATGGGAAATCTAGTTTATCCTATTAAAAAAGTGTAATAGCTTGAATACAGTTTACCGTATCGTTCATCGTTTAAATAATTCTCGTACCGAAATACCGAAACAAATTAATAATTACAGACTATCTTCAGTGATCGAAATCTCGATTAATAATGAAATTCGAGTTATGTGACTAATAAATCCAGTTCAGATTTAAATAATAAGTGGGTTGTTTTAAAGAAAAACAACGAACATTTGCCGATGGTTATCAAAATTAATTTAATAACCAACTCTTATGGAAGTTTTATGGTTGCATTCAGTTATTTTATTTTGGGTGTATTCGTGAATAATAGTTCACTTCATACAGACATTACGAGGGTTAATTCATTGCATCCTTGAATAATGGAAAGCAGAAATCTACGAACATTCCAGTTTCTCTTCGTTTAGCCGTGTTTGATGTATGCAGGAGTCATATTTGTGCAACCTAGCGTTAATTTGGTTTGCGAATTATTGACAACTACAGGTACAGTGATTTATGTATGTTTTGAATGTTAAATATTTATGTAAATTCTCTTTGGATCTTTGTAATATTTCTACAGTTTGTTTTTCATTTATACGTAATTTTGTATACAACTTTTTATTCAATAAAATTTTATTAGTCAAGAGCTCTTAAGTATTTGAATTTTTGAGTTTAAAATTTCTAATCTTTTTATATTTTATTTTTTGTGTTTTCTCAAATAAATATGATTTTAAAGTTAACTAAAACCAGTAAGACTGAACCATATAATTATAAAAGTTTTTATTCATACCTTCATTAAACTAAATTTTTGAATGTTAAAATTAACTAATATTTTGCACTAAATTTATATCGGTCTGATTTCATTTTCTAATTAGTGATTTCAGACAGATTTAATAGATTTATTTGATCTATTTAATTATCGTTATTAAGCTTCATAATCAGATGGCGTCCTTCTTGTGTATGTTTTTGTGTTTTTGAAACCTTTATTCGTCTCTTTATAAATAAGACAACTGCAGAACCAATACCTACGACCTGAAATTAAAATTTTTAAGATAGAGCTAAATCTCAAGCCGTGGTAATCTTGAGCATCTTTTAACGTAAGTATAATTTTTATTGTTTATTTTGTTTAATTTAGTCTGGTGAAAAAAAAACTAACGTTTCAAGGTGGATTCTTTAGGAAACCCGTCGAGTCTCGAATATCTTCTAATTGTCGAGTTGTACGCAGGTAGATTGTATCATGAGTAAAAAAATAAAAAACAAGCAATTTTAGAATTTAATAATATTATTTATGCTGCATATGCGTACGTACGTAACGTACATTTCGTACAATTGTAAATTGATTTCGTTTACTTGTTAATTTTTAATTCATGGGTACCTATGTGGTTTTAATAATATGCGATTATAGAAAGGTTCGTATAAATCAATATCTACAAAGTGAGTAGACAAACTGACATTTTAGTTAATTAGTTAAGTTATAGCTTACGTACGTTTCCGACATCTTGCAAATATTTCGCAAAGCCAATTACCATTTCCATTGGTGAAAAGTATACCTACAAAAACAACATGCAACCTTGCATCAACCAAACTAATATTTTGTCTAAATTTTTCAATTTGGTAACCTTGGTAACCAAAGACGAACCAAAACTTTCTTGTGGTCATTCTCTATTAAGACCATTTCTTCGATTTATTCTGGACGCTCTAATTGTCTCTAAGACTTAGCAACCCCCATAATGTCCCGTTTTTATACACTTGCTTTTATACCTAAACAAAATAATAAAAAGCTGAGTAATAATATAATAACAACCAGTAGGTGTAGTCTCGCAAATGCTGCAAGCCGCTGCGTGTGATCATCTTGTTGTATTTTCGTGCTGATGGCAGGTTACAGAACAGCAGTTATGTTGTGATATTCGCTGCTCGTTACTACTAGCATGCAACAACGATGATTATCGGCAAACCTCGTTAAACTGATCGTGGTGTATGCGTTATTCAAAGCTAGTTTCACAACTTCAAAGTGCCAACAATCGAGTAAATATGTTGTATATTTTTAAGCTGTGGCTAAGTATAGCGGAAAAGTATAGTACTAGTATGCCTTTTAACGTACTAAAAGCCACCTAATATCCCTTAAAAAACCTCTCAAAACTCGCCTGCCATCTTAATAAAGAAGCTTAGAACTTAGGCTTCTTCGGTAAAACTCGATGTTCGTGTTGCTTAGCAGCAGAAGCTTTACATTTTCTGGTCTCTTTGTAGTTATCTGAAAATCCTGAATCTGAAAGTCGCTATTAGTTAAATTGGATTTTTAAACCGTATTTCTGATAAATGTAGACTGCAACAGCCATCAGAACCGGCAAAACGAATGAACAGGTCCAGACTAATGCCACTAATTAGTTAGCAAGATATACAACTCTAGTGTCACAACAGTCTGCTTCCACACATCAATGAAAGATAATGTAGTAATAATTTGAAAGATGTTACGATCTCATTATTCTGAATATTTAATGTGCTCCGTTATTAATTCAAATATTGTATAAAAGAGAAAATATAAACTGGTATGTGCAGCCAAGTTTAAATCATAGATAATTTTAGACTATTTAACTATATCATGTTTTTTTCGAATTATACCTCCAGACAAGAGCTATTGTTTGTGTAAAAATATCAATTCCGTTTCACACATGGTCCCGTATTTTACCATTTCGTTTATAAAATAACTCAGTATGACAAAATTAAAACCCACACTTAAAAATGAGATGTGTATAATTCACAGGAAACAACTCTAGGACAGCTGTTTCGATCTTTTGGATCTCATCACCTAGAGGCAATCTTCTGTGAATTATACTTACATCATCTAGGTTTATATACATAGCCGAAAATAACATTAATATCGAGAAATTAATGTTACGACGTCTGTAGAGTCATGTATCGCATTAAGCGGTGTTCTCAACCATATAACAATAAATAAGAATGGTTTGTCTTGCATTTGAAGTTTAAAAACAAAATATAATAAAAATATTTGTTTATTTATTATTTGATCCTTTTTCAAGAAAATATTTGTTTATCATAAATCAAATAACTTCGGCATTAACTGTTCACAAAAGAGCATATTCCGCTCGAAACTATATTTTATATTTTATGTAACATAATTGCAATACGAATATAACAACAAACACCTAAACATAAAAGCCCCCGCGATTAGACTAGTCAAAAGTGTAACCATAATATTACTAGTTTTACAAATTGGCATCAAAAGAGTAAAGTTAGAACTACCAAAAGCAATAAAAAGCCATACAAATAATACGTACTTACTATTATTTCTTCGGCTTAGCTAGTATAGCGGCGGCAGTGAGGCTATCGTAATTAAATTATCTTTAGGCATCGGTAACTTTATGAAGAACTATTGTAGAGGACGCTAGATTATTCGGTGAAATAATTTAAACAATAAAAAATTAATTAATAATAAATTTTCTTAATATCGGAGTTCAACCACAGTGAAATAATTCAATGCAAATAGTCACTGACATAACAAAGATAATCAACAACAAGTAGTTTTATTTGATTTATTAAATAAAAGAAATATATCAAAATAGAAGTTGAGATAAGTGGTATAAGGGGTATATACGCAAAACGCGACATGTCCTTGTAAATGAATTTTGAAAAAACCGCAAAAAACTACCACAAGTTTATTTTCCATAATATTCAGATAATTTTTGTTAGTTTAGTGGGATAGTCTGATTTAAATTGATTAGCCTAAGATTAATTAAATTGATATTAATTAAATAATTAGCCTTAAATTGATTAAATTTATCTGACACCAAAAACCAAAATTTGAGAAAAACTTAATGATATGTCGCGTTCTGCATTTGAATGTACGACTTGCCCTGTTTTGCATCTATATAATAAACAAGTACTGAATTTGAAAGCATATTTTATTGAACAAAAGCATACTTGAGTAGAACTAAGATATTGAAAAACTAAAATTTCGTTTAAATAATAAGTAAATATGTGAAAAATAAAAAAGAAATATACATTTCGAGCTTAAAATTTATATTATTATATCTTCTTCTGCTTCATCTGTTTCCGAATGTTCTTCAATATCATCGACAATAGTATCACGCCCAAACAGTTGAATAAAATAATCCAAATGACTCTATTTTTTTTTCTCAAAAACACTTGTTACTATAACCGAACTATTCACAATCTGCCATACCGTAAACGAAATAGCGTGACCTATTTTCTCTATTTTGATTGGTTGTTATGGACATGTCGCTGTTTGCACCAGAATGATTCAGGCAAATGTCGCACTTTGAATCTTAATGTAGTCTGAAGTGACTAATTTTGTATTCATTTATCATGTTTTGCTTTTAAATGTATATTAACATGGTGGAAAGGAATTAGGAATTATACAATGATGTGTATAACACAATTTTCAATTTTTTGTGACATGTCGGGTTTTGCATATATACCCCTCGTATATTTAATATGATTATCAGCTGATTATGGAATGCCTTCGCATTAGTTAAAATTCAGATTTATTTATAAAGTAATAATTTATTTAACAATATGTTTCTTATTAATAATGCTATACTTGCTAATTTGAAAGACATAACAAATCTAACACTGTAAAGTAGCCCAAGTTAATAACAACAATTACTCCTTTAATCATATGTAATATGCTACCACCAGAAATGAGATTATTGAATTCATTTGGATTGTATAAATCGAAGTAAAAACATACATTCTCAGCATGAGCAGACATCTATTAACAGATATAACTAGTGAGAATGCGCAGAGCTAGCATTGCCATGACGAACAAAAACAACTGTATACTTAATAAACTAATTTATTTTTTGAAAACTAATGTTGACGTAACACATTGTTGTCATAAATACTAAAATTCTAAGTCCTAAAATTTTTCGTAAAAAAAAATTGTTGGTAAAAATGTTAATTTTTACAACAGACCGATCGACAGACCGACAGACCGACAGACAGACAGACAGACTTCACGAATTTAGAGACGAACTTTTTTACGTCGAAAAATAATTAATAAACTATTTATAATTTTGCTTATTAAGATTGCCCTTACATATTGCTGTGGTTCCAGCACTTATAGTTGCCTATATATTTAGGGGTTTGGACTCTACTTGAACAAATCTTAATTAAACAAATTAATTTGTTACTTAATAAGTAAAGGTTACACTCTACATCACTTGATAATAATAAGAAGTAGATCTTAAACGGATTTTGCACTTAAAACTGAAAAATTATTTTGACAAGTTAAGATTTGCATATCGTTAGGTCGTTGGACTTGGTTTTTCATAATTGAAGCCATTGTAAGGTATAGTTTCACCTGAAAATTATAAAAGGAATAGATGGAAAGGTATATGCAAGCAATCACCACTATACTCACAGTTTTTGTTGTTGAATTTCAAGTAAATCCCATGCTGGTTTAACAATTCATCAAATTTCATGAGAAATATAATTTTCATTAATCTATGCACTTGCAGCTAAACTATTTTGCTGCAATATTCTTAATGTGGTTCTAGTGCACCTTTAGCAATAGAATTTTCAAGTGGGCAACTCTATATAGAAAAGGTTTAGCCTGTTGAAGCTTAAAATTTGTATCGTTTGAACCTGATCTGTTAAAATGGTAAAATCTAGTTAATATTTAAAGTTTTGGTGCCAAAATTGATGTAAATATTGTGGAATAGATTGTGTGGATTCATGTAATAAAAAGAAAAGGAAGTATTAAGGTGTGAAAATGTTATTATCTGTAATTTTCTAAAACCATGCTTGTCAGGAAATTCAAAATGGTTGCCATTGAATCCTGGAGTTAAATTTGCTTTTTGTTAGACATGCAATATACCAATGCAATATGCGCATCTTTTGACAAAAAAATAAGATGAATTGGTTCAATTTTGTTATTGGTTATAATGATGTCGTAGTTGATTAGAGCTTTCTCAAACCTAATCGGCCCGCTTTTAATTTAAAAAAAATATTAACATCTTCGGTTGGGGGGAGTGTGATTTCTTCAGTGTGGATACACACAAGTTCCGTGACGAGCGTTCGCCCTTTTACAGGCAGCTAAAAGCTGCGTAGTTTTCACGAGAACATAATATTCCGTTACTCGTTTAGGTTTTTCAGTTTTGTGTTCCAAAATTTTAGTAACATGTTTATGGTTTAAGCTTTTAAGTGAGAATTGAGTGTTGTTGTTGAGTTTTTACGTGTTGTTGAACATATGATTCAGTTTGGAAGTTTCCTGTTTAGTATTGTGGTTAGTTTAATGCTGATGTTTGAATTTGGCCCTTTGATCTGCAAATTTTATGAAACTAGTTTTCTGTAGGATTATTTTCCCTGTTAATAATCACTAAATTTAATTGTATTTCGTGGAAATCCTACGCAAACAGTTCATAATGAACACTAGATTTTGCAAATTTTTAGTTTTCTTAAGGGCGAAATAAAAGCCCTCTTTCTTTTTGAAAATCAACCAATGAATAGGTACTTCGAACTTGTTTGGACAACAGTTCGCTAATAACTTAACAAGTAGAAATGCTTGTGAACTTTAAAGATTTATTTAATGCAGAAAGTTCTGAGTTTAACAATAACGGATTTGTGTTCTTCCAGCAGCAATGTTAACGTGTGAAAGCTCTTTGCTATTGCTTAAACAAAAGCCAATAAGTGTTTAGTCTCTCTTTGATAAATGTTTGATAACTAGATAAATGTAAATAATGAATGTACTGCAAGTCATTTTGTTAAATGAATATTCTTGAATTAAAAAAACACTAATGTTTTGATTCATGTTTTTTATTAAAGTAGAATTAAAACTGTATAAGCAATTTAGACGGGAATCTCTAATTTTGTAATCTTTGGATTTTTCGTGTTTACTTATTTACAAATATTTGAGGTCCATGAACTTTATCAAATAAATTAACTATAAAATACACTTGCTAGAGTTGATCAACAAATTGTTTGTAGTCAATCGTTTCAGAAACACAAACCAGAACGAATTATTTTCCTAAATCGTAGATATTTTTTAAGATGAATAAACAATTTGGGCGACGTCCTCTATAATGTTGTTCATTATTTCTTGTCTTATTTAAAATTAATGAGCCTTTGTGACTAACACTCAAGATACATGAAAATGATTTGATTAAGTAAGTAGCTTTAGCCGGAGCTTTGAGCGTTAGAACGTACTAAGTATTTATGGTAATTTTTAATATTGCAAGTTGATTAGCTAAATACGAGGCATTGCTGTAAATTAAAATATTTTGAATTAAAATAGGCGGATCTAATGTTTTTGTAAGATATTAGCACAAGCTTTTATTATATTCATTCTACGTTTATTAGAATCTGAAGTGGCTTTCCATGACAGAAGTATCCTTCCAAAACAGAGAACTGTGTTATGTTCAGGATAATTCACGATAACAATTTTTTATAAATTTAAACAGTTTTTAAATTGTTAGAAAAAATTCTTAAACTTGTTTTCAATGTCTTTGAACGTAAACTGGCATATCTCTTCTTCATTTTCGTGCAAGTATACATAAGTAGGTAAAGTTTTCCAACTCAGTCCAGCAAACTGGATCATCTGGTTTACCAACCGAGAGCTTTTCTTTGCTGTATCTTGTTTGTATTTTGCTTCAGTAGCTACTAAGATTATTTTATACTGTATTCTAAGTCTTAGCTGGTTTCCCGAGACGACATTATTCATTGGGTTAGTCGTCTTCGCATTATCAGCTCTGTTATGGATACACTTCTTTACACAAAATATGCAATGTAATTTAAAATAAAGATTGGCAGCTGAACGTCTCAATAACACTTTGAGAGTTAAATCTGATGATCCCTCTTTATGACCAGCTATAAAAGCCTTTATACTAAATCGTTTGATACAATCTCGTCGATATTCAGTGTGGACTCTGAGCTCGTTTTTATCAACAAAGTTACTAATTTTCCATCACTGTTCTCTTGACTTGCATTTTTCGAAGATTCGCATCTCGTTTTCGTTGCAATTACGATTTTGTCACTAGTAAATTTTTTATCACCAATAGCACACGTGTCCTTGTACATGTTTCCAAATTGGGGAATTCTTCGAAATTGAATATCATATAGTATCATATCGCAAACAGAATATAATCAAATAGCACAATTTTCAAGAAGGTGAGCGGACTTTAATCACTAACAAAAGAGCTAATTCGATGGGGTGCAAGTAGCTTTCTCTTTTAAGAGACGGTTTTTCTTGATTCACGAGGAAAGCTCTAAATCTTCCAGAGCTAAACACAAGATGGTGCAAACACAACCAGAATCTGTGGGAAATCAAATTTATTACTTCTTCTTGCCTTAACAGATATATTGATTTCGGTTTAATTAAGAAAGCAGCAATGCTTACTTCCTGTTACTTAAAAACAATAAAAGTGTTTTCGAAGGTGATGTGAAAACTTAGAGACCCATCAATTAGAGTCTGGCCAATGCTTTGCCACGATGCCCGCCATCTCATCTCACAATAAGGTTAATGATATTGCTATGATATATTTTATTGGTTAATAAGCATCGCATTCGTGTGACAATAAAATTTTAGGACGGCGCGTCCTATTATACACTTTACAACATTTGATCATAAATTCATTTAAATTTAAAGACCACTATTACATATGTTAATAGTAGCAAGGCAAACTGAAAAGTTATACAAAAAACAAACACCACTTACCTTTGTGATGAAAAGAAAATTTGCTCCCGCTATGATTTTAAAATCCAAAGACAAGCTCAAGAAAATCGCAGGCGGGTCGCTCTTTGACAAAATAATAAAATATTGTTCAACTTGCAACGACATAGTTGTTACGTTTGGTGTTTTCAAACTGTGTGCAAATATAATATTTTGTATTTTAATTATATAATTACAGCTCTCCACTATGCTAGTGATCTTTAATATTTATTGATTCTTCTTTGTTACGGCGGCTCCAACTTCGCTATGTTATATTTATGTAAATTAAGTATTAAGCATTAAATGTAAGACCATACTGTATATTATAATTCAGTTTATTTATATATATATATATATATATATATATATATATATATATATATATATATATATATATATATATATATTTCTTTGTAAAGAAATTGATGTATTATCTTAAGATATGCAATTTATCAGGTTTCTTGACTATTTTTGGATTTTGTCAGGCATTCTGTTCGAGCACTTTATTGTTAAAGGATGAAATTATAATTAATTGTAACTATTACCTTACTGCCATAAAATATAGCATGAGCTAAACTTTGGCGGATCATATTGGTAGGAGAGTTACAAATATCAATATTTGGGCATTAATGTTATCAATGATTCATGTGGGATGATTTCCGAGTTTAACCACATCCAGCAGTCAATCTGTTAAATTTAAGTTGACTGCAGCAAATGTTAATTAAGATAAGTAGTTTTGTATACATTTATTAAATTAAGATTTCACCTGAACTTATGAAAGTCAGGTAAAATTCCAGGGCTCATTCAGAATTGTTTGTAAGATAAAATTGTATTGTTATATTTCTCTAATGTTATGTTTGTGATGCAACGTTTGTCAATTTTGTCATATCTTTATTATTTGTTTATTTGCATGTTCATTATTGGGATGATAATTAAGAAAAAATTAAATTAATTGGATTTTATGTGAATTTCTTGTTGTACCCCTTGGAACGTTACAAACTTATACCTGTGAAATTCTGTTAATTGACACAAAACAAGAAAAATACACAAAAAGGTATCTCCTTTTTAACATTTAAAATATTTTATTAATAAACACATAAAAAGAATGAAAAAAGAAACGAAAACAAAAAGAATTCTTATTATCTAAAATGGATTCAATTAATTATTGGTGCCAATTGGATTTAACAAAATAATAATTAAGAGACAGTTTAATTCATTTTTTCAGCTCAATTTTTATTGATCAATCCCACAATCTTAAATTATAAATAAAAGAAAGAAACGAAATAAAAATAAAGTTAAATTTAGAAAATAAATTTTGAAATTCAAAAATTTTGCGCCACTCTTGGATTTTCGCACACACTATTATTATTTGGCAGTTCACTTTAATAATCAGTAAATTTACCTGCTTATTTCTAGCGTTGGTAAACACGCATTTCCATATAATTGTTCTTGTGGGTCTTCTTTTGTAATTTATTACAACTATTTTTTTTTAATTTGACGCCTACACTACGGGGGAACCAACATCTAAGGTCATCTGTCCCCCATCTAACATGCAACACGAATACACACATCCATAGTTGAGGTGACGGAATTTTTCAATTAGAAGAATCCCGCCGCCCCATGTGAGATTCGAACCCACGACCCTTGTAACACGAGTGATGCACTAACACCACTCGTCCACCGCCGGCCCTGATTACAACTATTAAATATTAAACAATTTACCTCCAATACGTGAGTACATAAATCAATTGTCTATTTTCCAAAAATTCTTATTACATCCAGTTTTAATTTCTTTTCATCCAGAAATAATATTATAATACGTTTTCCAAAACATTTTCTTCTTATAAATAAATAGTCCAAAAACTAAATTAACACTTCCACTTTCCTTTTTATTTAAATCACTTTAATTGTTCATTGTTATTATCATTATTAAACACTTAAAAAAATTTAAATTTTGATGACATTTGTCATAACCTCACTTGTTTGACATTTCATTGACGTAAAATCTGTCACATATAACCTCTAAAATTGTAACAAATTATTACATGATCCAACATGGCTTCTGCTTTATATGAAAATCAACAAGCAAGTAACCAGATTTTCGATTTGCTTTTATATTTTTTACAATAAAAAATGACAAACGTAATTTTCCACTAAAAAGTTTGGTAAGTAACTAAAAACAATTGATACCTAACAAAATCTACATAACCAAAATATGGTTGAGAAATTAACTTAAATGTTTAAACAAATTATATAATCGGAAAGAGGATAATTTTTCCTACATTTTGGTATATTGCATGTCTAACAAAAAGCAAATTTAACTCCAGGATTCAATGGCAACCATCTCGAATTTCCTGACAATACATGTTTTTATAAAATTACAGACTTTCACACCTTATTACTTCCTCTTTTTAGCATTAAATGAATCCACATATCCTATCACACAATATTTACAACAATTTTGGCACCAAAACTTTAAATATTTACAAAATTTTACCATTTTAGCAGATAAGGTTAAAACGATACAAATTATAAGCTTCAACAGGCTAAACCTTCTCTATATAGAGCTGCCCACTTGAAAATTCTATTGCTAAAGGTGCTCTAGAATCTAATTAAGAATATTGCAGCAAAACATTTTGGCTACAAATGCATTTATTAATGAAAATTATACATTTATCATGAAATTAGATGAATCGTTATACCAGCATGTGATTTACTTGAAATTCAACAACAAAAACTATAAGTATTGTGGTGATTGCTTGCATACACCGTTCCATCTATGCCTTTTATAATTTCCAGGTGAAACTACACCTTACACTGGCTTCAATTATGAAAAACCAAGTCCAACGACCTAACGATATGCAAATCGTAACTTGTCAAAATAATTTTTCAGTTTTAAGTGAAAAATCCTTTTAAGATCTACTTCTTATTACTATCAAGTAATGTAGAGTGTAACCTTTACTTATTAAATAACAAATTAATTTATTCAATTCAGATTTATTCCAGTTAAGTCCAAACCCCTAAATATATAGGCAACCCAAATGACATATTCAATTATCAGTGCTGGAATCACAGCAATATGTATTTTGACATGTTTTACATACACAATCCGGTATTTCGCGTTTTTTTAATTGAGTCAAGTACCGTTCACATGCGTGTCAATATTTGACATGTAATCATTTTTGCACTTTTCAAAAATTTTGCTTTGGACAGACTCTAGTTGAAGAGTGTTTAAGAAAACTGAGACTGGCGCGCCATCTAGTTTTATCTGTAGCAAACGAAGAAGACAATTACAGTCTTGGCAGCACGTGAAATAATAACTAACCAAAGAACTAGAGGGAATACATTAACTCGATGGGGCGCAAGTAGCTTTGTCTTTCAGGATACAATTTCTCTCATAAGGATTCACGAGGAAAATTCTAAATTTCTCGGACCAAATTTCTCAACACAATATAGCTAGTCAGAATCTAAGATATATGAAATCCTTGCCTATCCATATTTGTATTGATTTCGGCTCAATTAAGAAAAGCAAGGCTTACTTCCTATTACTCAAAATCAATGAAGGTGGTTGAAGGTTATACGAAAACTATCACTGGGACGTCATTTACTTTTATTAGTAGCAAACCGGAAGACAATTACAAATTCCGCAACACGTGAAATAATCGTTAACTAAAAAAGTAGAAACAATACACTTCCTGCATTTAAAATACTTATTTGATGGAGCACAAGTTAAGCACTTTATCTTTCAAGATACAATGTGTTCTCGACTCACAAAGTAAATGCCGCAATTCTTCTAAAGCACTTGTATTACATATCTCTTTTTTTAGTAAAATGCTATTTACAACCACGTATATACCAGTTAATTGGACATACATTAATTTTAGATATAACTATTTCTCTTTCTAAACCAAAAGAAGCTTCTACAGTGGATAACTTTGATGTAAATATGTATATGTATAAATTATTTTGACTTTCATTTCGTTTTATTTATAAAAAATGTCTTGTACGAATAGCTTTTTCTTACTTTTATGTAAAGGGTATTAAATCTGCGGCTTTTCTTGTTTTTTATTTATTTAATAATCAGAACAAACTTAATTTGAAAGGGAAAATGTGATGAAATCGTTTAAATTTTTTTCTTATTACTGAATAGACGATGTTTAGCTGAATTTGGAATTTAGCAAAAATTCAAGTATTGGAAGAGGTAACAAAACTTTATTTATATCACGACACAACAACCAAAGTTAAACAACCCCGTGCAAAACATCTTATACGAAGAACATCAAAACTTGTTATGCTCACTCTAATGGAAATTCTAATAGGCGTGTTATAAATCGTGTAGGATTAACTAAAAACATTTGTGTGGGTATTTCTAATAAAAAAAGGTCTTATAATGTAAAATCAGCTAAGTATTAAAATAAAAAGTAAGTGTAATCAAACGAAAGAGTTAATCAGAATTACCTAAGCGAAAAATACATAAAAGTCGTACTGTGACCATTAATGCTTTTTATATCATTTTATAAAAATAATTTTCTATTTTTGAGATTTTATACTATAGCTATTTTTATATGAAACGTCTTGATGTAAATATTTTAGTAACAGTAAAATTATCAAACTTTAACTTCCTCATGGGACATATTATATGAGAGTATTTAATATTTATATATTATGGTTATACTAATCTAGCTTTGTAGTTGCCTTCTCTGGATTTCTGTTATTAGATTACCTAGTCAGATTAATTATTATTATCGTGAGAACTTCCTAGTTTCTCATTTTTAATCAATATGAATTCTTATTAAGATATATTCGGAACTACTTTATTAAGCCAGTCTCGGTGGATTAGTGGTTTGCATGTTTGCTTCATAATCCAAAGATCGCAGGTTCGATCCCCGGCCGAGCTGGTAATTTTTCATAGCAGAGAAAAATTTAAAACATGCGTTTTCGGATAGGAAGTAAAACTGTAGGTCCCGTGTCAATGCGATGTTTGACACGATAAAGATCCCTACTGGAGGTGGAATTCTTTCAGATTCGGCTAAATTCTAGTAGGGTCGGCCAAATGATCATAGCAATCGGTGCCATGAGGTACGAAGGATGCTCCGCTATCCTGATTCCTAGCCCAAAAACAAACTAACTACTTTATTTGGTTACCTGCCAGTGTAGATTAACAACTTGCAAAAGTTACGATCTTAAAACATGTGAAAGAAAGCAAGCCAATATGTTATACTATTAACGAATGACGAACGATGAACGAGGAACAAATGACGAATGCTGAATAAGGAAATCGTTAGTCGTCATTCGTCATTAGACATACCTTATTCGTGATTCGTCGTCATTTGCCGTTTGTTATTCGCCGTCCGTCATCCGCCACTCCAAACTCCTCAATCTCATCTTCGAATCTTTTCACTCATCACTTGTTACTCGTTATTGGTTTTTTGCCAGTCGTACTCGTCAATCGTCACTCAGCACTCGCCATCCGTAACTCTAGATCTGAAACTCGTTACTTGCCACTCACTACTTGTCACTTCTTCCTCGACACTCGTCACTCGCCATCGTCACTCACCAGTCGTCTATAGTCAGCCACCATTCGTTGCCATTCCATAATAAAGTGGCATAACTAGTTTTCTACTTAGTAGTTCATCACTATACTTCAACCACAAATACATGAAATGATTCATTTTTGTTATCACACCGGAATAAACAAATACGACTCGAGGTTGAGATAAGATAAGAGTGCAAATTTCACGTTGCTAGGAATTCAGTGACGTACGCTAAAACCAAGAGATTTCCATTGCTTCATTCACACTTATTTTTAATTAAAAAAGGGTTTGTTCCGATAATGAGTCTTTCTAGCTCATTTATTGTTTATTTTATCATTTAGATTACAGCGTGGCCTTCGCGTAATTCTAGATGCATTTTACATTTTCGCCCACGTGTTTGTGATGATTCATTGCTAGTAATTTTGGTTGAACTATAGTGACTTGCAGCAACCAGAAAACATGCATGCAAAACTCTTAATTTGAGACAGTGTCGAAAAAGTAACAAAAAAGATTTACAGCGTCCGGCACCTCTAAGTAAAAAGGCCTTTATCTTGATGTTTTAAGAAACTAAAGTTGAAGTTTACTTCCTAGTGGGTAAAAACAACTTTATCCACTGTAGAATGGTGGTCGGTTGCTATTGTAGGTAGCAACCAATTACGAGGTTATAGTGCATAATATTATTAAAATTCAGTCATACATACATCATATTATTTAAACTTAAATAAAAAGGTGTTAGATAAAACGCCGTATGGCATGCGTGAGTTAATATTATTCTTAGTGGACCTCGTAGGTCAATTTATCACGTGGATAATATCTTGCTTAACTCCCTAGTAGGTATTATAAATAACTGTTAAAATTGGTGTAGATTTAATCAACTATGGAGATTAAAAAACAACAGCAATTACTACTACATCCATGTATCAGTTTACATTTGAAGCATCGAGCTTTATAGAGGCCTAAAAAGTGCAGACTATAAAATAAAATATGACAAAATGAAATACACAAAACGGAAAATTTTAAGTACCCACGCCACATTTACTACTGAAAGCTTTTTAGGATATCTTTTTTTACTGTTTGGAAACTTGATACTGGGTTTTTCTTATCGCCTTCGGCAATTAATAAACATAGTGCTACAAAATAAAAACTTTAGCTCCTGCCTTACATTTAAATTCTGCAACTGTAATAACCTAGAAATTCGCTCTGCATTTAAATGTAATAATTTCGACGGCCGAGCAAGGTATTTGACTGTAAAGTAGAGGGTAGGTTGAAACCTCGGGATTGGTCTGTGTTAGATTAGTTTCAACTTTTATTGAATACTTAATATCCAGTGGATTTCCATTTCTATCAAAGCTGTCTATTGCTACATTTAAGGTGGCTCCCCCAATCACACCGGAGTCGTTGAGAGAGAAAAAAAAAAGTTTTCGATTCACTTTTTCTCCTGAAATAAAATTAATTAAAAATCACTTTACTAATTGAGCTACCGATTTAAGCACAAATCATCAAAGATTTTTTAATGCAAGAAAAAATGTGTCTCTCAAATGACTAGTGTCCGGAAGTCGACATTTTATTCTGCTATCTGTCAAATTGCGGCGGTTTGCAATGGAGCCGAATTCAACGTGTACATAATTCCTTCACGTTCAATATCCAAGTCGGCTTCTGATGTTACAGGTTTGCGATTGATGAACGGGGAATTGTATTTACACAATAAACGCTTGCACGCTGTTTCAGCTCGTGAAGCGTTTACACAATTTATAATTTTTTTGAAATCTGTCAGTGACACTGGAGTTATTTTGGTAGCGCATAACGGGATGAAATTTGACGTTCCTAGAATTATAAGATTAGCTAGTAGTCTAGAGTTAAAAGGAGACCTGAAGTCGATAGTTAAAGGTTTTGCCGATTCCTTGCCTATATTAAACAATCATTTTATTTTGTTCTTATTTATCAATTTCAAAATCAGATTTATATTTACATTTTTCAAATGTCCGAGTATTTTCGCGCGCTACAGGGCAGATCACGTAATTCGCGTTCTCTAAGAGCAGACAAGGGAAGTTGATTTTATTTCACTAATATCTTTTCAGATCTTCCGATAACCCCACTCCATCAAAACGGTATCTTATTTCTCAAGTTTCCTTTTACCTGTCATCAGTTTTTTGTGAGAGTGTATGATTTAGTTAATTGAATTTAGTTAATTAAATAACCCCCGACTTCCGGTGTTAAAAAAACAACCTCCCATAACCACAATGTTAAAAATCCAAATTTCAATTGCAAATTTCTCTTTTGTTTCCCCGATAACCCCTTGTTTTCTCGACGGGAAACGATTCAGCGACCCTCAAATTATAAACTATAATAATTTCAGATCTTTGGCTAATATTGAAAAATTTGGGGGAGCCACCTTAAATGTAAAGGAGCGTTGTAAAATTTGCTTACTTTTTGCTGACTTTAGTGGTCAGCAAAAAGACCACAGTAGGTGCTTTGAAAGATATATCTCACATCAATAAAGATTATAAAATATTTTTCAAAAGTTTAAGATTCATTTACCTGTATTTAACAGAAAATCATTGTATCTATTTAAACAATAAGTCTGTTTTTCAGGTTTTTATATTAAATGCTTTAATTACAGGATTATATAAATATACAACATAACACCCACAGGGTTTGTCAATAATCGGAAAACGAGATCAGATAATTACAAAATTATAAAGCAGAGATTGGATTAGAAAATTAAACATATTTTTAGTCAATACATCAAATAATATATTGATATACGCTAAATAAATTTAATGAAGTGTAGTGAAGATTATTGTACATTATAGAAACTAAATATGTAGGCGGTAATAGTCGCATACAGTTTTAATTTGTTTGTAGTGTCGCGAACTCCCCATGCAGTTCTGTTTGTATCTACAAAGCCTTTCATACCTACACTTGAAATGCAAATGCTGATACTGAATTTCAAGAATTTATTAAGTTCGAAGCAATAAATTTTTAGGGATGTCCTGATAACGAATCTAATTACGTCTTTACAGCAGATCACCTCTTTCAACGATAAAAATTTAAATCCCTAACTTAAACTAACGTCGCTCGATGAACGTCACTGTAACATCAATAAAATTCAAAATACTGAGTACTTACTGGCTTACTTCACACTAAAAACGATACTGACTGTACTTTAATGCACCAGCTTAAGATCTCTTAATGACAAATTATTTCTCGCAGGCGTAGATACTGATCTCCATAGCTTATAAATTGTAAAGAAAAACAAGATTTGTAGAAATAGTAAGGATATGGATGCTATTTACTTGCAAGTCATTGGAATATTTTCAAAATTTGCAAGCAAAAAATAATTCTGATTATATTAATTGAATTCAATAACTAATTATAATTAGTCAAGTCAATATTAGGCAGGTTACTGTATTAAAATAACTTATGCAAGTGAACGGTCCAATATTATTACAATAATATTTAATTTAAATACTCATTTATTCGTAGTTAAAGTAATCTTTTGTCTAAAATGACACTAACAAGAACAATTGTAATAATGTTTTAATTAGGATTCTTATTGAGGAGAAAAGGAGAAAACGTTTGCATAATTTACAAAAATGTTCATAGGAATGGTACAAATAAATTTTAAACACAGAACTTACTTCTATTATACAGTTTATCAGTTAATCCCTAATGAGGTAGTAGAATGTTATAATCCTTTAAATATCACCAATATCACTTTTACAATAATGCCCTTAAATTCACTTAGCACTATGCACAAAGTACCTCACAAGTTATAGTTGAAAAGCTGTGATCTACTGTTGTCGACACTGAAGTTATAACAATTGTTTATTACCTAAAGTTCATGATAGTTATGTGTACTTAACTTTGCAATATCCTTTTCTTAATAAAGAATTAAATTATGTAATTCCAAAAGAAACGTACATCCTTTTAAAAGTTACCACGTTAACACAACTTTATTTCTCAAATGATTGCATTATCCACAATGCCATATTATTGATAATCCGGCACGAATTTATGCAATTACTAAGATTAGCGCTGTAATACGTAACAAGACGTAATTTCGTTATATTTAGGATTCAATCAACTATTGAATTCAGTACACAACTCATAAGCTAACAGCACACTGGATTAATTTTTATTGTTACTACAACAAAATATTAAGTTCTAATTTTAAGCTTTTAAATTTATGATCGGTAAAACGGCACGAAAAACTGAAAACGGTATCGGCACACTTGATTCATACTTTTCAAAGCGTAACTATGGTTTATACATAAAACTGTAATTTTGGGAACACTAACTAACATAAAACTCCAACGTGAACTGCTGGGAGCCAACTGCCCGCAGCTCAGGCACGAAGCCTCTTTGTGTGACCCGTCCGTCACTTCTCTACTAGGGTGGACTATATTAGACTGACTGATTTGGGGATGCCACCCTATTAAAGACAGCATTGACACATTTTGGGCCAATCAGAGATTTGTTCCAGAACCTTCTATGGGGTTACAGCGACCACATCTTGCTTTGTATCGAGAAACTTGATATTTACAGAAGATTGCAGACTATTTTTTTGTACGTTTAATTTCAGAGAATCTCTTCATCCGAAATGAAAATTAACACGAAGAAAACACATAAAGTTGAATTTAATGCATTTTTAGACATATTATTTCGTCGAAAAATCATTTTATCTCGTATTTTCCTTACAAAAACAAATTTTATCTGTGTGAGAACCTTTGGGATGACCTTTCACATTAACGAGAACACTATTTGATTTACAATAAAATCTGTAATTTTAAACCAACGCAAATGTATTGAAATATACAAGGCCGTACTAAGGTTATTTTCGATAAATGCGTTTAAAATTGCATTAGAATGAAATCTAGAATTTTAGCACGTTACACCTGATTAGGGATACTTTATTTCTTGAGTTATCCTAACCAGTGGGATTATAATGATTTGGTTTAATAAAACTCATCTTCTGTATTCATTCATTCATATTTATTATTATTAATGGACTGTATTTTACAATTAAGAGTGGGTACACTTCATACAAGTTTTTTATATTTTACAAAAGAAATTTGACAAAACTCAATTAATTTTTACTTGTCTATTTTTTTTCATTGCATAGGCAACGGGTGCGGTTATTATTACTATAAATTAAATACACAACAATCGACAACAAAATCTTTGAGAGTTGAGCAGACAATCAATGTTGTGTTTTCACAACAACACCCTCTAACCCTATAAGTAAATTAGCTGGGTAGATATTATATTACTATTACTTCCAACGTGTGGCTGCAGCCGACTTACAGATGTTATAGCACAAATCCCACATTTGTGTTACATCTAATGAAAAACTGCAGAAAACGTTAGCGAAATTATCCCGCACCTGGAGCCAATCTTGGACCACTTGGTTGAGAGCCCAGCACGCTAGTCACTACACTATGAAGGCTATCGTTGGATTAAGATATTGCTGGATTGATTGTCGGAACATTCTCACATTTCAAAATTAAGTCCTGAGTTGGATGTTGTACAGTGGTAGTGTTGGCGACGTCTACTGTAATTTTGCTGAATTTTCCCTCATTGAGTAGAATTATGAAATGTCGATATTATTAATTATTATACAGAATTGTAATTAAATATTCATAATTTAAAAGTAATCTAAAGCGATGACAAGCAATGTGATTGTTTTTTCAAAAATTATTGCAGTTCAAGTTTTCATTTTAGTTTAAACGAATTAATAGGCTTTTTGCTTATGCTATAGTTTACCCGACTTGTAGTTTATTTTAATTTATTTATGGACTATGCATGAATGTTTTAAATAAAAATCTTTTATCAGAGTCGTTCGCTAGACCATTTTGGTTCATTCACATACCATGAAGAAATAATATGTAGCAGGTCCTTGTGCAAGTATTATATCTTTCATAGGAAGAACCGTCCATGAAAAAAGTTTTTCCTGACAAAGTTTGTACTAGAGAATAATCTCTTAGTCTGGTATTTTTGTAGATAGCATGATTACCCCTTTAAGCTTATGTAAAATAAAATATTACTTGCTTCAGAAAAACCTAGAGACAAAATCTTTAAAGGCTACCTGACATCTTTAGTCTTTTTCTTTCTTTTAATCAAATCTGCAGAACTTAATCAATCAATAATTATCAACTAATGCAGTGCTTCGGATCATGGATTGCTTTGATACAGGGAAAAATCTTCTAACAATCATCCTTCAATATTATTTAAATTATTTCACATACAAATGTCAGACTGTAGAGAAAAAGTCATTAAATTTAGTCACTAAAATTTAAATTGTTTTACACAAAACACAAATTTTCCCTCCTTTAAAGCAAAGAATTTCAGAAAATAGGAAAATAGGAAAAGGATGTGAAAAATCGTAAAAGCAGATAAAAATCATCAAAGGCAGATAAACGAGCATTGAAAAAGTTAAAGAAGGAATTACAAATTGCTCATATAAACAACTCATCTTAAAAAGAGCCTTTTAATAGCTGCATAACTAATGAGTTATTTTCAAATGAGACATTAGAGAACAAATAATTGTTAAGAATCCACTGAATTTGAACTGATTTGTAAATTTTATTTTATTTTTGTAAATCTTATTTTATATTTTATGAATTTTAATCATATACTAAGTGGTTTAATTTTTAAAAACTTCCCCCTATCTCATTCCCTATTTATTTGTATTGCTTTAATAGAATATATGATAAACATAACATAAAACTCTTACACTTCAGGTACAAAGTTGGCAATTTCGTTTTTACTGCTTTTGTTTAATTTTGTTTATTATTTATAACCAACTGTGTGCGACTAAAAAGAAATAACATCCGTACGTGTGTGCATGTTAGAAGATACGTGATGCGGATGCACCTTATACAATAACACATTTGACTTTGTGGCACAACTTGTATGTTATTTCTTCTTCAGTTGACATTAAAGTTATTGGTCTGGGTTACTAAGTCATTGCAGTACAGTGCCTAAAGACAAATTTGAATATTTTCGTAAAAAAATTGTTTTAAAGTAATTACAATGTAAGGAACACAGTGTAAATTATTCTCGGATGCGCGAAAATCTATTTATTTACTGAATGCATTAAAGTTTTCCGAAAATTAAACATGGATAAACAACTTTTAATAGCATAATAAAATTTCAATTAACCCTATTTGCACTTAAGGGAACTAAGTATTGCAATGCTGCAACGAATAAACTAACCGTGTCGCTTCAAAACACTTTCCTGGTTTGCTAGATTGGATGTAAATCTTATTTATTTTTCTTTCTTGTCGAGTTCTTTCTACTTTTATTTGCCATTAGATAAGAAGACGGACAAGACCATTATCTTACAAATTCCATTGAAGCTTTAAACTTATACAGCGGTGCAACCTGAAAGATAAGATAAGGAAATATTCAATGATGTTTGCGCCCCCGCGGTGAAATGAAGCGACTTTTAAAAGTTTGTTTTTCAGATACCCGAAATAAAATGTATTATCGTTAGCAAACATGAATATAAAATAGGAGATGCAGTTAAATGAAGAAAAGTGGTTAAAACCTTAGGCACATAAAATATTTTTATTTAAAGATTTAATATTTATTTAAAAACAAAACAGCTTAAATTTTCTAAAAACATTTTCCAGCTATCAGGAATTTCAAATTTTCTTCAGATAGTTGAAGTAATATAAATTGTTTAAATGTCACTATTTGTTCCAAATAAAATTATACTTAAAACTTTTTAACTCAAACAACTTAAAGACTGTCACTTACGGTTTTTTAATTCTCAAGCAAACAAAAATAACAGCTTGAATGAAGACTGAAAAGAAATTCCGTAATATCAATGCTCCGACTATTTAATGATGTCTTAAATGTGATTTCCCAAATCCTTGATCAGAGACAAATGATCATTGCAATCCCATTCGATCTAATTATAATCTTAAAAACAATGTATGAGGAGTGAAACAACAGTCCAGAAAAAAGAACCTATAATAAATAAATTTAAATTAGATTGTTACATAAACAAATGTCGGCCAATAACTTTCTTAATGTGAAAAGTAACTAGAGTCAGTAATAACCAGGAACTTCTTTCCAAAGATTTTAAAAAGGTTATCCTTTACTTCGCCATTTCATTAAAAAAGGTGCAAACAAGTATCTATTTTGGCTAAAAAATCTTTAAAATTATGCCACAACCAAATCCAAAACGATTGCTTAACAACTACAATGGATCAAACTTCAGGTAAAACGTTACATTTAATGCCCCGAGATTTGCAAATTTTTGAACATTACTTAAATTCTGGAATTCTAAGCTAGAAACATTATAATTTTACAACAAACAAAAACTGTAAAAGTATGTTAAATTCTTTGGCGTTCAAAGATTTCTGATTCTAAGTCTGTAAGTGTTTCGATATCGGAGACTCACTGATTGAAATCTTGAAACCGCGAAACTTGAAAGTGAAAGATGTATCAACAAACTTCAAATCACGAAACTTTAAATCTTGAATCATATAAATCGTTTTGTAAACTCCTAGTTTATTCAGTGATTTTACACCTAAAAATTTTACTCTACATATACAAAAATAATTTTAAGAAAACCTTCTAGTTGTTATATTCAAATCAATTTGAAATATAAATCCTCTTTGCCTTTTGATATTTACATCAGACGGTTCCCTATATAATACAGCGCAATTCATCTTAGTTTTAAAACATTTAGATCTGCATATAGACGGACGCCCTTATTTGAATTCAGAAGTTGTTCCCGCATTGTGGCTGATCGACAGATAATGGACGATGCAAATATTTATTTCGTATTCAATGAACGAAATACGAACACAGATTGCTAAAAGCAACACTTCATTTAATACCTTCAAGCTTGATAAATAAATTAGTAGTATTTCTCAGAAACCATTTACTGAAAACAGAAACTACCAAAAGTTAGTTCAGGAAGTTTAGAAAGTTTAAAATGTGCATTACGATAGGTGCTGTTTAGATATTCTGTCTTCAGTGAATACTAATATTTTGAATTTTGTGCTAAAATGCTTGCTATTGTTTAAAGAAATTTTCTTAATTTGTGTTTGTTCACCACCTCCTCCAACTAAAGGCAAACTTCTAATTTTAGATTTTACTAATAATTTTGACTATTTTTATAATAAATTTATACGTAAGCACATACGCAATGACATATTATTCATAAGATCAATTGAACTATAGTCTGGTGGGTTGACTTCAAATGGACTTGTCGGTTATCTAAAGAGAGCTGAATTTATTACGAAATTAAAGAAATAGGGTCCTGTAAACTTGACATAAATAATTGTTGACTTTGGATTGCATTAACATCTCCAGTTTCGGATAATAAGAAGATCAAACGCGTAAACACATTGTCATATTTGACGTGCCAAAAAAGACTTCGCCCATATAATAATTTTAAATAAGCATAAAGGATATTTGGAAAACTGATGTTTCCATAGAATTTAGTTAATTTACTTTGTCCATGTGGGAGACGATAATCTAGTTACTCAATTTAATAAAGTTTAGGCAAATTTTAATGCAACATTTAACCGAAAACTGACAAGGTGTATTGTAATTAGCAGGTACACATGTATTTACTATCTCACTTTATCAATTAACAGTTAAAAATGTGTTTTCATGACAACGAGATTCCGCAGTTGTATAAGTTTCTTGTATTTCAGAATTTTGCAGCTCTTGATTAAATTATTTTGGTGAAGGTTTCTAAATCTGCTTCTTTAATTGTTACTATCACAAATGTAGGAGTTGTTTTGTATTGTTGATATATCATATAAAAGCATGTAATTATGTTGCATTTTTGGAACGTTCAATGCATATTGTTATTTGGTTTGAGTTTTTAAGTGTTGGTACCTAAAATTATGTAAATAATGTTTGTTAGGATATTATGTTTAAATTTGTGAAGATATGAAGGCGTGGAAATGTAAATTTTCAAATAATTAAGTTAATAATAGTTGTTTCAAAATTAGATTCCATCACCATTTAAAGGAGGGCTTATTTTGTAATGAACATACTAAGTGTAGCGGTTCAGGATTTAATTTCCTATAGGATTATCTAATTAGTTTTAGATTTAATTAAAAGTTACAAACAATAATTTGGTTATGTTATAAATGAAATGTCAGTGCTCATTTGTTTCAATGACAATTAGGTATAGTGTTCAACTGTATACCAAAATCATATATAATCGCAGGTCATTTTTGTAACCAACTCTCTTACAATTTTATACTGCAAACAGTGCACACCTGTTGTAGAGCATAAATAAATTTAAGGCTATGTTTATAAAAAATATATAAACAAAATCAATGTTAAATATTTGAGGTCAGTGATATTTTTGAGAAACGTCAAAGTGTTAAAAATGTAAAAAGTTTGCAAATCAAAGCATTTAATTAGCAAGTGCTTCAAGTTAAACAAGTAAACAGTTCTTCGATGGAAATATTACTAGAAAGAAAAACTTATGAAATATTTGAGAAAATTATAAATGGATTTGGACTTTACTAAACATTTTTTACTTGCCACTAATGTACAATAATCATATGCATTTGGAATTCCAATTAGTAAAACCTTTTATTTGGAAATAATTATAAAAGGTCGTTGACACAGTTTCTTAAATTCGTTGTCAAGATTAATGAAAGCAGACAGCTTATATTTGGGAAAATAAAGTTGCTATTTGCAGAAAACTTGAATGTCTATGATCGATTTATTTGCGTTAAAAATCATTTGGCTCTTATGTAACTATACATATAGGTCTTTGAAATGATGAACTTATTAAACTATTAAATAATAAATCTCGCAAAAAAAAACGTCAATTTATATCATAAATCTGTCTAAATTAGAAAGCTAAAACGGAAAACTCTACCGTTACTCAGAATAATCATTAAGTGAATAGAACACGTCTACTTTAAGATAAAATTCAAGTAACTTCTATAACGCAGCATTCTCACATTAATAAATGTGAAGAAGCTAAGTCGCTTATGAGCTTCTGCTAAGATAAGTGTATGAAAAATAATTACAGTTCGATAGTTTATGAGCTTCTGCTAAGATAAAATGCACGAAGAATAGAAATATAATTTATTGAAATTTTACCTGTAGATTTGATTTAAATAAGCCATTGTTATCCACAAAATTGTAGTCGCTAATTGGGAATAAATAACAACCTTTATCCGCAGCTAATCCTATAGGCTGCTAGCTAACTAGTGTGACGTCTTGGGCCTCACACGGTGTTTTCTGCTACGGGCGCAAATAGTCGGCAAAAATAACACTATCTGTAAAGAACTACATATTTGCAACTACTTCAAATGTATTAGTCTTCCCAATAAAACATCTAAAAAGCTAAAAGCTTTCTTTGCAAGAAGTAAACCACCAATATCACACATAAATAATAAGTCACCGAATAAAATATTTACCAGCAATTTGTTTTAGTATAATTATTAAATCAGGATCACAAAAGATTACGAAATGTTAAGGCGTCTATAGGCTTACCTAAATTGTACAATCGGGCATGCCTCAAATAAATAGTAATTAGTTAATACCCTTAGTAAATCAACGTAAAATAGCGCACTCGCAGATATAAATTCTAACAAAGTTTAGACGTACTAATATACAATGCGCAAAATAATTCAAAATAAACTGGATCAATACACCATAAGATTGCGACATAATCAGCCACTACGTTTCCATACAGCTTAAATAACTAAAGCAAAATGTTACTTGTGTGTTATAAAACTTAATTTAATCTTGCCTGTCATCTGAAGGATTTATACTTAATCCCTTGTCGCCCCAAATTAACAAATAAATTGGGTTAATACATTGGAGATAAATTTCTCTTCCCATATTTCAAATTGATTAGTAGTCCGTTTATAATTAATAATTTCGAAGGACTTGAAAGTTTCTAATCCTTTAGAGATTCTATCGACATAAAAAATGTAATACCGTTTTTCCAATTTTCTTTATCAGTAAAGAATTTTAATAAAAATTAAGAGTTACTTACTTAAATTAAATAGAAAAAATTAAGATTTTCCAAACGATACGATAAATTAAATATTTACAGGCCAAAGGGATTCAAATGGAGCAAACTAATTTTAACACAATCCTATTCCAATTAATTTTAAACAAAATTGATCACTGAATTAATTAATGAACAGCCTAAAGTTTATCACAAAGCGATGATTTTATATTATTTCTTTTTGAATTGGAAATTTGCGTACTTAAATTAATATCTTTAAGAAAGCACGACTCCTTTCTCTTACCTGCCTTTCATAATCAAACTCATTAATATTTTGTTGTATAGAAGGAACTCTTTATAGACTTCTGTTTAAAAAGAGGCCCATATTTTATAATCAAAATTTTATTATCAACTACTACAATATTTGTCAATCTATATTTTCTCTTTCCTGCGGTAAATCTTTTTTCTTTCTTCTTTAAATTGAATTTAACACCGTAAGGGCTGTGGTTGGCACTTACAGGAGTTTTATCGGCCATGATTGAAAATAATTTGGACCAGATTATATCGTCAAGATATTGGAAAACCATTCGTTTTATGTATAATCCTTCATTCTCTTTATTCGTAGAAAAGTTTACGGGAAATGCGTTTACCTTTATCAACTTTATTCTAATGTTATGCAATTTAATTTAATTTGTTACATGCGAAAGATGCCTTTCTCTCGGCTTCCATTAAAAAAATGAACATTGTGCTCATGAAGTTTTTTGAAGGCAATGTTAATATTGATATAAATATGTACGTACTAAGTACATTAAAATTGTTCGAACTTCAAGATTACTTATGGACGATTGCGCCTATCTCTGAGAACTTAAATAGAGATTACTTTTCATGGTTGTTTCCACGATTGATTCAACAAAGACATCTATAGAAACTAATCTAAGATTACAGTTAATTGAGATTGGTACTACCGTCGTTAAATCTAGTATTTACTAGACTTAAATATTACCGGTTTCAGCTTGAACTAATAGATAACGGTGAGTTCTGTTTACTATAGACTTCACAATAAAAACCAAGTCAAACTTTTTTAACCCTAACGTATTCAAATTTTCAATTTTATAGAAATGTAATTTTATACGCATAAACAGCAAATAATCTTAGTCCGGCCCTGTGTATTTCAATACATTTTAGTTGAGTTAAAATCTGTAGACTTTAGTTTATGCCGGGGGTTACGGTAAAATGTTTTAGTCTAAACGACATTCCTTCTGGAACAAAATTACGAATAATATTGCTTTTAAAAGCAACATGTTGACGTCTTTGTAAATGTTAAAGTTCAGCTCAAGACGTTCCCATAGTTATAAAAGTGAGTTATTTGTAAAAATTAATTATAAAAAATATTATACTAATATTTGCTATAATTCTTATTATATTTTGCCATTACCACCTATGCCTCAATTTAAGTTTAGTGTTGTATCCTACCGATTTTATTGGTTGGAAATTAATCTAATACCAGGATTATTTTGCAAGTTTAGTTAGTTTAGTGAAGAAAAATAGTACCGTCTCGTTATATCGGAAAATTAAGTATAATTACGTATTACCGATTAAAGATTTGTTAAACAGCTTTTAAGTATGCAGAGCTAAAGTACCGTTACCGTTGTTTATTATAATTCATGAAGAATTTGTTTCGTTTTGGAATTTATTGCAAATAATTATGGTAAAGTTACATGAATCTCGTTAAGACAAAATAGTTCAGACTTTAAAATAATAATGTGTTCCCGCAACGTCCAGGTCAGCAGTTTGTTATTGTGTTTTTTGTGTATGGTCATTATTGTTTTTAGTGTATTGTGTTTGAAGTTTTCCATTTGTACAAGGAATTTTTGAACTTTGTTGGACTAATGAAAATGTTTTAAAGTATTGATTTTTTAATTAAGTTTTTTAAGTAAAATCTATTTGAGATCCCGAAATTAATTAACTTCTAGGAATGATAACTTTTTAATTTTGATGTGCTTTGTATTTTCTTTTTTTATTTTTCTTTTATGTTTTAATATACAGATTTCAAATTTATTTATCAATTATTGTAGTTAGGCTTAACGAACTGCTGATGTTTTCTGTCAATTAAGATTTTTTTATTGTTTGATAAATGTTTGATTAACTTAACGTCAAATTTAAATGGGAAGTTATTTCCAAAACTGGTGACTTCTCGAGTTCTTTTTTAAATCTAATAACATCCTCAGTTTTGGTGGCGCCCAATATGTTTTTGTTTGTTCCTGACTCCATTAATTAATTAAAAGATTTTGGGGTTAAAACCAACACCTGAATTTAAATTTGCATAATTAGAGATCTCAGACGGTTCATCTAGTACAGTAAGTATTTTGAATTTTAGAGTAACAGAAAAGCTCTAGACATCCTCAAGATAAAATCGGTGGCAGTGAGTTTCTCTTGTCGAGTAGAATTCGCATATATGGTAACGGTTCTATAATTTTTGGATTGTAAAAGGTGAGCCGAAATAATCGTTCCCTCCCTCCTGCACAAGCTTATAGCTTCTGGGGCCTTGGATTAGGTTATGGGTTGTAGTAATTATTATTATTATTAGCTTAACATTTGTTTGGGATTAAATGCCAATCAAAATCGGAAATACCAAATCATGTTGTCACGTATGACGAATTGTGCTCAAGCTTTAGCAGAACTTACAACTGCGACCATCCCTAAACTAAGGGACCGGAACTGTAAGACTAGTCCAGTCATAGTGAAAGACACAAATTAAAGACTTGGTGCGTCTTTGATTGCGTGCTGTGATAGTATGGATGATATTAACACAGACTAGTATGTTTTGAGCACAGATATTAATTTAGAACACTTAGCTGCTGATACTACTATACTGTTAAATAACACAAAGTTAAATTATGTTCCTTGGCTAATACTAACTTAGTTGAGAATAAATAATATAATCTCATTGGTTCGAAGAGTTTGCACAGTTTGAAACTTATATTATTTAATGAACAGCGTATGTTTTGAAGCGAAGCTTACATTTCTACACTGAAAATGCATGGAATATTGTACATATCGCTTCAAATTGATGCCATATCCCAGTTGAGCACCAAAATCTAATAAATTACCACGTTAAAATAAAGAAATAAACATAAAAAATTAATTTAGTAAAAAAAATGCTTTGAACTTTAAAAATGAAGGGTTTTGCCAGATTAAAATCGGTTTTGCTAGAGTTTTATTAGAGCAATTAAATTGAAACAAAGACTACCATATTGAGATGATATGAATCCATCTCATTGAAAATTAAATAGACGATATGATCGTAAACGTAAAAATAATTATTTCACGTATCAAATTAAAATAAAAGATAGACATGCTAGGATGTTAGGTCCAATAATCTAAAGGCTACATATTAGGTCACAGATAGATTTATCAATATTTAAAATAGAAATTAAGAATAAAATCTCATGCAAACATAACCTCAATTCATATGTAAAAAAGGTTTGATTTTTAAAAAAAGGATATCAATCATTTAGATTGTTTCATGATAATACATGTTTATGCAACCCAAGTTGCATATTTGGATGGTTTTCCATTTGTCTGGAAGATTTAATCTTCTTGTTTAAACTTAGAGTCTACGATCTTTAATGCAGGATGGATTTTTCTGTTTTCCAAGAGACTAACTTAGTTTCGAGATGCTAGTTAACTAAAAACATGTAAATTAGGTCAATCTTGTAATGACTAGTATGGCACAATAAGCTTATAAACTCGTATTTATTAATCTTGAGTATTTTTATTACTGGGGTTTTGGTTTCGGTTTTGTGATATGCTTCGTATTTCACACTTATTGACTCTTATACTACTTTTCTCACCATTGTTTTAATGTAGACACTTAGAGGACTGTATGCTGGACAATTTGAATATAATTTGACTTCATTTGAGTTAATGTAAAAGATGGATTTGGTAGATGCATCATTGGGTTTATAAGACCGTAGAATGGAATCTTAATTTATGCTTTTCTTAAATTGTAAAGATGTTCCTGTGTAAAATTTATATGTATTAGTTATATTGTGTAATTATGTATCAATTTTGTAAAGGATAAAGGATAGATTTAATGAATTTTGTGTGTAATTAGGTCATAATGAGATTTGCTCATTGTCAATCGTTTTTATCTAATATCTTCGTTACGATGCATTTTAGGATATGAGTGTATTATATTGTTTTAATCCTTGTTTTACCAGCTATAATCCTGTGTTTATAAAATTAAGATTCGTGAGAAAATCTATCAGCTGAGTGGAAATTGTGACGTCATAAAAATCTTTCGGGATGCGGTTGTTTGAAAAAGTGACATGTCGGCATTTGTTTCTCCTAAACTTATATAAGCTCCAGCCAAAATTAACAAATTCAGTCGATCAAAAGCCTTTGGCAAATCTATGCTCGACTCCGGATTGAAAATCTGTAAATTAAGTTGGGTTATGTCATAATCATATGGTTGACCTTGTGTTTATGTCAACAAATAAAACACAAACAAGATTGGAATAAGTTTGAAGAATTTACCTGAACAATTTAAAAATTAAAGAAGATTTAATTGTTTTCAATAAGTATGAACAAGTGATATGATAAGTATGAACAATGAAGTGTGAACAAGTTATTTTAAAATAAATTCAGGAGAATTTATTTTTCATTATTGATTTCATGAATTGACGTTTTCACAATACAAAATCATCTGATAGATGAATGCAGTAGTACCAATATCGAATAATATTTGAAGAAGTTCTATCTACATTATATACCAGGTTGGTCGAAACAAAAGGTTTTTATTTTGATATGTCAATTACAAAAAATTATAAAGTAAATCTGAATAATTTCAGAATCTTATTTTTTAATCTTAAAGGTTTTCAAGAGAATTTATTTCTCATAAATAAAACAATTTAAAATTTTTTTATTGAAATTTATTTACAATAAAGTAAAGCTATTTGAACATTTGTAAATATTTTCATTTGATTATTGATTTATGTTAGTTTGTTCAAGTGAAGAACTCTATAACCCTATACCAGGTTATTACAACTATTTAACACACTTGAGCAAGCTTGGGAATTAATTTTCTATTTGACTTTATTGTTCTATTTTGAATAATTTTTTTTAGTTTCTTTTAAATTTTTATTTCCATTTATTTTCATAAATTAAATAAAGATTGTGTTTTCAAGTTATTTATGTGTTTAATTGATGTATATACAAGCATCCATTTCTTTTTCTCTTCATATTTAGAGTTTAGCCTGTTGTTGTCCAGTTTGCAGAAGCCCAAGTGTCTGCATTATAAGTTTTTCTATTCTTTCAGGTATAAGAATCAATAAGATTTTAATAATTCAAACAATTCATGCTCTATCGTATAAAACCTGAGTTAGCCGATTGGGAAAAGAAAATATTTGGGGTGTATTTTATTTTATCATTTAAATCCCCGCAATATTTTGCGATTTAATTGCTAATTAATTACCACATTAGAAAATTAATTGTTAATATACTTAGTAATACAAAAATTTTAATTTTCAAAATAAAGATTTTTGTCATCTTTATATCGGTTTTGCTAGAGTTCTAATAGAGCAATTAAATTGAAACAAAGCCTACCATCTTGCGATTTAATTCCTAATTATTTACCACATTAGAAGATTAATTACTAATATAGTACTAGAATGATAATGAATGATGCGCGATGTTTTCAATTAATCGAAATGCATTATCTCTCACCGTGTAAGTATCGAGAAAAGTGAACTTTTCACGTCTAGATGTTGTAGATGAAAAGTGACGTCATCATGAAACGTCGTGAACTGTTTCACTTTCCTAGCGCAAAACAGGCGCGAAAGGTAGGTAGCAGGAAAAGCATATTTTCATGTGGTATTTAATTAGCAATTAAATCGCAAGATATGATAACCTTTGTTTTAATTTGCTTGCTCTGTTAAAACTCCAGCCAAACTGATTTTAAGCTGACAAAACCCTTTATTTATAAAGTTCAAGAAAATTAATCTTTTATGTTTATTCTTTATTTTAATGTAGTAATTTATTAACAATTAATTTTTCTGTTATGTTTAAGCAATTTTAAACGTTAATTACGTGTTTTTTCGATATGGTTTTGCTAGCTTGATATTGTTACGAATGGGGAAATTCCCTATACGTCGCGAAAAACATATTAGAACGTTCAAGAAATATATGACACATCGGCTGGCGGTTAGACGAGCTACAATACTAGAAGATTCCCGGTCCGTCTACGATGTTCGAGATATATGACACATTGATGAGGTAATACACGAGTATGCTCCAACGTCTTCTAGAACGTTTACATGTGGGGATATAAATCGACCGCCGCTCACAGAGAGATATCAATTAGTGTTCAACCGGTGAATTGAAAAATGTACTTTGTGTAACTAGTAATATTAGTGAATAAATAAATGTTTAATAAACGTTGTAATAATAAATAAATAGTCCTTATATATTCTACTTTAAGTTTGTGAATATCTAGCATTTAAGTTCGTTAACAGTTTATAATTACAGTGTTAAATAATTAGTTAATATTGAATTAGTGTATGTAAATAATATTTCTCTTGTTAATAGACGATTAAACAGCATTTTTGTTATTAATTTAAAAAGAACGTTACAATATCAAACCGGCAAAACCTTCATATTTTTGTAACTAGAAGAGCAATTAATTTTGAAATGTGGTAATTAAATAGTAATTAAATATAGGTCTAGTTTCGATAGGTTTTGCTAAGACACCCGAAAGTGCCTAACGCCCAAATCTACTAGACCATAAGTGTCTAAACATTCAAAAAGGAGAGAGGAAAGGAAAGGGGGCTATTCGACTATGAAAATAGAAAGGACTACAGGTAAGGAACTCCGAATAGAGCTGAAAGGTAGCCACCCTAAAACAAATGTCCTCACCGAACATTCAAGCAAAAACCGAAGGTGTTGGAGAAGCCAGACGCACCAACGGGGACCCCAATAGTCATGTACTAAGAAAGCAAATCGACATTACACAAACTCAGAAGCACCCACCAACATCATAATCTAAAACAAAATTCCAGTACGCACACAAGAGAGTGTAAAGCAAGGTGCAGCTTAGGGTACCAAACGGCAACACCCCGTGGTCTCAGGTCTACAGCAGTCCGATATGGCACTAACTGCGCCTTCGCTGATCGAGAAGAAGGAAAGAAGAGAAAGAAATAAAAGAATAGTAAACAAAACTGGAAAAGGAAACCTACACAGATAGTACTTCACTTCAGCAGAATCCGGGACAAGAACCAATCTCCCCAAAAAAACACCCACCGTCAAGATAGGTTCAAGCCCAACCCCTACCAAAACAAAGCACTAACCGCCACCAGAAGAACGTCACAAAACTGAAAAGTAGTCAACACTACTCATTCACACCCTCACTCATACTTGATACCTATCCAAAAATAGATAACTGAAGACCAAACAATATAGGGTTACTAAAACCCTTAATAAATTCTAAAGTGAGATAGGTTACACTATAACTGTAGGCTAAGTAGTTTAAGGTTGATAAAACCTCGTTAAATCTCCCAGGTTGTTTAAACCTAGTCAAATCCATACTGTAAAGATTAATAAACCCTTGTTATGTTTACAAAATGGAGTGTGTTCAATTTTAACTATCGATTGGAAGACTTAAGGTTACAAGAACCTTTTCAAATAATCTCCAAAATATATTAGGTCGTAGCTATCAACTGAGAGTTACTAGAACCCTTCCATATTAAATGAAATTCATTAACTGCAACTATCGACTGTAAGACATAAGGTTAATAAACCTATTCATATTAACTGAAGTTCGTTAACTGCAACGATTGACTATATAACTTAAGGTTAATAAACCTTTTTATAGAGCTCACCAACTATAACTACAAAGTAGATGATTCAAGGTTAACAAACCTTTTCATAATAAACTGACTTAAAATTGTATAAGCCTCACCAAAACATTATGTCACCATACAAAGGAAGCTCACGCCAAAAACAACAAAAAGTTGTCTAATTAGACAAGGTGTTAAAAGCCACGCAGAAACCGAAAAAGAAGCATAATACATTGTTCTAAAAAGAACACTTTCCAAAGCTACAAACTCGCTCACTAAAACGACGGTAAACTGGTACGCAACGCGCACCAAAACGCAAGACGTTACAAACAACTGTGACGAACTAAAACCCAACGAAAGGGTACGGTAGTTGGTCGATATCCCACAAAAAAAACGGTAACTCCAAAAAGGAATGATATTGCCCCTTAAAAGGACATACTGAATAAGGTGATCTATAAGGATTGATAGATCGAAGATATACGAGAACTGCACAAAGCAAAGGATCTCATAATGAACACGATTCCCAAAGGAACCAACAGATTGATTGGTCAACATAGACCGGTAGGACAAAATGTCCACAGAGAAGGTAGTCGAAGGATGGTAAGGAAAGAACTACCTTAGCTTTACCAGACTCTCACTGGAACCCGTCATCCGTGAAGGAATTTCTAGAGCGCATCCCACCGCGCTATAATAGACAAAGTCTAAAACAGAAGGTCTAAAGAAATATAAATTTTTAAGAGGGAGGGAAAATATTTCATAAAAGAAACGTACAAATTTGTGTTGGTCAACAAAGTGACCTGAAGGACCAGAAGTCCTTAGGGAGAAAGTGGCCAAAGGATGGTAGGAAAAGGACCACAAATGCTTTACCGGACTCTTACCGCAACCCGTCATCGGTGAAGGAATTTCTAGAGCGCATCGCACCGCGCTATAATAGACAAAGTCTAGTGTCAAACAAAGAGTTCAACTCATAATAAGCTATTCTAGAATACAAGATCCCAACAAATTGTAATTTTCTGAATGTTTAACATAAAGTAGTAACTTCACACATATTTTTAAATAAACAGAACAGTCAAAATCGGTAAATATACTGGACATAATCGGGAAAATTGTCTTACACCCTGCGTGAGTTCCGACCAACCTACCAAGAAACACCCAAGGGATAAAATATCCCTGCAGTACTCTACGCCAACACAAATCCATACAAGATTTCCAAGAAGATATTCAGTCACTCAAATAAGAAGAGGGCACTCAACAAATCACGCAATCATTGTTTCATGTACTCCCACAACTAAAAGAGGATAAGAACACAACAGTACTGACCTGACAGAACTATAGAGGAATATTATACCAACAGAAGATTAGTAACTATTATTTAAAAGAGAATTAAACCTACTTAAAGATAGGTTAAGGTTTAGAAACCAAAGATCTTAGAAGATCTTTATATGAAGAATATTTGATTTTTATTAGAATGGCGAATAGGCTCCTCTTACATACTGAAAAGAGCATTTATAAGCTTTCATTGCCACATTCACATTCAATCATACCAAGTGTATTCACCAAACCACAAATAAGGTTAAAATATATGTTTAGGGAGGGTAACGAAATAGACATGAAAAAGGTTATAGGTTAGGCATGACCTATTTATTATTCAGGAATTAAGAATCCTGTTGTTTGGAAAAATCACAATGATTTTCCTTTAGATCTTTGACATGGAAATTGACAACTGGATGTCCATCTAAATTTGTAATTGGTAAACAAGTGAGGACAAAACTTTAGTAACTTTACAAGGAACGTACTTAGGGGCTAGTTTCTTAGAGTAGTCTTTAGAAGCATCAGACAAAGTAAAATTTCGCTTCCAGACTATATCTCCAACAGAAAATTTGAGCGGACGTTTTCGTAAATTATACTGACGAGAATTTTGCTCATAAGCTTTATGTAGTCGGGACTTAACATCCTCATATAATTCGGGGAGCTGAGTTAGCTCACGGGTCCAAAAGAGTTTGTTTTCAATCTCTAAAGGTTTATCAGGATCAATAGAATTATAGAAGTCTCCACTAACTGGAACATGTTGACCAAAGACCATAAAAGAGGGGGAAACTTGAGTTGAGTCATGATTAGCAAGACGTATTGCCTGAGCAATTTCGAAAATATGTTTATCCCATTCACGATGAGAGTCTTTAATATATGAAGAAATGACTGTAACAAGAACTCGATTAACTCGTTCTGTAGGGTTAACTTAAGGATGATAACAAGCGTTCAACCAGACATTCTGTATTTTAACGCTATCTAGAAAATCTCGAAATTCTTTAGAAATAAATTGTGACCCATTATCAAACATAACGGTCTGGGGTACGCCAAATATTGAAAAAACTTGTTCCTTTAAGAACTTTATCATAGGCTTAGTAGTGGCCTTACGTAATGGCTGTATTAAGACATACTTAGTAAACCAATCGGTAACAACAAACAAGTACTGATTACCAGAGTTACTTCGCGGCAACGGACCTAACAAATCCATACTAATTAACTGAAACGGAAAGCTAACTTTCTTTTCTTTACCCGTAAGGCCTGCACGTGAAACATTCTCACTTTTCTGACTCGCACATATCTTACAATTGCGTACATACTTACTGACAGAATATCTAAGTTTCGGCCAATAGTATAATTCGGAAATACGAGATAGGGTTTTCGAAACTCCAAAATGGGCAGCTGTAGGTTCATCGTGACATTGTTGCAGAATTTGTTTTCTATTGGCTGTAGGAATTACTAGTTTCCAGTCGGAAATATTAGATTCAAGCGGTAATAAGGAAGGCAAGAACTTATATAAACGATTATTTTCAACTTTAAATTATGGGTATTTTTCAGGAGAAGCTTGGACTAGTTCTATCATGTTAAGATACCAGTCATCAGGCTCGAGAGTATTCGATATTCATTACAGAAATAGATCGGGACAAAGCATCCGGAATAATATTTAATTTTCCTGAGCGGTGCTGTACATCAAAGTCAAATTGGGAAAGACGCATACACCATCTAGCTAAACGACCTGTGGAGCGTTTCTCTTGTAACGATATGTATTTTAAACAGACCATTTTGACAAATCAGTTTCTTTTATTTTTGACTATTTATAACCTGCTAAATAAAATAAAATACTACATAAATAACCCAAATACACCTCAATGACTTAAGGGGGCCTCTAACAGCCATCATGTAGGGCATGTGAAAGAGGAGATCTGTAACGAAAAAAAAAGATTTTTACACACCCATTGTTGAGGTATGTTAATGAGATATTTTGTAATATCGTAGTAATATTGCATAATTTGTTTAATATTGCATAAATATTCTAGAAATATTGGTTTTAATTGCAACATAAATATTGAAAAATATTACACCCAGTGCAGTCAAATTAAAAAATAGCGTAGGAAAGTTCAGTTGAAGTCATTGGATTTTTACATAAGTCTTCCTTGAGGGCTGTTAAATAACCTCCTAAAAGCCACCGCCTGTAGGTGGTGAGCTCGAAGAGATAATGAGGGTTAACCACGCACGTTTGAAAGTCCATTGGTTCTCCTTTCCAAAAGGACCATACTTATCATGGTTATTATACAGGGTATGGTTTTATCAGCTCTTAATGTGAATACTGCATGTTATTTAAATCTCCGAAAATACGCTATATCATTTCTGGATAAACCGGAAGTGGGCAAAAAACGGCTACTCAGAAAAAACTTAAAAAACTAAGAAGCAGACTGTCGAACATCGCATTAAATTATCTCAGTTAGTTCAAAAGCTATATAGGTATATAAAGAGTCAAAATATAACGGGACACTCGGTATAATTCCACATGAATACAACACAACATTATTACTTATGTTAACCAAAACAAAAAAAAATATACACAAAAAATAATGTTACCAAGGCTGTACGTGTTAAAAATCTATATACCGAAGTATGAATTTTTCCTGCTTTCCGTACTGTGTAACTCCAAAACTAATTCTTATGCATTTTCTGTTACATGCTTATTAAAAATAATTATTAAGATTGTTTGATTAAAAAAGTAAAAATTCTTTTAAAACGAACAAATAAATAAAAATATTTTTACTATTATAACACCTTTATTCCTCATCAGAAATTTAAAATCGTGTATTAGGATAGCAGAAAAGGCTGAGGGTGGTTTTCTGATATCCTGATAGCTACATTTACATATTGGTTGCACCCGTATGTAGTAGACATTGATGACAAAATCTGTAATATCATCATTAATAGTGCTACGAGTTAACAGATGGCGTCCAGTTGTTACAAATTTAAAAAATGTTTCAAATTCAAGTTTGTTAAAAGTTAAACATTATTTTAAGTTATTTTATAACAATTTAACAATAACAATTATAACAATAAATTGTACGAGCCTCAATATATATTGCAACAGGAAACATATGCACTTCCTCTTAAAGCCAAAAGACAATTTGAATGTAAAATATGTAATTATAGATGTTCATTAAAAGGAAATCTCAAAACACACATGCTTACTCACAGCGGCGAGAAGCCATTTAAATGTACTTTATGTTATTATAAATGTTCATTAAAAAGTATCCTCAATAGACACATGCTTACTCACAGTAGTGAGAAACCGTTTGAGTGTAATTTGTGTAGTTGCAGGTTTTTACGAAAAAATCATCTTGAACAACACCTGTTTATTCATGATACTGATAAACCATTTACGTGTAATCTATGTGATTATAGATGCTCACGAAAAGGTTTGAATGTAAATTATGCAGTTATAAATTTTCATTGAAAAGTAAACTCAAAAGGCACATGTTTAGTCATAGTGGTGAGAAACCATTTGAATGCAGTTTAGGTGGTCATAAATGTTCAGAAAAAAACGATCTCAAAAGACATATTCTCATTCATGATAATAAGAAACCATTTGGATGTAGTTTATGTGATTATAGAAGTTCACAAAAAAGTAATCTTAAAGCACATGTGCTCACTCATAGTGGCGAGAAATCATTTCAATGTAATATATGTAATGTAAAATATTCAGCACAGTCCACTATCAAGAGACACTTGCTCACTCATAGTGGTGAGCAATCATTCGAGTGTTGTTTATGTGATTATAAATGTTCACAAAAGGGTAATCTTAAAAGACATATTTCTACTCACAATAGTGAGCTGCATTTGAATGTAATTTATGTGATTATAAATGTTCACAAAAATGTTACCTCAAGAGACATATGGTCATTCGTAGAGGTGAGCAGCCTTTTGAATGTAGTTTATGTAATTATAAATGTTCACAGAAAAATGATCTCAAAAAACACATTCTCATTCATAGTAATGAGAAACCATTCAATTGCTGTTTATGTGATTATAAATGTTCACAAAAAAGTCATCTGAAAGTACACATGCTCACTCATAGTGATGAGAAGTCGTGTGAATGTAATGTATGCAATTTTAAGTGTTCGGTGCAGTCTACTCTCAAGACCCACCTTCTCACTCATAGCGATGGTCAACCATTTGAATGTAATTTATGTGAATATAAATGTTTACAAAAGCGTTATCTTAAGAGACACATGCTCAGTCATAGTGGTGAGCAACCTTTTGTTTGTAATTTACGTGATTATAAATCTTCACAGAAATCTAGACTCGCAAAACACATAGTCACTCATAGTAGTGAGACACGATTAGAATGTAATATACATGAAGAAATTTAAATTGCATGTTGAGCAAGCAATAAAAATAGACACAAGTGTGTGTAACCTACCAAGAACATATTTAGGGTTTCCACGCATCTAAATTTGGTAAGACAGTCCTTCATTTGAACAATTTGTCATTCAACTGATGATATTGATCAATTCCTAGAAAACCTAAGCGTCATAGTTGATCAATGAGCAAATGGTACAATTTTTCGGTCTGTTTCCTGTGAGGTAGTTTGTAAGATATAGGTTTATTGGACGAAATCGGAAAATTGGAAGGTTTGGAGTTTCTGATCAGATGATGGAGAATTATTGGTGTTCTTCAAATAAAAAAATGGTAGATTCAAAACAATTTTACATTTGCTCAGTCTGGCAATTGTAAATAATAAATTATTTTGCTTATTATAATATATATTAGCAAACACCATCGGTTCTTCTAACCTTTAAAAATGTAATTCACTTAATTAATATAATAATCACATGGGTACAAACCTTAAAATTGTTTTCATAGCAAAAGAGAGCTGCTTTTATGCCAGGTGTTTTCTTCGCTTCAACTAACAATATGCACCGCATAGTGGCGCTAGCTAACAGGATCACTCTGTAGCATACAAACCCTGAACAAGCTCGTTATATTATATATGGATGTTTAATAAGTGTAATAAACTTTTCATTCCTAATTAAAGGAATGAAAAGTTTATTACACTTATTTACTTATTGTAACAAATCGGTACGAACAATAAATATAAATAACAAATTACTACAACAATAGACACAATTAGCACGAACGAAAATATATAATAGGATACCATACAAAATATTGATAAAACTATAAAAAAAGTATATAAATAGGTAAAATAGATAAAACTGGCTAATATAAGTTTTGTAAGTAAATAAACATAATTCTAATATATAAAATATCACAGATAATAGTTTTTATCACAGATAATAGTTTTTATCACAGACTAATAAGTTTTACAGTTTAGAAATTAGGTTTGTAGAACGTAGATATTTTAGTAACTTTAAAATACTTTCTTTATTATTGTTCAAAATTTCTGGTAGAGTATCAGATAAACCACAAGTTCTTCTCTGGTTGGTGTATTCATTACATTCGATAAGGATGTGTTCGACAGTAAGTGGAGTTATACACGTAGGACAATTAGACCTACTTCCCTCTGTTAATAGAAAGGTAGAAGTTAATCGGGTGTGACCTATTCTTAATCGACTTATTATTGCTTGTTCCATACGTGTAAGTGTAATCTCAGATTGTTGTAACTTGACACTCGGTTTTATATCTCTTAGAGCGGTAGTCTTTGTATTCCACGACGCTTGCCACTGAAGTTCTGATTTTTGCTTTATGTATGTTCTTGCGTCTTTTGGGCAAATCACATTTACATCATTCTGAATCCGAGCTGCTGCAGATTTTGCAGCTTGATCTGCTTTCTCATTTCCAGAGATGCCAATGTGACTTGGTATCCATATCCACACTATCTGTTTGCCTTCACTTATTAGTTTTGATAGTAAGGTGTGTATGTCTTGTACTATAGCTTCGTTGTTAAATTTGTTACTGATTGCTAACAGAGAAGACAAAGAATCTGTGCAAATTACATGAATATCGGACGTTGATTCTCGACATATACTTAACGCTTGCAATAAAGCATATATTTCGCATGTAAAAACACTTACAGTATGTGGAAGTGACCATGTAGATATATTATTGCCGTTGACTACGGCGCACCCCGCTCCTGACTCTGTTTTAGACCCATCGGTATAAAATACGTTGCACTGACCGTATGTATCGAGAATATTTAAAAAGTCCATTTTAATGACGTTACCAGCTGTTTCAGATTTATTATATTTCCGAAGATCGAAACGAATATCTATTGCTGGTACGGTCCATGGCGAAGTTTTGGGGTAGGCATTTAAATATAAACCAGCTTCGGGGATTTCCCATGCCCTAGAAGTGACGATGGATCTAACGGTCGCCGGTCTAGTACGCGTATCCTGTACTTGATAGAGGTCCAATAGAGCGCTGCTGACTAAGGACGATCGAATATGGTTATGCGTGCGATATAATGCCGCGACACGATAGTTCAATAGTAACCTTTGACGGCGTAGCCATAAAGGCTCTAACCCAGATTCTACGCATAAACTGTCTGCTGGGCTTGTTACAAAGGCCCCCATTATATAGCGTATTCCCATGTTATGTATTGTGTTTAAAATACTCAAACGGGATGGTCTGGCAGAGGAATATACCACACAACCATAATCGACTCGAGATAGAACCAAAGATCTGTACAGCATCAGCAGTGTCTGTTGGTCAGATCCCCAGTTTAGGTTTGACAAGCATCTAAGTATATTTAAGATACTATTACAACGGGCTTTCAGTTTACTGATGTGTAGCGTCCAGGTAAGTTTAGAGTCAAATATAAGGCCTAAATAACAAAAATTATCTACGTTTTTAATAGGTACCGAATTCATCTGAAAGTTGTGTTCCTGTTGACAGGTGCTTCGTTTGCGACAGAAATGTAGCGAGACCGTTTTCTCAGTTGAAATTTGAAGACCTCTATTAGTGGCCTCCGAGGATAGCTTAGAGAGTGCATTTTGTAAAATTTCTTCAATATTGTTGAAAGATTGTCCAAAAGTAAATATTACGATATCATCTGCGTAGGCACAGTATCGAACAGCTGTGTCGATGGATTCTAACAGTCCTTGTATCGCTATTATAAACAGAGTGGCACTTAGCGAGGAACCTTGTGGAGTCCCGTTTTTAATATTATAATTTTCAGATAAAACATTGCCAACTCTGACTCTAATGACTCTGTTGTCAAGGAACGACTTTACGAATTTAGGTAAGTATCCTTTTATTCCCCATTTATTTAGTTGTTCTAATATTGTACTGTGCCTGGCAGTATCAAATGCACTTTTCAAATTTATAAAAATAGCTGTTAGGTGAAGACCTGCAAGAAAACTTCCTTGAACAGCATTTTCAATATACACTAACGCATCTGTCGTAGAGTGTTCTCTACGGAATCCGAATTGATACTTGCTTACAATTTTCTAGATTCAAGCAGCCATGATAATCTATTGGTAACCATCCGTTCCATTAATTTACAGATGCAACTTGTAAGAGAGATTGGTCTAAAGCTTGATGGGCTTGTTGGTATTTTTCCTGGCTTCAATATGGGGATTATAGTGGCTTCTTTCCACGATTCTGGTAAAATACCAGTTTTCCATATGTTATTATATATATTTAACAAACCAATTTTTGCGTTTTCAGATAGATGCTGAAAAAATGCATTTACGACGCCATCACTGCCTGGTGCTGTGTTGTTGCTTTTTCCAAGTGCCTCGTTTAGTTCGTCAATACAAAAGAGACGGTTGTATTCATGTTCTTGCGGTGTATTGAAATCTATGAAATCATCCTCGTTATTGACTTGAGCTGCCTCTATATTGCACAACTGTGCAAAATGCTGCGCTAGATGGTTAGCAACATCTTGTTGATCACTTATGATTTCATCATTTATATTTAAAGTAATATTGAAGCAACTACGGTTTCCAGCAATGGCTCGTATTCGTTTCCACACTTCACCAACATCAGTAGAAGTGGAAATACTAGATACATATTCCTGCCACGATTTGCTTGGATGGTTTTCCGGCATTTTGCCCGAGCTCTTTTAAAGTTTATTAAGTTGTCAATAGTAGTGTTTCTTTTTAGAAGATTGAGTGCTCGTTTCTTTTCAGCAACAAGAGACCGGATTTGCTCGTTCCACCATGGAACTACTCGTCTGTGTGGAATACTTTTTGTTTTTGGGACATGTACTGTTGCTGCTTCTACTATGAAATTGGTGATGTCGGGCATCGTTAATTCTGTATTAGATGAGGCCATCAACGTGTCTACACATTCTTTATATGCATTCCAATCAGCTTTGTTTAAAATCCATTTTTGTGGAATTGCCGTGGGAGCGTTGACAGAACTAGGTTTTTTAATAATAATCGGAAAATGATCACTAAAGTGTAGATCTGGGTCCGTAGGAAAAACTAAAGTTGTCGATAAAGATGGAGTGCAGAGAGTTAAATCGATAGCACTGAACTGTCCAGTCGATACATCGAAGTGTGTTGGATTACCATTATTAAGAAGACATATATCCAGTCTGTCAACTAGGTCCTCAACAGCCCTACCCTGTCTATCGTTTTTATAAGACCCCCACGTGAAGCTGTGTGAGTTAGAATCCCCACAAATTACATAGGGATGGGGTAACTGACTGACCAGATCTTTGAACTCCTCAGTACTCCATGGTGCGTTTGGGAAATATATATTACAGATAGTAAGAGGCTTTGGATAAGTTATAGTACGCATTGCGATGGCTTGCAGTTCGGTGTTAAGTAACAAGTTGCTGTAAGGTATATTTTCTTTTATGAGCATGGCAACGCCTCCATGAGCACGTTCTCCATCTGTAGCATCCTTTCGTAGTAGAAAATAGTTCTTTAGTTCGTAGTTCTGATTGTAATTAAATTTAGTTTCTTGTATGCAGAGGCAGTCAGGGTTATATTTTGAAACTAATAATTGAATTGAACTTAATTTGTTAAAAAATCCACGACAATTCCACTGTAAGATAAATGTATTATAATCCATTGTAGATAAATATTTTAAGATGTACCTCTACGGGGTTTGCCTTTCGGCCAGCCTCGTTTTTTCTTTTTTACTTTATTTAATATCGTCCGTTCGATGGACTCCAGGCTTGATTCGATAGTTCGTTCATCTTCTGTATTATTACTTAGTTGTGAAAATTTCCTTTTATCTTTTACACCAGTGTTAGCATCAATTACTGTACTTGTAGAAGCTGTTACTATAGTTGAATTTACTTTAGGAGTAGATATTTGACTATTATTTCTCTCTTCATCACTGCTGGCGATTTCGGAGGTAGTAGTTCTTCTTACTAAGAGAGCATTAGTTAGCTTTGCCAGTTCTTTTTTAATAATACCTCTAATTTCAGGAATTAGTGTACGTAAAGGATCTGCTTCTAATTGGGTGGTAACTTGAGCATAGGATCGGGATGGGACAGTGAAGGAATTAGACATACGTTTTGCTTCCGTATATGATACCCTATGAACAGTTCTAATTTCCTGTATTCGCATCTCTTGCTTGAATACCGGACATGACCTTGATGTCGCAGAATGATTATCTTTACAGTTAGGGCAGCTAAAGGGTTGCGTACAAGGTTCACCTCTATGTGAGGGATTACCACAGATACATAATTCAGATTTATCACAACCAGAGGATACATGACCAAACGACTGACACCTATAACAACGGACAGGAGGGGGTATATAGGGTCTTACATTTAAATGGTAAAAGGCTGCGGTAATGCTTCTCGGTAACTTAGGTGTGTTAAACGTAAGGATATGATTAGGAGTATCGACAAGTTCTCCATTCCTCCTGCTTTTAATTCGTTTAACTTCTATAACACCTTCATGTTTTAAACCCTCTTTTATCTCTTCCAACGTGCAATTTAGGAAATCCCGACAGTAAACTACTCCTTTAGATGTATTCAGTGACATATGAGGATACACTTTAACCTCATAATCACCAAAGCGGGAAACTTCTAACAATCTCTGCGATTGAGCGTTAGATACAGTCTCTATCAATATCATGCCTTGTATTCTCTTAACTATCTTCGTTCTACCTATAAGTCCGTAGATAACCTTTGATATAACAAAAGGACTAGTTGTAGACAAAAGGGGGTGGAGCCGGGAAACTCCGTTGCTTCAAGGGGCACTTTTGAAACGTTGTTTGTTTTATCATCACTCATCATCATAATTTTAATTTTGTTTAAGTATGTGTGTAAGTATAGTGTGTGTGTTTTCCAATCAATTAACTGTTTGACAGTTTAAGGAACCAGCAACAGCCAAAGGATTCCAAAGAACCCGACTCTGGTGGCCTCGACGGAGCCCCCCGCATTATACCGCAAGGTTCCCGGTCCAGGCGCCACCTGGCATTACGGCATAAGCGAGATTTTCGCAAGTTGATAGGGCAGCCAGGTCATGTTGGCTAGACCGACCCGGGCCCCTGTACTACCTTGCAGCCTGGGAGTGCACACCCCGGAACCCATATTGTGCGTTTTATAACGCGAAAATTTAATTTCACCCTTATCTGTTGTTTCAAGAACCCAATTACTGGGTAGTAATGTTGCCAACCCACTTTGATTGAACCCATTTTTGTAACTGACGGTAAGCGACTGATGTGACTATTTAAACTATACCCCCACCACTTTTAAAACGTGTATTATAGATACCCTCTCTATACTCTTCTTTCAAAACTGGAGCGATTACATTTTCCACGTAGCTTATTCGTCTCTGAAATCGTACCCTATCCCTTGCTATTATCTCCCATTGACTTCTGCGTGCTTGACGATGTGCATACTCCCATGTTAACATGTAATGCATTTTGTTTTTACTTTCATCAAATGTCACTAAACCACCCATTTAATCCGTCCTCTATTAAGTCATATGTAAAGTCCCTTAGATGTTGCGCAATGAGCTTTTTTACCAAACACTCATCACAAATCACACCTCTAATGAAGTCTTGACACAACTGCACGCCTTTTCTATATCGTTGTGTTAACTCTTGACAATATTCTGGACTGAATATCCCGGTACCATGAACAGCTTCGTGTGCCGCATCCTCCTCTAGCGCTTCTAATTCACACCGTAGTTTCACCACAGCATTCAGTTTATCAATAGCTTTGCTTGATACGTCTTCACTGTTACGCGTCTCCATTGTATTTCACTACGTTACACCTAGACCATGTGTTCTTATATTCACCCGCCCCCCACCCTTTCCCCTCTTCATTCTTCCATTACGCAATACACCTTTTGACTTCCACATCCACTATTACCTTTTCTGGTAGATAATACACAACTTCTAGCATTCCAAACACGTTCGGGATTTGCATCTTCATTAATGGTTCCAATATGTTTGTGATGTTCACTATGCAGTCACCCGGCATGTCTACAACACCATCTATTATGCTATGGTAGAAATTGAAAAATTCCAAACCCTTCAGAAGGTTTAATCGATATGTTAGTAACGGTATTAACTGCCACAGCTCATATAAGGACTACCACGCTAAATACAATTCATCATCTCCTGCATCAGTTATCTTTATGATTTTTGTTTTATCGTAATTTCTGTTAACACGCTCAAACGAGATAGTTTTTGTACCCATTTTCAAAGGAACCCCGACCTCTTCTCCTGCTTTAAAGTATTTATTAATGACTCCTTCATTGGTTATTAACGCGTTCCACTCCGTTTCATCAAACAGCATGCACTGATTCTTTACTCCAGCTACTTTTATTACAGGAGTGAATCCCAAATGAGCACATAATCCAACAAATACAACTTTACTTTTTGATTTGTTTAAATAAAACACTGATTGATTCACTAGCGGTGTCCATTTAGCATCCTTAGGAAGCTCGTTTGGAACCATCAACTGCTTTTCTAGAGCTTGCGCTTTCGCATTCTCAATTGATTTAGCGAGGCTTTCCATTGTAACACTGCACTGTACACTGCAACTGCAAACGCTTTACTCTTCCCATACATGCAACTTGCTATATATATATATATATATATATATATATATATATCTAAAGCTTGACCTTGAATGGTGTTTGATGACCTTGAAGAGTGGTTTTGAGTTCAAGGTCAAAACATTGTTGCCATACTGATGGCCTTGAGAATGCGGTGTTGACATATTGATGACCTTGAGAATGCGTTGTTGCCATATTGATGGCCTTGAGAATGCGGTGTTGACATATTGTTGACCTTGAGAATGCGGTGTTGCCACGTTTACGTGACAGAGATAGATTCAAGGTCACCATGTGTTAGAGAGAGATAGGTTCAAGGTCAAGGTCAGGAATGGGGGGCGGTTCCAGAACTCTCAATTTTTTCCCTACTTCTAACCAATTATGGAAGATCATTAATGAAATAGGAAATTCACAAAAAGAGAAGAAAACAGTAGACTGTATAAAGGATACCAGTGATAATGAAATAATCAATCCAAAAGACATAGCAGACTACTTTAACTATACATTCATTAAAATGGGCGAAACACTGGCAAGAAACATAACATCTGACCCTAATTATCAACCTCTGACGCAAACATTACATAACAGTTTCGTTTTGCTCAGAACTGACAAAAATGAAATCAAAAACACAATTTCACAACTTAAGTGTAAGAAATCTCCTGGAAATGATAACATTTGACCCGAAGTATTAAAGCAAATCTCAAAATACATTGAAGAACCACTAGCATATGCATTCAATAAATGCATAGACAGCGGAGTATAGCCAACTACCTTCAAAAAGGATATTGTAATACCTGTATTTAAAAAGGGTGATACTACTCTCCCTACCAACTACCGAACTATCTCCTTAATAACTTCTCTGTCAAAAGTCTTCGAAAAGCTAATCGAAAACCGTCTCCAAATTTTTTTAAGTAAACACAACTTGCTTTCACCACAACAATATGGATTCAGAAGACAAAGATCAACTGAAGATGCTATACTGGAACTTACAAAAAAGATCTATAGTGCTCTGGATAACAGTAAACCTTGTTTATGTATATTCTTAGATCTTTCAAAGGCCTTCGACACAGTCAGCCATAGCTTACTACTTGAAACGCTAGAACAAATTGGTATAAGAGGAGTAGTACAACAATTTTTTAAAAGTTACTTATCAGGTAGATCTCAATTTGTAAAAAATAACAAAACAGATAGTGAAACAATGGAGATAAAATATGGTGTTCCACAAGGATCAGTTTTAGGACCCGTACTGTTTAATGTGTATATAAACGGCCTTTTCTCTGTTGAGAGTAAAGGAGAAATAATGGGATTCGCTGACGATACTTCCATTTTCTACTCTGAGGACACGTGGCAAACCTTAAAAGAAACAGTAGAATCAGATTTCCCAAAAATCAAAGATTGGCTAAATTATAGACTATTGACATTAAATGTGGACAAAACTCACTACCTACCCTTCCACTGCAATTCATCTTCAGCACCTTCTTTCAACACATTACATTTTTCCACGAATATCCAAAAGTATACAATTAAATCAGTCACCAATACCAAGTACCTGGGAATATATTTTGACCAATATATGAGGTGGGATATCCACATTCAATTTACTTGTAATAAACTACGAATGATGTTGCCAAGATTTCGATTCCTTACCACGATTTTGATTTACAAGCAGCTAAAACTCCTTTATCAAGCACTGGTTGAAAGTCACCTCCGATACGGACTTATAGGATAGGGTGGTGCCTTAAAGACACACCTGAATTCTTTAGAGGTTATCCAGAAAAGACTTTTGAAAACAATCCTGAAAAAAGATTACACGTACTCATCTAATTTACTTTTCAAAGAAGCAAATGTATTCAATATACGACAACTTTATTTTTTCAAAGTTGTTTCTCTATACCACAAGAAGAAACATTTTCATCTACAGAGACATACGTACAACACCCGACAAAGACTTCATACGGTACCTCAAATGCAGAAATCAATTGGTCAACGCTCGTACATTTACCTTGCTCCAAAGTTTTACAATATAATTCCTGAAAGCATAAAAGTGATCACTAATATACATCAATTTAATCCAGCATTAAAGCAATTTGTATCTGAACAGCAATTGGTGTGTAATGCATTTCACTAAGAAGATCCAGACAACATGATGCGCATGCTTCGTTTTAAAGCCTTATTTTTTTATTATTATTTATTATCAACTTAAGTATGTTACCTTAAAGAAAAAAAAAGCAAAAAATAAGTATTTATAGTGATATAATTATTAATAATATTAAATATTAATATAATAATTAAGTAGTTTTTTTACAAGTAATAAGATTTATAAGTAAATTACTAAAAAGAAAATATGTATATTGTTTAAGCATATAGTATATACCTAAATATAGTATTAGATGTATACACAGTAGAGTTAGTTTACAAATACTTTTATCATTCTTTTCCCTCGAAACAAGCGTCAACTCGCTTATCGAGTATTTAATATTTATTATTTTTAGTAGATTTAATCTTCAGTGAAGAAAATGTATGTATGTTATATTATCTATAATAAATATTATTATTATTATTATTATATATGCATTGCGCATGCAGTCCTATGTTTACAGTAACGCCATAAAACTTGAATTTTTGGAGAGTAACTTCATAATTATGTAGTGGCAAACCTGTTTTTTACTGTCAGATATGCGCTCTTGCGATTTCAACTAACAATTATTACAAAAATCAAAATAAATCGATCACTTAAAATCATGCTGACATAGCATTACGTTTATTTACTAACTAATCTTATTTTAAACTACAAAAGATGCAACACGTCTGTTCATGTTATCAAACACTTTCTGTAGAAGGTGAGGTGTAACGTTATCACATTCTTTCACAACTTTTGTTGTAAATCTTCTAGAGTATATGCAGCGGTGTCTTAAGAATGGTGTTTAACCATGAGCCACATAGGGTCGGGCATTATCCTGCTGAAAGTAACCATATTGCAGTTCCTTGTCGTCGACTTGATCGATAAACCAATTCAGAATGGTGTTCTAGTATCTTTTGGTAGTGATAGCCTCTTCAAAAAAATGAGACCGACCAATATCCTTCGCAAAAGAGCTAGTCAAATGACGCTTTTGTGCCAATTTGGCATTTGAGATGTTACTGTTATGTTCTTATAAGATACCCTTCGACAACGTTCATTAATATAAAAGACGAGAAAAAACAATTTTCATAGCTATGAAGGACTACCATGAACCTACGAGCCTTGAATTATGGAGTAATCATGCAAACTATTAATCTATCGAGACTGGCTAAACCTAAGGGCTAAACAATTGGGACGCACCTATACTTTCGGATTAAAAATCGCACTTTTTATCATGTAAAATAAGGGAGATATGAGCATTTATAAAAATCTTAATAACGACGTTTCTACCAATACAACCGGGGCGTCGGCGTCGGCGTCGGAGTGGCGATGTTCTGTCTAATGCATTCCTGACTGGTAGCAACTACGTCATCACCCCACAGGACAACATGTTTACAAGCGTTTCTCTTGTAACGATATGTATTTTAAACAGACCATTTTGACAAATCAATTTCTTTTATTTTTGACTATTTATAACCAACCTGCTAAATAAAATAAAATACAGAGCATTGTAGCCTCAGAGACTTTTGATCAGAATAATGTAAACTAAAACGTATCACAATTTCAGCTAATTTGACCGGTATCCAATATCCGTAAGAAACGCGTGGGGTTCTTTGCACAACGGCACTCATTATAGGCTTGGTGCGTTCCTGTACACAATATACCGCAATCTGCATCCTTTAATTATTTACTAATATTGTTAATGCTAGTTGTTAGGCTAATTCATATGCATTTTCTGTTACATGCTTATTAAAAATAATTATTAAGATTGTTTGGTTAAAAAAGTAGAAATTCTAATAAAACGAACAAATAAATAAAAATATTTTTACTTATTATAACACCTTTACCTATTCCTCATCAGAAATTTAAAATCGTGTATTAGGATAGCAGAAAAGGCTGAGGGTGGTTTTGCTGCTCTCCTGATAGCTACATTTACTTATTGGTTGCACCCGTATGTAGTAGACATTCATGACACAATCTGTAATATCATCATTAATAGTGCTACTAGTTAACAGATGGCGTCCAGTTGTTACAAATTTAAAAAATCTTTCAAATTCAAGTTTGTTAAAAGTTAAACATTATTTTAAGTTATTTTATAACAATTTAACAATAACAATTATAACAATAAATTGTACGAGCCTCAATATATATTGCCACAGGAAACATATGCACTTCCTCTTAAAGCCAAAAGACAATTTGAATGTAAAATATGTAATTATAGATGTTCATTAAAAGGAAATCTCAAAAAACACATGCTTACTCACAGCGGCGAGAAGCCATTTAAATGTACTTTATGTTATTATAAATGTTCATTAAAAAGTATCCTCAATAGACACATGCTTACTCACAGTAGTGAGAAACCGTTTGAGTGTAATTTGTGTAGTTGCAGGTTTTTACGAAAAAATCATCTTGAACAACACCTGTTTATTCATGATACTGATAAACCATTTACGTGTAATCTATGTGATTATAGATGCTCACGAAAAGGTTTGAATGTAAATTATGCAGTTATAAATTTTCATTGAAAAGTAAACTCAAAAGGCACATGTTTAGTCATAGTGGTGAGAAACCATTTGAATGCAGTTTATGTGGTCATAAATGTTCACAAAAAAAACGATCTCAAAAGACATATTCTCATTCATGATAATAAGAAACCATTTGGATGTAGTTTATGTGATTATAGAAGTTCACAAAAAAGTAATCTTAAAGCACATGTGCTCACTCATAGTGGCGAGAAATCATTTCAATGTAATATATGTAATGTAAAATATTCAGCACAGTCCACTATCAAGAGACACTTGCTCACTCATAGTGGTGAGCAATCATTCGAGTGTTGTTTATGTGATTATAAATGTTCACAAAAGGGTAATCTTAAAAGACATATTTCTACTCACAATAGTGAGCTGCCATTTGAATGTAATTTATGTGATTATAAATGTTCACAAAAACGTTACCTCAAGAGACATATGGTCATTCGTAGAGGTGAGCAGCCTTTTGAATGTAGTTTATGTAATTATAAATGTTCACGGAAAAATGATCTCAAAAAACACATTCTCATTCATAGTAATGAGAAACCATTCAATTGCTGTTTATGTGATTATAAATGTTCACAAAAAAGTCATCTGAAAGTACACTGAGAAAAAAAAAGTGTTAAGTTAATGGTTAAAATATTTAAATAACAGTTTTTGCACTTTAAATACAATCAATGTGTTAATTGCATTTATCGAAACATTATCAAAATGTCAATTTATATTACTTGATTTGATGAATTCACATTGTTGATTCAACCAAGGCAAGCAGTTACCATGAAAAATGCAGATGGTTGACCAAACTCTTTTAGAAACTTACTTTGGCAAACAATGCTATTGATTTAATTGCCTTGTTGTATCCAAATGTGCATCTCAAATTGTTAAACTAACATTTAAAAAATTCTTTTAATAGCTTCTACGCTACTGAAACAATATTTCCTATTTATTAAAACAATTTTTTTTAAATTGAAATAAAATAAGTAAAACTTTGGTTGTGTAAGTTTTGTCATTTGAAATAACATACAAAACATATTGAATCAACAGATTAAGATTATTCTCTGAATATGTATATGGGAGTTGAAAAGTAGGTACAGTGCTGGCCGAAAAAAGGAAACGATTCTTGAGTTTTGACTTGACTTTTAGTGTTTAGTTATGACTTTTTTTGAAATAATAATAATAATATATTTCTGCAAGACTTTAGTTTTAACAATTCTTATATTTGTCTGTAAGTCTTGCAGAAATACCTAGGTATTATTATAATATTGCAAAAGAATACAAACTACCCACTTAAAATTAAGCCAAAACCTGCAATAATGTAGTGTAGTATCCTTAGTACTTTAAAATCATAGAAAGCAACATATTGTATTTGACCTGAACAAGATATAAATATTTAAAAGCAGTTTGAGAATTTGAGGGGAATTAGATGAATTAGATCAATTTAAATTAGATGTGTTGTTTATTATATATTTATTTACATAAGCTTTGCATTTATTTAATAAGTGCTCTTTATATTTTTTTAATAAATGATGTCATATTCATATTTAACATACCTACATACAGTTTACCAGTATTAAGCCTCACACTGTATTGAAAGGTACTTAGGTATTAATAAAAACGAGTTCTAAATTAGATAATTTATAATATATTGTTTCAAAAAGAAAATAAAATAATTATATAAAACAAAAAGTAACTGAATACATGCTAATACAGTATAGTACACATGCATCTATAATTGTTAACCATTTCCTAATACACTATCAAAAACTATCAGGCCTTGCATAGTAAACAAAAATTTGTTGCAAATTTTCTTAATTTGAGCTTCTTAACTATCTAAGTCTTGAAACTTATTTGAGAAAGAAAAAAACTCACTAAAATAAGAAGCTTATTGTCAACTGTACAGTAAAATAAAATATTTTTTGAACTATTTTCGACTATTTTGCAGCTTTTTTCAACTAATATATAAAACTTTACGTTAACAATAGTATAATAATAGTAATTATAATAAATGAATATTTTCGTTAAGTAGTCCTTAAGTACAAGTAGTAATAATGCAATTTGTGTAAATAATTTTTCTAATTATTAAGAATTATAAAAAGTTTGTGATCAACAATATATATTACTGTTGGAGAAATACTGCAATGTAAGTTAGCCCATTCTTTACATAACAAATCTTCAGTTTTCTCAACTTCATATGCCTGAAAATGCCTATTGAATTCTATAGTTTTTAACTTGTACAGAATAAAGTATACCTCATCCGTGTTTTTATTTACAACAATTGTATGAACACCTCCAAAAATTGGCATGAAATCAACAAAGTCGACTACTACCACAAGGTCTGGAAAATATTTTACACCATTAATCTTTACCCACATAGGAGCAAAAAACTGATTAGATACATTAAAATTAAGAAAAGTATGAAAAACTTCATATTCTAAGCTATTTTCCATAAAAGATTTGCTTTCTGGTCCAAAGTCAATCACATTCTTGAAACCACTTCTAATTATTAAACGATGAGAGAAATTGAATTGATTTTTCAAAGCAATGGTATATAAGATATTTTTTCTTGAAGTTACTGCATTTGCTGTTGCTTTTAGTTGTTTATGTTTAGTTTCAAATCGCATTGATGATATGTTAGTCAATGGGCCGATTGCACACAATAAACGAGGATAGTGAGTGATAAAATGGTGTTTTGGTTTTAACCTTCCAAAATATTCAATATATAAAGCATGATGTTCGGTAATGAGTGTCTTTAATAGTTCCATATATTCTGGATGTATAACTCTGCTAGTAACAATATCAATTATTTCCATTAAAACTAAATACAGTTCCCATAAATGATTGTTAACTGGAATACAATCTCCAATAATTAATGAAAAATTCTTAGCCAAAGAGCTCATTTCAGAAGCTGACATAATCAAGTGTTTATTTAATATTTGGGATCGGGGTATTGCTGAAGGTTTATTTTTATCAAGAAAATTGAAAAACTTGATTCGGTTATTTAAGATTTCAAGAGTAAAGAATTTATCAATATATATAAAGTTATACAACATATTCCCAAAATCATATCTGCAAATACCTTCCCAAATATCATGCATTATATCACAACTTAAATTGCTATTCATATGAAAATTTGGCAAGGAATGCCAAATGCACTTTTCTTTTAATCCATAACTCAAAAGAGATAAATCGTTGTCATAATTTTCAGGTGTACGTAAGTCAATAACAATTTCAGACAAGCTATAACTGGCTTCATCTTTAGTACATCGGCAAAACCTACAATAGTAATTTGAGTTAAAACTTTCATTTAAACCTAGCATTGAATGGATAGATAAATTATCTCCTAATATTAATGCCAAACTAAAATAAACAGTGTGAGATCCAGATTCAGTATTTATTACCAAACCATCGTTTTCTAGTGAAATTAGTTCATTAATAATATTTTGAAACACCTTTTTATTTCCGAAAGACTTGACATCATCAGTGTGTGAAAGTTGTAGCAGAAAAATGTTGTCTAAATGAGAAGCATGTTCCGGTGGCAAGCAGCCTAGAGAAAAATATACACCACACACTTTATAAATGCCAGCATGGCTTCCTAACGGATTATTAATTTCAAAGTCGTCGGCATATAATAAAATAGGTAAAACAATTTTATCTTTAAATTGCCTCAGAGTATTTTCCCATAATTCACCCTGTATTAAATTAGACGTATAAAGTGATTTTCTTAAGTCCTCCATATAAGAGGAAATAGAATACCATTGGTAATTCTAAAAACGATTTTAGTGTTTTTTGAATAGGTATATACTGGCAAGTGCTGTCAATAAATTCCATTACAATTCTGGACTGAACCTTTTTGTCATTCATTCTCTGGCCCACTGTTAACGATATAGGAGTAATGAATGTATTTGTTAATGTGCAAATACTCAGAATCAAAATCTTTGAAAATATTGTTCAGTAAATTTAACATCGCATCCAGTTCTTTATTTTCAGAGATTTGTGTTTTACATACATCTATATTTTTTTTCAAAATTTCGATAGGTTTATTTAATAAGTCAGATACATCTGATATAATTTTTTGTACTATGTTTCTAGGGAATGAGTAATCACTATATAGGTAATTTTGAAACAAGAATCATACGTTTTTCTTGCAAGCAACTCTGAAATTCCTCGTAGAGGTTTTGTTCGGCGTAATTATCATCAACATTAGCATTACAATTACCATCATCATTGTTAAGTGAAATTTGATCTTGTGGAGAAGTGTTTTCTAATGTCTGACTTTGGTTTAAAATAATTTCATCACTTTTGTGTTTTAATTGAAAATGACGTTTTAAGTTATACACATTCTGGAAAGTTCTTGTGCAAAGTTTCTGTTTACATGCAAAGTGTGTTAGAAAGTTATGATTAATTTTAATATGTCTAAACATAGAGTTTATAAGACTAAACTCCTCATTACAAATAGGACAAGTTAACATGTTTCACAAAATAGAAGTAAAAAGTGAACAAAAATGCTTCTATATAGATAACACAAATAAAAGTTCTATTTTATCTAAGCATATACGCTTTACAAAAAAACAACAAAATGGGCAGTGTTTTTAGTATTCAGAACTATATCAGTAATTACACATGCATACTATAATAAAAACATCAGAGAAGATAACCTTTAAGAAAAAATTATAAGTTTTCTAATTCATTTAATGCTGTCAATACTGCAGGGATTGTAATAGTAGATGATTCTATCTTATACAATGCACGTTCAATTAGTAACCAAATATGTTCAGATTCCTTAGGATAATTTGCATTTAAAGTATGAAGAGCTTTAAACATTAAATCAAAACCTTGCAATACTGAAAACATCTTATACTTATAATTATCAATTACTAAATAACATTCTGTTATGCTTGAAAATGCAGCACCAATAACAATCAAGTATGGTTGAACTGTTAAATTTAGACTTCCTAGTTTGGCTCTCCTTTTTAAAATAAATTCATCAATATTTCCAGATGTCTGAAAAAATAATTGGTATAGTATTAAGGGTGGATTATATAAAAGTGGAGTCATTTTAATCAGTGTTAACTCCTTGGGAACAATTTTTGCAAACAATTGTCTAGAAATTAAACTCGGTTTAAAATTGGCCCTCTTTTATACAATCCAAGTTTACTTAATTCTATGTAAAAAGTAATATAACTGGTTTTAAATGAAAATAAGACAAAGTAAGAACTAATTTATAAAATTTCCACATATTCCAAAACATCTAATTTGAGAATGAGACAAAACTTACTGAAACCAAATTAACTATGCTCTCCTGGCATTCTATAGTGCTTGGTTTCCAATGAGCCTTTTTACATCTAATTCGTCCTTTAGGTGGAAACAGCATTGCCAAACTTGCAATTTGAATTGCATTTGAGGAATCTACACATTCAATCAAATATAAAAGTGACATTGCACAATAACTCTATTTTTTATCACCTTGACTGATTCGACTTTCTAAGGGAGCCATGAACTCTTCAGCGCTTGTATCTAGTTTGTGCAAATTTTTGACTCCTTCATAAAATTGTTCCCATTTTTGGTTTTCTTTTATAAGAGAAATGATATGACACTCAGGAAAATATTGTTGAAAATCATATTCAATCTAACAATAAAAAAATAAACAATATATTCAAGGAAATGAAAACATGTCTTGTACTTAAATTTAACTTACAAGTTCGTGAATATTTTGATGTTTCAGTATAGGCCAGTCTCCTATGAAGTCTTCTATTGTTCGACTTTTAGCATCTAATTTTCTTAAAGGAAATGTTTTTTGCCAATTCAAAAGTACCATGTCCCACGGTTCCTGGTATAATTTTAACCAATCAGCAATAGGACGAAGTTCATCTAAAAAATAAAATAAATAGCTATGTAATATGTAGCAATTAGAAACCATTATTTGTTGTAGTACCTGTGTTTATGTCAGGAATTTGTGCTTGGTTATCGGTAATATTATTGATTGTCATTTCTTTAAAAAGGTTGTAGGATCGTTTTAAATTTCTATATTTGTCAATAAGTTTTCCTTTTGCGTTAATGGGTGGTGTTCTTTTGGTGCCAGGTACACGTGGAATATAATATGTTGACATTGTTTCATTTGGAAAAAGTTGACAAATTTTTTCAGATAATATGTCGAAATCCAAAGGAATCAGATTTTTATTTCTAATATAAACAAATACTGTTTTTTTAATTGCAAACTTAAATAAGGGGTCTAATTATCATACCTGTTTTCAGACATTAATCCATTAACAAGTATATAAGTTAGCTGATTTCTTAATTTCCTTGATAATCGTTTATCCCTTTCATAACTGTTCAATATGAATCTTCCAGAAACAGTTCTATTTAAGAACTGCTGCAAATCTAACTTGTAAACTGTACGAAAAGCTCTCTGAAGGTTTTCTTTTCCACAGAATGCCCTTTGTTTTGACGAAGAAATGCGAAATGCATTTGCTATTTCATCTATGTTGTCACTTATTGCTTCTTCATTGCTAATATTGGTAGAAGTTGATGAGGAAGGAGATGCAAGATCCACTTGATTAATTACATTCACATTGCTTAGTGAAAGAGGAGATGAGCTAACAGGAGCTAGATCCTAAATATATAAGAATTAATGCGCTGGTGATCATTTATTTATAAAATTATTACTATCACAGCTGGCTGTATATTTACTAATATTTGTCAAACTGCTCAAAAAGTAGGTATATACTACTTACGTTGGAATCAAACACAATTGACATATTCATCACATCTTGATCTCTGTATTGTTTTAACTTGGCTGAAAATTTCATTCGAGGTCCTATTTTAGGTACTAATTCTTTTAAAGTTTGAAAGTCTAAGCATAAAAGTGCCTCTTCATCGATTTCATCATCTATGAGAACACAAATTTTCCAATTTTCAAGTGTCATTATCTAACAATATGCAATTCTTTTAAAAAACAGATACTGTTTGTCTCATTCTCAATTACAGATACAATATGAGACAGTCCATGGTAGAAGTAACCTCAAACAAATGTTTCAGGAGAAACAAAAGTAATTAATTTTGTAAATTTTGTAATGTTAAAGATAGGACAACCGGCATTGGCCAGCAATGAGCCTCACTTTTTCAAAAGAGTGAGAACGTGAGTGGAGAAGGGAGTAAGAAGTCAGGAGAGAAAATGGGAGACAGTAAAAAAGAGAACATGGGAGAGGTGGTGAAAGAAGGAGGAGGGTGAGGGAGGAAGATACAAGGCGTTTTGTTTTTCAGAACGAATCTTTTAAATATATTCTGATAAAATTACATACAAGAAGAAACTGTTATTTTTAGGATTTTTCAGATGAAATAAAAACAATTTTCTTTAGTATGGTTTCATGTATCAGATTAAACTAACATCGCAGTTTTGACCTTAGTGAAATTAATGTCCCTTTCCACATGAACTATCACATATATTATTAAATTAACATGAAGTAGCAAAATAAAATAAATATGAATACCTTCAAATACAGACACTAAATCTGGAAAGCCCCATTCTGTTAAGAGGGTCTCCATCTTAGCGAACAGCAATTATACAGTGACCAGCATACAGCAAACTTTAAGATAAATAACTTCGTTAAAAGTGTGTGTTTCAGCAATGTGTACCTGCAATAGAAGTTTATTTGAACCTTTTTTGTTTTGTTTCTATTACATACCTACATTTCACATATTTTAATATTACTAATATAAAAATAAAGTATAAAGATGGAATGTATAATGAACTGTACAACGTATATGTATAAACACACGTACATACTTGTAGTTCATAATAACATGAATGCCTGTATCCTATATCACATTATAAATAAAGAACTAAAGAGCTAATGAAATAATTTACTAATAAATTTTTAATTATGTAGTGTGGTAATGCACAGAATGTTAAATATATCTTATATGAACTTACCTGAACAAAATTTGCAATTTTTTCAACCACGTTACCACGAACCAACAGGAACCAGCACAATAATAATAATGTAACCCCATACAATCAGCTAGAGTAACAACACTATATGAGGTGAAAATTGCAAACGCGATAAAAAAACGTGTCGTATCATCGCGTCGCCTGCTCTTTTGTTTATAATATTATAATAAAACATTCCACAGCAAAAATGCGCAATTTGTAATTGAATTATTTCTGAAGCTTCAAATAACAAACAAAAGTGTTGAATAAAAGTTTTCTGGAGTTGAATAAAATGCATGAAAGTATTTGCAGAAATAAATAAGATGATCATATTTAACCAGTGTTACGTATTAAAATAATACACTGGACATTTACAAGAATTATTATTTTAATTGAGTTAAATATAAGACTATTTAAGTCAATATTTTATGGTTTTCTAACCAACCAAGTCATAAACAACGTTTTACATTAAACAATTATTAGCGTTGTAACAAGTTCTTATTTCTTAATTTAAGTAGATGCGAATGTTCATAGAACTATCTTTGTTTAAGCAGAACAAAATGTATATTCAAACTAAAATATATTTCTATATGAACATTCTTTTTGTCAACTCAAAATCAGTCAAGAATTGTTCATAAAACTGTTGAATTAAACGTTTCATTTCTCTCAGTGTACCTACACATGCTCACTCATAGTGATGAGAAGTCGTGTGAATGTAATATATGCAATTTTAAGTGTTCGGTGGAGTCTACTCTCAAGACCCACCTTCTCACTCATAGCGATGGTCAACCATTTGAATGTAATTTATGTGAATATAAATGTTTACAAAAGCGTTATCTTAAGAGACACATGCTCAGTCATAGTGGTGAGCAACCTTTTGTTTGTAATTTACGTGATTATAAATCTTCACAGAAATCTAGACTCGCAAAACACATAGTCACTCATAGTAGTGAGACACGATTAGAATGTAATATACATGAAGAAAGTTAAATTGCATGTTGAGCATGCAATAAAAATAGACACAAGTGTGTGTAACCTACCAAGAACATATTTAGGGTTTCCACGCATCTAAATTTGGAAAGACAGTCCTTCATTTGAACAATTTGTCATTCAACTGATGATATTGATCAATTCCTAGAAAACCTAAGCGTCATAGTTGATCAATGAGCAAATGGTACAATTTTTCGGTCTGTTTCCTGTGAGGTAGTTTGTAAGATATAGGTTTATTGGACGAAATAAGAAAATTGGAAGGTTTGGTGTTTCTGATCAGATGATGGAGAATTATTGGTGTTCTTCAAATAAAAAAATGGTAGATTCAAAACAATTTTACATTTGCTCAGTCTGGCAATTGTAAATAATAAATTATTTTGCTTATTATAATATATATTAGCAAACACCATCGGTTCCTCTAACCTTTAAAAATGTAATTCACTTAATTAATATAATAATAACATGGGTACAAACCTTAAAATTGTTTTCATAGCAAAAGAGAGCTGCTTTTATGCCAGGTGTTTTCTTCGCTTCAACTAACAATATGCACCGCATAGTGGCGCTAGCTATCAGGATCACTCTGTAGCATACAAACCCTGAACAAGCTCGTTATATTATATATGGATGTTTAATAAGTGTAATAAACTTTTCATTCCTTTAATTGTATTTTATTCTACATTTTGATTTTCAAAAGGTGGCAACCGTAAAACTATTCATTAATATTTTGAGTTGTTTTAAATGTACAATAAAATTATTTAAATAAGAAATACAATATACTGAGTTTCTTTATTTACTCAAACAATAAATAGTTTCCATAGAACAGCAATTTAAAGCAGTCACTGCAAGAGATGGTCAACATGACAGTTTCATGCTAGACGCTAGACAACGCGGTCGCTCTAACTCTTAAAACCAATTGCACTTCAATGCATGTTCGTAGCTCAGGAGAGTTGTTTTTTTTTTTTTGTTAAATAAGCGACTCGACTGCCAGGGTCATTTGTCGCTTTTGCTACAAAATATCACTGATATAAATGGTCAGTAATAAGTAACAAATCGGTACGAACAATAAATATAAATAACAAATTACTACAACAATAGACACAATTAGCACGAACGAAAATATATAATAGGATACCATACAAAACATTGATAAAACTATAAAAAAAGTATATAAATAGGTAAAATAGATAAAACTGGCTAATATAAGTTTTGTAAGTAAATAAACATAATTCGAATATATAAAATATCACAGATAATAGTTTTTATCACAGATAATAGTTTTTATCACAGACTAATAAGTTTTACAGTTTAGAAATTAGGTTTGTAGAACGTAGATATTTTAGTAATTTTAAAATACTTTCTTTATTATTGTTCAAAATTTCTGGTAGAGTATCAGATAAACCACAAGTTCTTCTCTGGTTGGTGTGTTCATTACATTCGATAAGGATGTGTTCGACAGTAAGTGGAGTTATACACGTAGGACAATTAGGCCTACTTCCCTCTGTTAATAGAAAGGTAGAAGTTAATCGGGTGTGACCTATTCTTAATCGACTTATTATTGCTTGTTCCATACGTGTAAGTGTAATCTCAGATTGTTGTAACTTGACACTCGGTTTTATATCTTTTAGAGCGGTAGTCTTTGTATTCCACGACGCTTGCCACTGAAGTTCTGATTTTTGCTTTATGTATGTTCTTGCGTCTTTTGGGCAAATCACATTTACATCATTCTGAATCCGAGACGCTGCAGATTTTGCAGCTTGATCTGCTTTCTCATTTCCAGAGATGCCAATGTGACTTGGTATCCATATCCACACTATCTGTTTGCCTTCACTTATTAGTTTTGATAGTAAGGTGTGTATGTCTTGTACTATAGCTTCGTTGTTAAATTTGTTACTTATTGCTAACAGAGAAGACAAAGAATCTGTGCAAATTACATGAATATCGGACGTTGATTCTCGGCATATACTTAACGCTAGCAATAAAGCATATATTTCGCATGTAAAAACACTTACAGTATGTGGAAGTGACCATGTAGATATATTATTGCCGTTGACTACGGCGCACCCCGCTCCTGACTCTGTTTTAGACCCATCGGTATAAAATACGTTGCACTGACCGTATGTATCGAGAATATTTAAAAAGTCCATTTTAATGACGTTACCAGCTGTTTCAGATTTATCATATTTCCGAAGATCGAAACGAATATCTATTGCTGGTACGGTCCATGGCGAAGTTTTGGGGTAGGCATTTAAATATAAACCAGCTTCGGGGATTTCCCATGCCCTAGAAGTGACGATGGATCTAACGGTCGCCGGTCTAGTACGCGTATCCTGTACTTGATAGAGGTCCAATAGAGCGCTGCTGACTAAGGACGATCGAATATGGTTATGCGTGCGATATAATGCCGCGACACGATAGTTCAATAGTAAGCTTTGACGGCGTAGCCATAAAGGCTCTAACCCAGATTCTACGCATAAACTGTCTGCTGGGCTTGTTACAAAGGCCCCCATTATATAGCGTATTCCCATGTTATGTATTGTGTTTAAAATACTCAAACGGGATGGTCTGGCAGAGGAATATACCACACAACCATAATCGACTCGAGATAGAACCAAAGATCTGTACAGCATCAGCAGTGTCTGTTGGTCAGATCCCCAGTTTAGGTTTGACAAGCATCTAAGTATATTTAAGATACTATTACAACGGGCTTTCAGTTTACTGATGTGTAGCGTCCAGGTAAGTTTAGAGTCAAATATTAGGCCTAAATAACAAAAATTATCTACGTTTTTAATAGGTACCGAATTCATCTGAAAGTTGTGTTCCTGTTGACAGGTGCTTCGTTTGCGACAGAAATGTAGCGAGACCGTTTTCTCAGTTGAAATTTGAAGACCTCTATTAGTGGCCTCCGAGGATAGCTTAGAGAGTGCATTTTGTAAAATTTCTTCAATATTGTTGAAAGATTGTCCAAAAGTAAATATTACGATATCATCTGCGTAGGCACAGTATCGAACAGCTGTGTCGATGGATTCTAACAGTCCTTGTATCGCTATTATAAACAGAGTGGCACTTAGCGAGGAACCTTGTGGAGTCCCGTTTTTAATATTATAATTTTCAGATAAAACATTGCCAACTCTGACTCTAATGACTCTGTTGTCAAGGAACGACTTTACGAATTTAGGTAAGTATCCTTTTATTCCCCATTTATTTAGTTGTTCTAATATTGTACTGTGCCTGGCAGTATCAAATGCACTTTTCAAATTTATAAAAATAGCTGTTAGGTGAAGACCTGCAAGAAAACTTCCTTGAACAGCATTTTCAATATACACTAACGCATCTGTCGTAGAGTGTTCTCTACGGAATCCGAATTGATACTTGCTTACAATTTTCTAGATTCAAGCAGCCATGATAATCTATTGGTAACCATCCGTTCCATTAATTTACAGATGCAACTTGTAAGAGAGATTGGTCTAAAGCTTGATGGGCTTGTTGGTATTTTTCCTGGCTTCAATATGGGGATTATAGTGGCTTCTTTCCACGATTCTGGTAAAATACCAGTTTTCCATATGTTATTATATATATTTAACAAACCAATTTTTGCGTTTTCAGATAGATGCTGAAAAAATGCATTTACGACGCCATCACTGCCTGGTGCTGTGTTGTTGCTTTTTCCAAGTGCCTCGTTTAGTTCGTCAATACAAAAGAGACGGTTGTATTCATGTTCTTGCGGTGTATTGAAATCTATGAAATCATCCTCGTTATTGACTTGAGCTGCCTCTATATTGCACAACTGTGCAAAATGCTGCGCTAGATGGTTAGCAACATCTTGTTGATCACTTATGATTTCATCATTTATATTTAAAGTAATATTGAAGCAACTACGGTTTCCAGCAATGGCTCGTATTCGTTTCCACACTTCACCAACATCAGTAGAAGTGGAAATACTAGATACATATTCCTGCCACGATTTGCTTGGATGGTTTTCCGGCATTTTGCCCGAGCTCTTTTAAAGTTTATTAAGTTGTCAATAGTAGTGTTTCTTTTTAGAAGATTGAGTGCTCGTTTCTTTTCAGCAACAAGAGACCGGATTTGCTCGTTCCACCATGGAACTACTCGTCTGTGTGGAATACTTTTTGTTTTTGGGACATGTACTGTTGCTGCTTCTACTATGAAATTGGTGATGTCGGGCATCGTTAATTCTGTATTAGATGAGGCCATCAACGTGTCTACACATTCTTTATATGCATTCCAATCAGCTTTGTTTAAAATCCATTTTTGTGGAATTGCCGTGGGAGCGTTGACAGAACTAGGTTTTTTAATAATAATCGGAAAATGATCACTAAAGTGTAGATCTGGGTCTGTTTAAAAAAACTAAAGTTGTCGATAAAGATGGAGTGCAGAGAGTTAAATCGATAGCACTGAACTGTCCAGTCGATACATCGAAGTGTGTTGGATTACCATTATTAAGAAGACATATATCCAGTCTGTCAACTAGGTCCTCAACAGCCCTACCCTGTCTATCGTTTTTATAAGACCCCCACGTGAAGCTGTGTGAGTTAAAATCCCCACAAATTACATAGGGATGGGGTAACTGACTGACCAGATCTTCGAACTCCTCAGTACTCCATGGTGCGCTTGGGAAATATATATTACAGATAGTAAGAGGCTTTGGATAAGTTATACGCATTGCGATGGCTTGCAGTTCGGTGTTAAGTAACAAGTTGCTGTAAGGTATATTTTCTTTTATGAGCATGGCAACGCCTCCATGAGCACGTTCTCCATCTGTAGCATCCTTTCGTAGTAGAAAATAGTTCTTTAGTTCGTAGTTCTGATTGTAATTAAATTTAGTTTCTTGTATGCAGAGGCAGTCAGGGTTATATTTTGAAACTAATAATTGAATTGAACTTAATTTGTTAAAAAATCCACGACAATTCCACTGTAAGATAAATGTATTATAATCCATTGTAGATAAATATTTTAAGATGTACCTCTACGGGGTTTGCCTTTCGGCCAGCCTCGTTTTTTCTTTTTTACTTTATTTAATATCGTCCGTTCGATGGACTCCAGGCTTGATTCGATAGTTCGTTCATCTTCTGTATTATTACTTAGTTGTGAAAGTTTCCTTTTATCTTTTACACCAGTGTTAGCATCAATTACTGTACTTGTAGAAGCTGTTACTATAGTTGAATTTACTTTAGGAGTAGATATTTGACTATTATTTCTCTCTTCATCACTGCTGGCGATTTCGGAGGTAGTAGTTCTTCTTACTAAGAGAGAATTAGTTAGCTTTGCCAGTTCTTTTTTAATAATACCTCTAATTTCAGGAATTAGTGTACGTAAAGGATCTGCTTCTAATTGGGTGGTAACTTGAGGATAGGATCGGGATGGGACAGTGAAGGAATTAGACATACGTTTTGCTTCCGTATATGATACCCTATGAACAGTTCTAATTTCCTGTATTCGCATCTCTTGCTTGAATACCGGACATGACCTTGATGTCGCAGAATGATTATCTTTACAGTTAGGGCAGCTAAAGGGTTGCGTACAAGGTTCACCTCTATGTGAGGGATTACCACAGATACATAATTCAGATTTATCACAACCAGAGGATACATGACCAAACGACTGACACCTATAACAACGGTACAGGAGGGTGTATATAGGGTCTTACATTTAAATGGTAAAAGGCTGCGGTAATGCTTCTCGGTAACTTAGGTGTGTTAAACGTAAGGATATGATTAGGAGTATCGACAAGTTCTCCATTCCTCCTGCTTTTAATTCGTTTAACTTCTATAACACCTTCATGTTTTAAACCCTCTTTTATCTCTTCCAACGTGCAATTTAGGAAATCCCGCCAGTAAACTACTCCTTTAGATGTATTCAGTGACATATGAGGATACACTTTAACCTCATAATCACCAAAGCGGGAAACTTCTAACAATCTCTGCGATTGAGCGTTAGATACAGTCTCTATCAATATCATGCCTTGTATTCTCTTAACTATCTTCGTTCTACCTATAAGTCCGTAGATAACCTTTGATATAACAAAAGGACTAGTCGTAGCAAAGTCACCTTCTTTTTTCTCCATGACTAGGAACCGGGGAGAAGAATCCACCGTCTCACTGAGCCTAACAGGATTTTTAATTGGGGGAAAATCTAAACTGGTAGGGGTTGGGATTGGGGAATTGAATGGGATTTGGGTAAAGGGGGTGGAGCCGGGAAACTCCGTTGCTTCAAGGGGCACTTTTGAAACGTTGTTTGTTTTATCATCACTCATCATCATAATTTTAATTTTGTTTAAGTATGTGTGTAAGTATAGTGTGTGTGTTTTCCAATCCATTAAGTGTTTGACAGTTTAAGGAACCAGCAACAGCCAAAGGATTCCAAAGAACCCGACTCTGGTGGCCTCGACGGAGCCCCCCGCATTATACCGCAAGGTTTCCGGTCCAGGCGCCACCTGGCATTAAGGCATAAGCGAGATTTTCGCAAGTTGATAGGGCAGCCAGGTCATGTTGGCTAGACCGACCCGGGCCCCTGTACTACCTTGCAGCCTGGGAGTGCACACCCCGGAACCCATATTGTGCGTTTTATAACGCGAAAATTTAATTTCACCCTTATCTGTTGTTTCAAGAACCCAGTAATGTTGCCAACCCACTTTGATTGAACCCATTTTTGTAACTGACGGTAAGCGACTGATGTGACTATTTAAACTATACCCCCACCACTTTTAAAACGTGTATTATAGATACCCTCTCTATACTCTTCTTTCAAAACTGGAGCGATTACATTTTCCACGTAGCTTATTCGTCTCTGAAATCGTACCCTATCCCTTGCTATTATCTCCCATTGACTTCTGCGTGCTTGACGATGTGCATACTCCCATGTTAACATGTAATGCATTTTGTTTTTACTTTCATCAAATGTCACTAAACCACCCATTTAATCCGTCCTCTATTAAGTCATATGCAAAGTCCCTTAGATGTTGCGCAATGAGCTTTTTTACCAAACACTCATCACAAATCACACCTCTAATGAAGTCTTGACACAACTGCACGCCTTTTCTATATCGTTGTGTTAACTCTTGACAATATTCTGGACTGAATATCCCCGTACCATGAACAGCTTCGTGTGCCGCATCCTCCTCTAGCGCTTCTAATTCACACCGTAGTTTCACCACAGCATTCAGTTTATTAATAGCTTTGCTTGATACGTCTTCACTGTTACGCGTCTCCATTGTATTTCACTACGTTACACCTAGACCATGTGTTCTTATATTCACCCGCCCCCCACCCTTTCCCCTCTTCATTCTTCCATTACGCAATACACCTTTTGACTTCCACATCCAATATTACCTTTTCTGGTAGATAATACACAACTTCTAGCATTCCAAACACGTTCGGGATTTGCATCTTCATTAATGGTTCCAATATGTTTGTGATGTTCACTATGCAGTCACCCGGCATGTCTACAACACCATCTATTATGCTATGGTAGAAATTGAAAAATTCCAAACCCTTCAGAAGGTTTAATCGATATGTTAGTAACGGTATTAACTGCCACAGCTCATATAAGGACTCCCACGCTAAATACAATTCATCATCTCCTGCATCAGTTATCTTTATGATTTTTGTTTTATCGTAATTTCTGTTAACACGCTCAAACGAGATAGTTTTTGTACCCATTTTCAAAGGAACCCCGACCTCTTCTCCTGCTTTAAAGTATTTATTAATGACTCCTTCATTGGTTATTAACGCGTTCCACTCCGTTTCATCAAACAGCATGCACTGATTCTTTACTCCAGCTACTTTTATTACAGGAGTGTATCCCAAATGAGCACATAATCCAACAAATACAACTTTACTTTTTGATTTGTTTAAATAAAACACTGATTGATTCACTAGCGGTGCCCATTTAGCATCCTCAGGAAGCTCGTTTGGAACCATCAACTGCTTTTCTAGAGCTTGCGCTTTCGCATTCTCAATTGATTTAGCGAGGCTTTCCATTGTAACACTGCACTGTGCACTGCAACTGCAAACGCTTTACTCTTCCCATACATGCAACCTGCTATATATATATATCTAAAGCTTGACCTTGAATGGTGTTTGATGACCTTGAAGAGTGGTCTTGAGTTCAAGGTCAAAATATTGTTGCCATACTGATGGCCTTGAGAATGCGGTGTTGCCATATTATTGACCTTGAGAATGCGGTGTTGCCACGTTTACGTGACAAAGATAGATTCAAGGTCACCATGTGTTAGAGAGAGATAGGTTCAAGGTCAAGGTCAGGAATGGGGGGCGGTTCCAGAACTCTCAATTTTTTCCCTACTTCTAACCAATTATGGAAGATCATTAATGAAATAGGAAATTCACAAAAAGAGAAGAAAACAGTAGACTGTATAAAGGATACCAGTGATAATGAAATAATCAATCCAAAAGACATAGCAGACTACTTTAACTATACATTCATTAAAATGGGCGAAACACTGGCAAGAAACATAACATCTGACCCTAATTATCAACCTCTGACGCAAACATTACATAACAGTTTCGTTTTGCTCAGAACTGACAAAAATGAAATCAAAAACACAATTTCACAACTTAAGTGTTAGAAATCTCCTGGAAATGATAACATTCGACCCGAAGTATTAAAGCAAATCTCAAAATACATTGAAGAACCACTAGCATATGCATTCAATAAATGCATAGACAGAGGAGTATGGCCAACTACCTTCAAAAAGAATATTGTAATACCTGTATTTAAAAAGGGTGATACTACTCTCCCTACCAACTACCGAACTATCTCCTTAATAACTTCTCTGTCAAAAGTCTTCGAAAAGCTAATCGAAAACCGTCTCCAAAATTTTTTCAGTAAACGCAACTTGCTTTCACCACAACAATATGGATTCAGAAGACAAAGATCAACTGAAGATGCTATACTGGAACTTACAAAAAAGATCTATAGTGGTCTGGATAACAGTAAACCTTGTTTATGTATATTCTTAGATCTTTCAAAGGCCTTCGACACAGTCAGCCATAGCTTACTACTTGAAACGCTAGAACAAATTGGTATAAGAGGAGTAGTACGACAATTTTTTAAAAGTTACTTATCAGGTAGATCTCAATTTGTAAAAAATAACAAAACAGATAGTGAAACAATGGAGATAAAATATGGTGTTCCACAAGGATCAGTTTTAGGACCCGTACTGTTTAATGTGTATATAAACGGCCTTTTCTCTGTTGAGAGTAAAGGAGAAATAATGGGATTCGCTGACGATACTTCCATTTTCTACTCTGAGGACACGTGGCAAACCTTAAAAGAAACAGTAGAATCAGATTTCCCAAAAATCAAAGATTGGCTAAATTATAGACTATTGACATTAAATGTTGACAAAACTCACTACCTACCCTTCCACTGCAATTCATCTTCAGCACCTTCTTTCAACACATTACATTTTTCCACGAATATCCAAAAGTATACAATTAAATCAGTCACCAATACCAAGTACCTGGGAATATATTTTGACCAATATATGAGGTGGGATATCCACATTCAATTTACTTGTAATAAACTACGAATGATGTTGCCAAGATTTCGATTCCTTACCACGATTTTGATTTACAAGCAGCTAAAACTCCTTTATCAAGCACTGGTTGAAAGTCACCTCCGATACGGACTTATAGGATAGGGTGGTGCCTTAAAGACACACCTGAATTCTTTAGAGGTTATCCAGAAAAGACTTTTGAAAACAATCCTGAAAAAAGATTACACGTACTCATCTAATTTACTTTTCAAAGAAGCAAATGTATTCAATATACGACAACTTTATTTTTTCAAAGTTGTTTCTCTATACCACAAGAAGAAACATTTTCATCTACAGAGACATACGTACAACACCCGACAAAGACTTCATACGGTACCTCAAATGCAGAAATCAATTGGTCAACGCTCGTACATTTACCTTGCTCCAAAGTTTTACAATATAATTCCTGAAAGCATAAAAGTGATCACTAATATACATCAATTTAATCCAGCATTAAAGCAATTTGTATCTGAACAGCAATTGGTGTGTAATGCATTTCACTAAGAAGATCCAGACAACATGATGCGCATGCTTCGTTTTAAAGCCTTATTTTTTTATTATTATTTATTATCAATTTAAGTATGTTACCTTAAAGAAAAAAAAAGCAAAAAATAAGTATTTATAGTGATATAATTATTAATAATATTAAATATTACAGTTTTTTTCTTTTGGTTTTCCTCTTTTGTCAAATGTATTTCACTATTTATCAAAAGTATTTCCCACCTTTGTAGCTTTGACATTAATAATCAAATGAAATTCACTATTTGTCAAAACTCTTTCACGTTATTGCAAATTATTTTCCTCTTTTTTAATGTTTTATTAGAAAAAGAAGAATATAACAATTTACTAAATATACCTACTAATATTACATAATGTAACGCAATACTTGTAAAAAAAATGTTTTATAATTAATTCAAAATTTCAATTCTGTTGAGGCAATCTCCCAAATATATCTCCATGTGTCGAACATAATTTTGGCAATGTTCTTGTGTAATAGCTTCAGAAGCGTTATGAATTTGAACATATAGTTGTTCTTCATCCGTAGGCTGACTTCTTTTTATTATAGTTTTCCATTGGTGAAACAGCTCTTCAATGGGGTTTAAAAAAGGACTGTACGGAGGCAGAAATATTGGTACATGTCCATGAGCTCTGATCAGTTGTTGAATTTCATCCGTTCTATGAAATCCGACGTTGTCCATGACAAAATATGCACCTTGTATATGATCTGCTGCCAAGTGGTCAATCAAAGATGTCAAGAATTCTCCAAAGTGTTCTTCATTGTAAGGCCTGTCTTGAATGGTGAATAAATATAATGAATTAATACACATTGCAGCAGCAATCGAATAATTACGGCCTCTTAATTGGGCCTTCACTTTGTTGGCTCTTGTATTTTTCGGTGATCTTCCATAAGCTCTTCTAGAATTTACTTGAATCCCAAATTCATCAATAAAAAATAGTTTTTCTCTGTGAACCATTATTCTGTTGTATTGAACAGCATATTCAAACCTACTTTGGATAGTATCTGGTGTGTTACGCCTTTCTGGCACAAAAGAAACGCGTTTTACAGAATAGTGAAATGCCTTTGTCGCTCTGTCAATGGTCGATAAGCTCACCTCTAGTTGTGGATTTTGCTCCAACAATTTGGCTTTTACTTGTTTTAGTGTCAAGGTGCAATCCTCATCCATTAAATTGCAGATTTCTTCTTGCTCCTCTTGAGTAAATTTCTTGGGGCGATGACCAGCACTTCTTTTATTCACTTCGTTCGTTATTTTGTACGTCTTGTAAATTTTTCTCACAGTGTTCGGCAAAACATTAAATTGTCGTCCTATTTGGACTGAAGAACTACCATCGTTCATTCCTCTGATTATTAAAGCACGTACCTCGTTCGAGATTTTGTTCTTTTGCCTTCTTTCAGCATTCATTCTTAATAATCAATGTTAATATCAATGTGAAATAGATTTAACAAATAAGGAAATAGACTTGACACAAGGGGAAATAGTTTGACATACACAGCAAACTGTTTAATAGAGATGGGAAATACTTTTGATAAATAGTGAAATACATTTGACAAAAGAGGAAAACCAAAAGAAAAAAACTGTAATATAATAATTAAGTAGTTTTTTTACAAGTAATAAGATTTATAAGTAAATTACTAAAAAGAAAATATGTATATTGTTTAAGCATATAGTATATACCTAAATATAGTATTAGATGTATACACAGTAGAGTTAGTTTACAAATACTTTTATCATTCTTTTCCCTCGAAACAAGCGTCAACTCGCTTATCGAGTATTTAATATTTATTATTTTTAGTAGATTTAATCTTCAGTGAAGAAAATGTATGTATGTTATATTATCTATAATAAATATTATTATTATTATTATTATTATTATTATTATTATTATTATTATTATTATTATTATTATTATTATTATTATTATTATTATTATTATTATTATATATGCATTGCGCATGCAGTCCTATGTTTACAGTAACGCCATAAAACTTGAATTTTTGGAGAGTAACTTCATAATTATGTAGTGGCAAACCTGTTTTTTACTGTCAGATATGCGCTCTTGCGATTTCAACTAACAATTATTACAAAAATCAAAATAAATCGATCACTTAAAATCATGCTGACATAGCATTACGTTTATTTACTAACTAATAAACTACAAAAGATGTTGAAATGTTTGCCTTCTTCAATGCACAGTGCAACACGTCTGTTCATGTTATCAAACACTTTCTGTAGAAAGTGAGGTGTAACGTTATCACATTCTTTCACAACTTTTGTTGTAAATCTTCTAGAGTATATGCAGCGGTGTCTTAAGAATGGTGTTTAACCATGAGCCACATAGGGTCGGGCATTATCCTGCTGAAAGTAACCATATTGCAGTTCCTTGTCGTCGACTTGATCGATAAACCAATTCAGAATGGTGTTGGTGTGAAAAATGAGACCGACCAATATCCTTCGCAAAAGAGCTAGTCAAATGACGCTTTTGTGCCAATTTGGCATTTGAGATGTTACTGTTATGTTCTTATAAGATACCCTTCGACAACGTTCATTAATATAAAAGACGAGAAAAAACAATTTTCATAGCTATGAAGGACTACCATGAACCTACGAGCCTTGAATTATGGAGTAATCATGCAAACTATTAATCTATCGAGACTGGCTAAACCTAAGGGCTAAACAATTGGGACGCACCTATACTTTCGGATTAAAAATCGCACTTTTTATCATGTAAAATAAGGGAGATATGAGCATTTATAAAAATCTTAATAACGACGTTTCTACCAATACAACCGGGGCGTCGGCGTCGGCGTCGGAGTGGCGATGTTCTGTCTAATGCATTCCTGACTGGTAGCAACTACGTCATCACCCCACAGGACAACATGTTTACAAGCGTTTCTCTTGTAACGATATGTATTTTAAACAGACCATTTTGACAAATCAATTTCTTTTATTTTTGACTATTTATAACCAACCTGCTAAATAAAATAAAATACTACATAAATAACCCAAATACACCTCAATGACTTAAGGGGGCCTCTAACAGCCATCATGTAGGGCATGTGAAAGAGGAGATCTGAACGAAAAAAAAAGATTTTTACACACCCATTGTTGAGGTATGTTAATGAGATATTTTGTAATATCGCAGTAATATTGCACAATTTTTTTAATATTGCATAAATATTATAGAAATATTGGTTTTAATTGCAACATAAATATTGAAAAATATTACACTCAGTGCAGTCAAATTAAAAAATAGCGTAGGAAAGTTCAGTTGAAGTCATTGGATTTTTACATAAGTCTTCCTTGAGGGCTGTTAAATAACCTCCTAAAAGCCACCGCCTGTAGGTGGTGAGCTCGAAGAGATAATGAGGGTTAACCACGCACGTTTGAAAGTCCATTGGTTCTCCTTTCCAAAAGGACCATACTTATCATGGTTATTATACAGGGTATGGTTTTATCAGCTCTTAATGTGAATACTGCATGTTATTTAAATCTCCGAAAATACGCTATATCATTTCTGGATAAACCGGAAGTGGGCAAAAAACGGCTACTCAGAAGAAACTTAAAAAACTAAGAAGCAGACTGGCGAACATCGCATTACATTATCTCAGTTAGTTCAAAAGCTATATAGGTATATAAAGAGTCAAAATATAACGGGACACTCGGTATAATTCCACATGAATACAACACAACATTATTACTTATGTTAACCAAAACAAAAACAAAAAATATACACAAAAAATGATGTTACCAAGGCTGTACGTGTTAAAAATCTATATACCGAAGTATGAATTTTTCCTGCTTTCCGTACTGTGTAACTCCAAAACTGTTAATTATAGAGCATTGTAGCCACAGAGACTTTTGATCAGAATAATGTAAACTAAAACGTATCACAATTTCAGCTAATTTGACCGGTATCCAATATCCGTAAGAAACGCGTGGGGTTCTTTGCACAACGGCACTCATTATAGGCTTGGTGCGTTCCTGTACACAATATACCGCAATCTGCATCCTTTAATTATTTACTAATATTGTTAATGCTAGTTGTTAGGCTAATTCATATGCATTTTCTGTTACATGCTTATTAAAAATAATTATTAAGATTGTTTGGTTAAAAAAGTAGAAATTCTAATAAAACGAACAAATAAATAAAAATATTTTTACTTATTATAACACCTTTACCTATTCCTCATCAGAAATTTAAAATCGTGTATTAGGATAGCAGAAAAGGCTGAGGGTGGTTTTGCTGCTCTCCTGATAGCTACATTTACTTATTGGTTGCACCCGTATGTAGTAGACATTCATGACACAATCTGTAATATCATCATTAATAGTGCTACTAGTTAACAGATGGCGTCCAGTTGTTACAAATTTAAAAAATCTTTCAAATTCAAGTTTGTTAAAAGTTAAACATTATTTTAAGTTATTTTATAACAATTTAACAATAACAATTATAACAATAAATTGTACGAGCCTCAATATATATTGCCACAGGAAACATATGCACTTCCTCTTAAAGCCAAAAGACAATTTGAATGTAAAATATGTAATTATAGATGTTCATTAAAAGGAAATCTCAAAAAACACATGCTTACTCACAGCGGCGAGAAGCCATTTAAATGTACTTTATGTTATTATAAATGTTCATTAAAAAGTATCCTCAATAGACACATGCTTACTCACAGTAGTGAGAAACCGTTTGAGTGTAATTTGTGTAGTTGCAGGTTTTTACGAAAAAATCATCTTGAACAACACCTGTTTATTCATGATACTGATAAACCATTTACGTGTAATCTATGTGATTATAGATGCTAACGAAAAGGTTTGAATGTAAATTATGCAGTTATAAATTTTCATTGAAAAGTAAACTCAAAAGGCACATGTTTAGTCATAGTGGTGAGAAACCATTTGAATGCAGTTTATGTGGTCATAAATGTTCACAAAAAAACGATCTCAAAAGACATATTCTCATTCATGATAATAAGAAACCATTTGGATGTAGTTTATGTGATTATAGAAGTTCACAAAAAAGTAATCTTAAAGCACATGTGCTCACTCATAGTGGCGAGAAATCATTTCAATGTAATATATGTAATGTAAAATAAACAGCACAGTCCACTATCAAGAGACACTTGCTCACTCATAGTGGTGAGCAATCATTCGAGTGTTGTTTATGTGATTATAAATGTTCACAAAAGGGTAATCTTAAAAGACATATTTCTACTCACAATAGTGAGCTGCCATTTGAATGTAATTTATGTGATTATAAATGTTCACAAAAACGTTACCTCAAGAGACATATGGTCATTCGTAGAGGTGAGCAGCCTTTTGAATGTAGTTTATGTAATTATAAATGTTCACGGAAAAATGATCTCAAAAAACACATTCTCATTCATAGTAATGAGAAACCATTCAATTGCTGTTTATGTGATTATAAATGTTCACAAAAAAGTCATCTGAAAGTATACACATGCTCACTCATAGTGATGAGAAGTCGTGTGAATGTAATGTATGCAATTTTAAGTGTTCGGTGCAGTCTACTCTCAAGACCCACCTTCTCACTCATAGCGATGATCAACCATTTGAATGTAATTTATGTGAATATAAATGTTTACAAAAGCGTTATCTTAAGAGACACATGGTCAGTCATAGTGGTGAGCAACCTTTTGTTTGTAATTTACGTGATTATAAATCTTCACAGAAATCTAGACTCGCAAAACACATAGTCACTCATAGTAGTGAGACACGATTAGAATGTAATATACATGAAGAAATTTAAATTGCATGTTGAGCATGCAATAAAAATAGACACAAGTGTGTGTAACCTACCAAGAACATATTTAGGGTTTCCACGCATCTAAATTTGGTAAGACAGTCCTTCATTTGAACAATTTGTCATTCAACTGATGATATTGATCAATTCCTAGAAAACCTAAGCGTCATAGTTGATCAATGAGCAAATGGTACAATTTTTCGGTCTGTTTCCTGTCAGGTAGTTTGTAAGATATAGGTTTATTGGACGAAATAAGAAAATTGGAAGGTTTGGTGTTTCTGATCAGATGATGGAGAATTATTGGTGTTCTTCAAATAAAAGAATGGTAGATTCAAAACAATTTTACATTTGCTCAGTCTGGCAATTGTAAATAATAAATTATTTTGCTTATTATAATATATATTAGCAAACACCCTCGGTTCCTCTAACCTTTAAAAATGTAATTCACTTAATTAATATAATAATAACATGGGTACAAACCTTAAAATTGTTTTCATAGCAAAAGAGAGCTGCTTTTATGCCAGGTGTTTTCTTCGCTTCAACTAACAATATGCACCGCATAGTGGCGCTAGCTATCAGGATCACTCTGTAGCATACAAACCCTGAACAAGCTCGTTATATTATATATGGATGTTTAATAAGTGAAATAAACTTTTCATTCCTTTAATTGTATTTTATTCTACATTTTGATTTTCAAAAGGTGGCAACCGTAAAACTATTCATTAATATTTTGAGTTGTTTTAAATGTACAATAAAATTATTTAAATAAGAAATACAATATACTGAGTTTCTTTATTTACTCAAACAATAAATAGTTTCCATAGAACAGCAATTTAAAGCAGTCACTGCAAGAGATGGTCAACATGACAGTTTCATGCTAGACGCTAGACAACGCGGTCGCTCTAACTCTTAAAACCAATTGCACTTCAATGCATGTTCGTAGCTCAGGAGAGTTGTTATTTAAATAATAAATAATTATATTAATAAATAATAAGTAGCCAGCCTTGGTGGATTAGTGGTTTGCATTATAATCCAAGGGTCGCAGGTTCGATCCCCGGCTGAGTTGGTACTTTTTCATAGCGGGGAAAAATTAAAAACATGTCTTCTTTTCGGACAGGAAGTAAAACTGTAGGTCCCGTGTCAATGGGATGTTTGACATGATAAAAATTTCTACGGTGGGGGTGTATGTTTTTTATTAGAAAAAATAAATTTAGTACACATTTTGCTCAAATGTGAAGTTGAATTAGCGCAGTGTTTAGCTAACATTATAATAGACCTGATGGGCCATATGTGGTGGTGATAGTAGCACAATATTTAAACGTGCAGATTTGTATGGGTTACACTTACTCCACATTTACACTTAACCCAGTGTATCTTAAATAATTATTTAAATAAAACAAATTTACTTGTAAGTTGGTCTAATTAACTTTTAGCAGATATTCAATACATAGAAAGAATCTGTAGTTACCATTTTTTAAATAAATCATTTAAATTAAGCTAAAAATATATGGGTCATTCTTTCTGAACTCAACCACGGGCTAGGACCAAAAATTGGCGCAACTTAGAAAGGCCAGCAGGGACTCATTTTAAAGCTTGAAATCTATACTTTCGAATGTCACATATCTCCTATATGAAATAATTTATATTTGACCCCTAAAACAGAGTAATATTTAGCGATAATAGGCATATGTTTACTTTTGGAAATTTAAAAATGTACGTCATTGTGAACTGTAACGCTCTATGTTTAGAAAATATAATTAATTAAATTATTAAATAGGATGTCTAATTAAAATAATTTCTGCAAATAAAATGTAAATAACGCTAAACAGGTGTTTTTTTAATAATGAAAGTGCATATATTTATTAAAAATTTCTAATAAACGCATATTTCATGATTTTTAAGTGCGTGCATATTTAAGTGCATATTTCACGTTTTTATAGTGCATAAGTGCATGCATATTTCAGCATTTTTAAGTGCATACAAATCCTATACCTATTTATAACTATTATAACCTACTATTTTAACTAAGTGGAAAGTAAATTTGATAGGCACAAGAAAATAAAGTAAAATTTAATGAAGACGAATCTAAAATTATGCTAGTCGCATGAAAACGGTCTCCCAAAAACGTTTGAATATATGTACAAGTGCGAACCATTGGAGTATGTAGAGAAATATTTAAATTTTCTAGATCATAGATTTTCATTCGACAATCTCATACACATACAGTATGTTTCAGCAAATTGTAGTAAATTAATACCTGGATGTGTATTAATTTACTGCATTTCTCTGAAACATCGACAAGAATTTCATGCAGATCAAGGCAGCCGGAACCTAAGAATCATCTACAAAGGTGCAATCCAACCCATTATGACATATGGAGTAACGGCCTGGAACAGTCTTAGAAAAGCAAATGAATATAGTAAGGTCAAAAGAATATAAAAAATGATGAATAGAGAAATATTGAAGACGTACAGTATCCTATTGGGAATTACACCAATAGTTTGAAACAAAAAAACTCCTTCCAATATTTCAAATATTAAAATTTTGTAATTTTAATTTTTAACAAAATTGTAATTGTTTTTTCCTACACATACGAGGGTAGATTGAAAAGTTTCCGGAATGGGCAAGAGATGGCGCGCGTATCGTGAAATTGTTATGATGGTTGTCAAGGCTAACCTATTTTAGGAAAGCTGTCAAATTTTCAGACACGTGCGTCGTTCCGTTTATGTTTACTAGGATATCTTGTGAAGCAATTCAGGCACTTTTGCAAAAATGGATAAAAACGAATTTCGTGCAGTCATCAAACATTTCTGGATGGACGGGAAAACGGCGACGGAGATACGAGATATTTTGCAGAAAGTTCATGGCACATCCACACCTTCATTTTCGACTATTAGTTTCTGGGTGAGCGAGTTCAAACGTGGCCGTACGAGCACCAAGGATGAACCACGCAGTGGACGTCCAAAAACGGCCACAAATGAAGAAATGGTCGATAAAGTCCATGATTTCGTGTTAGCCGATCGACGAGTGAAGTTGCGCGAAATAGTAGAGACCACGGGCATCTCATATGAACGTGTGCAAAATATCGTGCACGAACATTTGGGCATGAGGAAGCTCTCGGCGCGATGGGTGCCGCGTTTGCTGACTATGGACAACAAGCGAAATCGTGTGACCACTTCGAAAGAGTGTTTGGCCTTGTTAAATCGTAATCCAACGGATTTTTTTCGCCGATTCGTGACCGTGGACGAAACATGGATCCACCACTACACACCAGAAACCAAGCAGCAGTCGAAACAGTGGATTTCTCCAGGCGAATCTGCTCCGAAGAAGGCAAAGACTGTCCCATCTGCTGGAAAGGTCATGGCCACCGTTTTTTGGGATTCGCAAGGTGTGATACACATCGACTTTTTGCAGAAGGGAAGAACTATCACGGGACAATACTACAGCGATTTATTGGATCAATTCAACGGCATTTTGAAGGAGAAACGGCCTCATTTGCAGCGAAAAAAAGTGCTCTTCCATCACGACAACGCGCCGGCCCATTCATCCCGAATCGCCAATGCTAAATTGGTTGAATTGGGCTACGAGGTGGTGCCGCATCCCCCGTACTCTCCAGACCTGGCCCCGTGCGACTTCTTTTTGTTCACAAACATGAAGACTTGGCTCGGAGGCAAGCGCTTTACGTCAAATGAGGAGGTCATCGCCGCCACTAAAGCTTATTTTGCAGAGTTCCCGAAATCATATTTTTCTGAAGGCTTAAAAAAGTTGGAGCACCGCTGGGAAAAGTGTATCGCCCTGCAAGGATATTATGTTGAAAAATAAAAACAACAACCTGTTCAATTACTGCGTTTTCTTGCCCATTCCGGAAACTTTTCAATCTACCCTCGTACACACCTTACCTAATCTAAATCTTTTCCAATCCTTGGGATAATGGAATATTCGAAAGGTTTTTGAAAAGTTCAATTATGTTTGTGACTTTGGGTTTTATTAAACATATAATTCGTTAAATATGTTTTTCTTTTTACCCCCTTTTAGTTAAACCCAATTTTATCGATTTTTTATCCTATGGTTGATACCTTACTAATAATTCAAATCATGTTAAAAATGGTGTTTCAGGTTTGGATACAAGCATACAAGTTTCTAAGTAATGAATATCGTATATTTCCTATTAATTTTAATGTGGATCTGTGTAAGGAAGTCAACGTGGATCGTTTTGGCGTACTAGAATCGTATAGAAGTTCGGCGAATGTGGAGCTGCGATGCCCTTTTAAAAAGGTAAATCTTGGTTTTGCATACATAAACAACTACCAATGTATTTTCAGGGTTACTATTCTTTGCGTAACGCCTTTTTTGAATTTTACCAAGTTTCCACCACATGTACCGGCGGGTCAGTATATGCTTGACGTGAAACTGTTTGATAGCGAGAATTTTATAGCGGACATCAATGTAGAATCTGTTGTTGAATATATTATGAAAAAATGGGAGTACTAATGCCTGCAAACCCTATGGATTCTTGCTACTTGAATTAATAAAATGTTCTACAGTATTTGTATGTCTTATGTTCAATAAAACTTTTCCTCTCTGATGGGTATTAAAAATATATATCAAAAAAAAAAAAAAAAAATATATATATATATATATATATATATATATATATATATTATATATATATATATATATAAAAAAAATATAGATATATATATATATAAATATATATATATATATATTATATATATATATATATATATATATATATATATATATATATATATATAATATATATATATGTATATATGTATATATATATATATAGATATATATAATATATATATATATATATATATATATATATATATATATATATATATATATATATATATATATATATTATATATATATATATATATATATATATATATATATATATATATATATATATATATATATATATATATATAGATATATATATATATATAACATATATACATATATATATATATATATATATATTATATATATATATATATATATATATATATTTTTTTTTTTTGATATATATTTTTAATACCCATCAGAGAGGAAAAGTTTTATTGAACA